>ML660778.1:13896707-14228154 GCA_007570785.1 Antilocapra americana | reverse complement strand
ATATGACTCATATGTGTCACGGATGTTGTGTTCCACCCACTTCTTTACACATACAACTACTAACCATGGAGACCTTATGATGATTCAGTAATAGGCTACAGGTCTACCAAAATACTGGCTTCCAGTTTTCATATATCAGCCTCTCTCTTCCTGTCTTCCTCTTCTCCAGGAAACCACATCATTTTCACTGCTCCAAATGCTGTTGAAACCTTTGTTTCCCACAAAATTTCCTACAACTTAACATACATCTGTTCAAGAACTTTTGATTCCCTTAATATAATTTGGGTTTAAATGTAATTTCTGTAATGAACTAGCTTTTTGAAAATCATTGCAGTGATTTAGATAGCGAAGCAGCTAGACAGAGGCAGTGACGAGACAGACTCTTAAGAAACTGAAACTTCCACCAAGCGAGGAGTGTGTCTAGTGCAACAGTTTTCCAGGGATTGTGCCTCTTCCTTCTTCCATATTTTTGACTGCACAATGTTCTGTGCTCTGTGGTGAACAAAAGCCCAACTCTTGGCCCTGGTTAGCTAAGCGACCTAGTAGTCAGCATCATCTGCCCTGATAATCAGGCCAGGGTGCAGGAGGCTGAGTTGCCTCTGGCTCTCTACCCTAGTCATCTGGTGCCTCAAATATGCCTCAAGGCACTGGCCGTGTTCCCTCTCTTAGCTTCAGTTCCCCTTAAAGTTTCCCCTATTGCCACCATCATAATCATCCAGATCTGTCTGCTTCCCAGAGAAAGTACATACATTAATTATATGTACTTAGAATTAATGATTCTAAGGAGAGTATTAAAACCCATACGTGAACATTAATGGCAGATATAACCAGGAAGTTCTAGAACCATTCAGAGACATACTGAGTGCTCTGGGAAGTAGAGCTCATCTAGGCAAGGACTTTATTCTGTTCACTTCTGTTTCTTCCTTTATTCTTTATTATTACTCAGTGATTTTATACTTTATTTTATATCTGAATATTTTATCATTTTTTATTCTTCTATGTTCTTCCTGGAGCTATCATTCAATAGGTCTCATGTGGGCCTGTGAATCTGCACTTTAAGGAGCACCCTGTAGAAAAGACTACCCTGCTCTTTATATGAGAAGCTACATGACTGAAAATTCCCAACCATCCCTATTTCCATTATTTGTATTTCTGGACTCATGCCTTCAGTAATGCCATATTAAGTGTATAATCTACATGTGTGCAGACACTCACCGATTGTAGCATTTTTCATAATAGAAAAAATTGGAAAAATTAGAAATGAACTAAATGCCCATCAATAGAGAAATAGATAAATAGTGGTTCAATTTTTCCATAGAGAGAAATAATCCGTAGTAGGTTACATAAGGAGGTATATGTCTAGGACTGACCTGAAAAGCCATTATGAATACAAACCAAAATGTCTATGAGTAAACCTGTTAGAATAAAAAAAAAGTATATATATATATATATATATATGTATATATATATATATATATTTATATCTGTGGGTGTGGGTGTGGGTATATTTTTATGTATCTGATGAGATTATATACTCAGTAAGAAAACATACACCCTTACACACACACATATATGTGTATATATATATATATATATACCGTTATACAAAAGACTAGAAGGAAATAATGTGTGTTCTCAAGTTTGCACATATTTAACATTAGAATTTTTAAACAAAGACACGTTTTTGTAATAAACACCAGTTGTTAAGAGTAGTATAAAATCTATTGCTCTGTTGTTCATCATCATTGAGTTTTATTCTGTTTAAGTAGCAATAATATCACATCATGATAGGAAAGAGCCAATATAAAAGAGATCAGATAACCAATGGGACCCTCCATTGAATGGCCTGATTCTCATTTTGATGAACTAGATAAAGAGGAAACACTTCATGCATGAAACAATCGCACTTCTACACAACATAGGGTTTTTCTAACAACACTTTGGGTTTGGAAGAGAAAATCCTGCTGTTTCACTTTTCCCCAAGACTGAGCATGGCCATGGAGCTATGGCTATGTCCCTCGAGTTAGTCTGAGTGAGGTCCAAGAATTTTCATTTCTAACAAGCCCTCAGGTGATGCCACATACTGATTAAGAAAAATACTTTGAGAATTACTAGTCTACTAGATATCAAGACCCACTATAGACCTATTGTAATGAAGGCTATGTGGATATTGGTGAACGACTAGACAAACAAGACAGCTGCTATAAAATAGAGAGCCTAGAAACACACACTCCCCTCCCCCTGTTGGTATACACTTGACATGAATGAGGTGCATCTTTTCTTGAGTGCCGCTTAAGACAGTTGGAAAATCACATGAAAAAAATGAAACTGGATTCTTACCACACACTATATGCAAAAATTTACTCCTCATGAATTACAAACTTACATATGAAAATCAAAAACTAAAAATTTTTAGGAAGTAATATAGGAGAATATCTTTTTTTCCTTAAGGCAGAAAAATATTTTTTTAATAAGAAACAGAAAGTAAGCACTAACCATAAAAGAAAATTGTAAATTACACTATGTTAATATCAAAGATATTATAACAGAAAAAGACAAATAACAAAGTAGTAAAAGGGATTTGAAATTCATAAAACCAATAAAACATGCAGATTAAGTGTACATAAAGATCCCTAAAAATCAGTAAGAAAAACAGGAAAAGCTGGGGGCTGAGGGAGAGGAGGGTCTATGAAAAAGAATTAAATAAACATTTCACAAAAGAGAAGAAAATTTCAATGACCAATAATCATATGAAAATATGATGTGTTCCATTAATAATCAGAGAAATTCAAATTAAATCAAAATGGGAAGCCAGTGCACACCAATAGATAACAAAAATTAGAATTCTGAGGATAAATATGAAGGGTTTAAGAAAATATGAAGCAATATAAAACTATGCTGTTAGTAGCAATATAAATTGGTACAGTCACTTTGGGAAACAATTTGCTATCATCTATATAGTTTAAGTAAAGATATAGCAAGGTGACTAGGTTTAACAAGACTGTACATTTGAATTGTCATGACAATAGATTTTGAAAGTTGTCACTACAAAAATCAAAACTATGTATATGTTAACTAACATTATTGTGGTCATCATTTTGCAATAAACACATCTGTCAAATCACTGTGTTGTACACATTAAACAATGTTCTATGTCCATTATTTCTCAATAAACTGGAAATAAGTAGTATTTGTCAAGAGATTAAATAAATAGAAAGAAAGACAGCCACCTGAATAGTAATTAGAAGATGCAGGACCCAAACCCAGGACTTTCTGTCTCTATATTATTTATTCTTATTATGTAGATAAAATTTTCAAATTAAACTCACACGTAAGGAAAAAGACGCACATGTGTTGTATGAGGCACTTGTTTATCCTGAGGGCAGTAGCAGAATGTGCTTTTCCTCCTATAACCTTGCTGTGAATGATATTTACCAAAATACACAACTATTCTCTGTATAAAATCCAAAAGGAAACTTGCTCTCTGATTTTAGTGCCAAGAGGAGTTATATCTTCATTCAGCAGAGGAACAACCTGAGGTTCATAGAGGCTAAGTAACTTCTCAAAAGCAGCTACTAAGAGGCGAGACCAGCATTCTAATAAGTATGTCTTTCCTCATCGCTATATGCAGAGTACATCATGAGAAATGCAGGACTGGAGGAAGCACAAGCTGGAATCAAGATTGGCAGGAGAAATATCAATAGCCTCAGATACGCAGATGACATCACCCTTATGGCAGAAAGTGAAGAACTGAAGAGCCTCTTGATGAAAGTGAAAGAGGAGAGTGGAAAAGTTGGCTTAAAGCTCAACATTCAGAAAACTAAGATCATGGCATCCAGTCCCATCACTTCATGGCAAATAGATGGGGAAACAGTGGATACAGTGGCAGACTTTATTTTGGGAGGCTCCAAAATCACTGCAGATGGTGACTGCAAACATAAAATTAAAAGATGTTTACTCCTTGGAAGGAAAGTTATAAGCAACCTAGACGGCATATTCAGAGAAAGCAGTGGCAACCCACTCCAGTACTCTTGCCTGGAAAATCCCACAGATGGAGGAACCTGGTATGCTGCAGTCCATGGGGTCGCACAGAGTCAGACACGACTGAAGTGACTTAGCAGCAGCAGCAGCAGCAAACAGCATATTAAAAAGCACAGACATTACTTTGTCAACAAAGGTCTGTCTAGTTAAGGTTATGGTTTTTCCAGTGGCCATGTATGGATGTGAGAGCTGGACTATAAAGAAAGCTGAGTGCCAAAGAATTGATGCTTTTGAACTGTGGTGTGAAGACTCTTGAGAGTCCCTTGGACTGCAGGGAGATCTAACCAGTCCATCCTAAAGGAGATCAGTCCTGGGAGTTCACTGGAAGGACTGATGTTGAAACTGAAACTCCAATATTTTGACCACCTGATGTGAAGAGCTGACTCTTTTGAAAAGACCCTAATGCTGGGAAAGATTGAGGGCAGGAGGAGAAGGGGATGACAGAGGGTGAGATGGTTGGATGGCATCACCAACTCAATGGATATGGCTTTGGGTAGACTCCTGCAGTTGGTGATGGACAGGGAGGCCTTGTGTGCTGCAGTTCATGGGGTTGCAAAGAGTCAGACATGACTGAGTGAACTGAACTGAACCCCAAAACTCTGAGACTAAACTCTGAAAACACATGCATTATTTGATCTAAAGTCCCTTTTCTATATGACTATAACCATTTCCTGACCCTGTGATTTAAACATATATAAATTCACAGTAGCTTAATCCCACATACAAAAATGTCTAATCCATGTGCCTCCCCAGACACTGGAAAGCACATTCACAGCATTGAACTACCCCTCACTGAATATCCTAAAAATTGCAACCTCCTCATTTTGACTTGTCTTCCCCAGGTCTAGAATACAGCTTGGTCGACATCTGAATCCCCCAAAATTAAAGTATTCACCTACATAAATATCTGTCCATCCCTCATAACTCATAGTTGGGGAAACAGAAGCATGCCCTTGAGATTTCACAGAGAGGTTAAGAAGCTCAAAGATCAGTCCCAACATCTAAACAGAAAGCCTCAGGGGTCCTCTGTCCCCTTGGAGACAAACCCCCTAGAGAGGTCATCACACCACAACATCCTTAGCCTAATAAGCATCTCAGAGGCCACAGAGCAGACCTCAGACTCTTAAGAAGCTGGCTCTGCTGCCACAATCAAGAGAGTCCTCCCACTTGAGTCAGAGCATCTCTGCCTTCTGAGATCTGGAGCTGGGAGAGCATCAGTGAGCTAGGGACCAGCCATTGAGAAAGAAGGGCAGGGGCTGAGGTCAGGAAATGAAAACGTGTTACCCCTTTGGAGTAGTATATCAGCTCCTCCTCCATCCCTGCTTGTCTCCTTGTCAATCAGCCCTGAATTTCATGGGAGACACATGAGGAAGCTGAGCTTTTACTGAGAAGCAGACATGACCTGATGAACGGACACGGTGCACATCAGCTTCTGGAGAGGCTGAGAAATAAAGAAAAGCAACTGGACATAGAGGTGAGCCTCAGAAGCTGGCCACCCACTTGGCTACTCCAACCCAGTTTGGTACCTTACTTCTTTTCTCCCAGATACTTTCAAATATCTCACAGATTGAGACATCGTAAGGTCCAAGTAGAACTTCCATGAGGCATTTGGTCTTTAGTTCAACTGGTTTGATCTCTAACCCATTTATATCATTTGTTTTATTGGAAGTAAAACACCATCAGTAGAAGGGAAAGAAAAGAAAACCCATTGTATTCACAGCCTGATCCACTCACCCTGTGCTTTTAGAACTATCCTTCCTGATTCCCAGATTCAAAACCTTCCTCCTTTTTTCTAGACATCAACCCGTGTGTTCTTCATATCTGTGACCTGCAGCACCCAATCCCATTAATTCACTAACTCTCCATTAATTTTTGTATTCCACATTCCCCAGGCAGTCCTTCCATAAATACTTCATCTTTGAATATTGATCAGTGTGTGATACACTGCTTTACAGACATAGTATCTCAGTTGCTATTCATTAAACATCAAGAATGAGTTTCTGAACAGGTGATGGAGGACAAATCAAACTCCCGCAGTTCAATGTTGGTCCAGGTCACTGTCCACTGCAAGACCCCAATTCCAATCACTAGACACACAGCGGTCACACATAGTCAAATTTTTCCACCAGATTTTGGCCAGTTTATCATGGAGATTCAAAATTTCAACTTACTCCATCTCCACTTCACAGATAGATAGGCTACCTCTTCTGCAACTCCAAGGATGGATTCTGATCGTGGAAGAAGAAACATTGTCAGTTAAGGGGGATGGAAGAGTAATTCATGTAGGAAACTGTCAAAATTAGGAAAACAGTGTCTGTGCCTGATTGTGATAGACAATAAATATACCAAAAGTAGAGGAGAGGTACCATAACACTTCGGAGCATAAGCTTGATGTTCAATACCTGATTGCTATTCACCTCCTTAGTAACCATGAGCAAACTGCTTCACCTCTGTAAACCTTAGTTTCCTAAAACAATGCATGCTTCACAATTCCTTACCATGGGATTTAGTCAAATGCTTAGCATAGGTTTCATAGGGAATATGTATTTGTATTTGCAAACACTGGTTGTCGTTTTTTGCTTTAACTACTGATAGACTCAAATCACTAGATGCATGAACAAATATTCCTTCCATAAAATCTTGCAAAATGATATCATGCCATGAGGTAAGGAGGATTAGCTTCCCATTCTGTGCTCAAACAAGGAAAATAAAACAATGTTGACCTAACTTCACCATTCTTCTTAGACTTGCCCTGTTGGTTGTTTCGGCAAACCCTTACCAGTTTCCCAGACATGCAAAATTAAATACGATAGAATAACAAGTGAATGTGCTTTAGAAGGAGTGATGGTTCCATGACTTCTGTGTTTCAACATCTGTATCCCACAGCCATCTCCATTGTTTATAATACCATATTTTGTTAACAAAACTTCTCCTTACCTGATATAATGTTACATATTCTGTTTGTCGATGATCTATTGCCCAAAATACAGTATGAACTACACAATGCAAATATTATTTTTTTGCTATGCTTGCATTAGGGAAACAGAGTTTTTCCCAGAATAGGAACTAATCAACTTGAATCAAAGAAGACCACTCTGATGGATTCTAAAGAAAAACTCTTCTTCTGTCCCTACAGCTTGCAATATAAAGTTCTTATGATTCCCATGGATTTGGGATGCTAAGACCACATCATGGACCATGAGGATGACAAGCTTTCCCTGCACACCTGCTATGAAAGTGAAAGTGTTAGTGGCACCATGGACTGTAGCCTTCCAAGCTCCTCTGTCCATGGAATTCATCAGGCAAAAATGCTGGAGTGGGTAGCCATTCCCTTCTCCAGAAAATCTTCCCAACCCAGGTCCCCTGCACTGCAGACAGATTCTTTGGGAAAGTACTATTGCTAATGGTAACCAGAAAGGGGAAATAAATACTTGTTGGGTTCTTCTGATTTGGACAATGGAATTGGAGCATGTGAAACAACAAAACAGCTTGCATATAACTTAGACCCAAGTCAATGGAAAGACTCAACCAAACCAGCAGTGTCTCTGAGTTCATCCTCCTGGGACTCTCCTCCCGGCCTGAGGACCAGAAGCCACTCTTCATCCTCTTCCTCATCGTATACCTGGTCACCATAACAGGGAACCTGCTCATCATCCTGGCCATCTGCTCTGACCCCCAACTGCACACCCCCATGTATTTCTTTTTGAGTATCCTGTCTTTCACTGACATTTGCTTCACAACGACCATTGTCCCCAGGATGCTGGTGAACTTCCTGTCACATAAGACCATCTCCTATGCTGGGTGTCTGACCCAGATGTATTTTATATATGCTCTGGGCAACACTGATAGTTGGCTTCTAGTAGTCATGGCCTTTGACCGCTATGTGGCCATCTGTGACCCCTTCCACTATGTCACCATCATGAGCCACCGCCGCTGTGTCCTGCTGGTGGCCTTCTTCTGCTCATTGCCTCACTTCCACTCACTCCTACACATACTTCTGCTGAATCAGCTCACCTTCTGTGACTCCAATATTATCCATCATTTTCTCTGTGACCTCAGCCCCCTGATGAAATTATCCTGTTCCTCCACATCTGTCAATGAAATTGTGTTGATGACAGAAGCATCTGCCTTTTTGGTGACTCCCTTTCTATGCATTGCTTTTTCTTACATACGAATCCTCATCACGGTTCTCAAAATTCCCTCAGCTGCTGGGAAGCGCAAAGCCTTCTCCACGTGTGGTTCGCACCTCACTGTGGTAACACTCTTTTATGGCAGCATCTTCTATGTCTATTTACAGCCTGTGTCCACCTACACGGTCAGGGACCACGTGGCAACAATTGTCTACACAGTTCTGTCCTCCATGCTCAATCCTTTTATCTACAGCCTAAGAAACAAAGACCTGAAACAGGGTCTGAGGAAGCTGGTGGGCAGGAGGAGTCTCCAGGCAGCATCCCCTTGATGAACACACAAGGGAATCTTCCCCATTTGAATATCTGCTGGCTCTTGGTGAACAGGCAAGCTCTTGGTGGTTAGCATTTTTAACCCATGTGAGAATAGACATTGTGGTCAATTAGATCCATTGATGAAGACCAAGTATTTGACTTTGCTTCTGCTTAAATCATCCTGTTCTTCTTCACTGTTTCTCCTGTTTCCTATGAAGATTGCATCTTCCAGATGAGATGCTTTAAACCAATCTTTTCCCCACAGATATTTCCTGAACAAATTTCCCTTTTCAAGACTTATCCTCCAAAATCCTTCACATTTCAGTATATTGCTAAAAATAATTACTTAATTTGTAGCTGTTGGATGCCTTTGCAAACATTTGAAAGGGGAGACGGAAGGAGAGGAGGAGGAGGAGAAAGAGTACCTTTTAGCTAAAATTCACTGAATAGTTTTATAATTCTTCATTTTTCTTGTTCAAAAATGTTTTCTTGTTTAAAACTTAAGTTTTCACTTTTTCTGCTCTTAGTTTTTCTATTCCTCCCTTATTATATTGCTATGACTTTATTTCTTTTCAATTTCATCATTTTTTAACCAAACAACTAAAAATTGCCTATGACCAGAAAGAATAAGAACAAATAAATTATCCATTCCACAGGGAGAATGCTGAAACCTTTCCTCCCTCCATCTATCACTAAAGAATATTTTAAAATATATAGTTTAATACTTATTCTAGAAACCTCAAGTCTTAAGAATCTCACAGAAATATCGCCATAACCGTATGTTGAGTATAGAGATTTTATTTGAGTGAATCTCAGTTTTTAATATAAAAATAGGCCAAAACATAATATTTTATCAATAGGAAATAAATCAATTATGATTAATTGCATTATTGTTTTAATGTGTAAGGGCTGTAGTAGATGGAGAATGGGAGACATTTGTGTTTCAAAAAATAGTGTGCATCCATAAAAAGCCAGGAGTCTAATCTTCAAAGCAGAAAACTTTTCCACCCCATCATAATAAAAATAGTGCAAACTTCAAGTAGCAGGCAGATTATATAGTGACTTATTTGGTAATTGCTGTTTTTCAGTCGGTAAATCATGTTTTACTCTGCCACAGCATGACCTGCAGCATGTCAGGCTTCCCTGTCCTTCACTGTTTTCTAGTGTTTGCTCAAACTCATGTCCATTGAGTAGGTGATGCCATCCAACCTTCTCTTCCTCTGTCGCCCCCTTCTCCTGCCCTCCATCTTTCCAGTGAGTCAGGTCTTCACATCAACTGGCCAAAGTATTGCAGCTTCAGCTTCAGTATCAGTCCTTCCAGTGAATATTTAGGGTTGATTTCATTTAGGATTGACTGGTTTGATCTCCTTGATGTCCAAGGGACTCTCAAGAGTCTTCTCCAGCACCACAGTTGAAAAGCATCAATTCTTCAGCAGAAATGGATGAAAGAAGCAGCCCTGAAGAGTCTCATCTTGCTGCATGCCTATAGAGGGCAGTAGAGCTGAACCAGAGCTGATTATCCAGAGAAGCCCAGTTTGGGTTAGGACAGGTAGTAATCGGAAAAAGTGAAGAACTAAGGCAGTTGAAGAGACATCACCTCATGAAAAATAAAGACAGGAAAGGGATTCAATATTCCTTTCTTAGGAAACTACCTCAAAGCAAGAGTTTAGTATTCTTAACTGTTTATCTCATGTGTAGTGCTGAGTCATGGCCAATACAAGAGATGTTCCAGGATTCATTTTCCCATGACAGGAAGAATTGGGCCAAACCCACACTATAGCAATTTTCTGAGAGCTTTTATTTTGTTGTTGTTCAGTCGCTAAATCGTGTCTGACTCTTTGAGACCCCATGGTCTGCAGCATGCCAGGCTTCTCTGTTCTTCACTATTTCCTGGAGTTTGCTCAAATTCATGTCCATTGAGACCTTTTATATACAATTTATGTACAATTTAGAGAGACGATATCAATGGGTTCCTTAAAGACCTTCCTAAACAATAGTAATTTGGGATTATCACTTCAGTCACATATTGTTACATTTGCTATTGCACTAGGAGAATGCCTGCCTTTGAACCTTTGTGACACAGTGTGACTGTCAGGTAGTAACTGCTACTTTATGTTTCTGTGACCAGAATAACACCCTGGTTAAAGCAAATACTTGATTATGAGAGAGACACATTACTGTCTTCTGCCTGACACAATGGAATCTAATCTGGTTTTTAACTGCACCAGATTTGAATGTGGATGGAAAACTATACTGGAAGGAATTTTAAAAGTTAAAAATGGAACTGCTACATGATCCAGCAATTTCATTTCTGGGTATTTACCTGAATAAAACAAAAACACTAATCCAAAAAAAAAATGCATCCTGATGTTCACTGAAGCATTGTTACAATAAAGAAGGTATGAAGGCTAACTAAGTGCTCATCAGTAGATGAATAGATTTAAGAAAAGATGTGGTATGCATGAAACAGAGCAGGACACTATTGTTGGGTGGTGCCGGCCCCCACAACCACCATGTCCTCTGCCTGCCTTTTGTCTGTGGAAAACTTTAATCAAAGAATAAATTTAATCAGAGAAGTAAGAAATGCAGAAACAAAGGAAAACAGTTCAAAGGAGACCAAATAATAATAATGTGGTCGTTAGCATGAACTAAAGTCAAGGACCTGTAGTTTTTCTCAAGGGCTGTAGCTAATGTTGCAAGCCATATCCTGTGAGCTGTTATAGATACTTGATCACCACGTGGAGAAGTTAACTATTTGACGAGCAGACTGCACCCAGGACATGAGGGGCCACGATTCTGAGAACTGGCCGAAAAGAAATGGGAACATATGGACCCTGGAATTGAAGACTAACTGTACCTGAAAGAACCAAGATGCTCCTGCTCAGACCACTGGTGACCAATTTAAAGATGACTATGCTGTTTCTACATGTAGCTCCCCCCGCCCAGCCACTCTGTCTGTAAAGGCTCTCACCCCCTGCTTGTTGGGGGTGGGGTGGAAGTCGGCCTTTGGACAGATGTCGGCCACCCTCCCCCGCAGTTGCCCGCACCTGAAATTAAGCAAACTTTCCTTTCCACCAACCTGGTCTGTCTGTTGACTTTTGAGAGGTGAGCAGCCAAATCCCACATACCTTTCAGTAGCATGCATATAAAATGGAATATTACACAGCCGTAAACAATGAAATCTTGCCATTTGCAACCAGATGGATGAACTTGAGGATATTATGCTAAGTGAAATAAGTCACACAGCGAAAGAAAAATACCATAGATATCACTTTAATATGGAATCTAAAAAACAAAACAAAATGAAAACAGACTCAATACCGAGAACAAATGGGTGATAGCCAGAGGGGATTTGGAGGGGAGGGGGAAAGTGGAAGGGGATTAAGAGATACAAGCTTCCAGTTATAAATAAATAAGCTTCAGAGATGCAATATACATCATAAGAAGTATGGTCGATAATAATGTAATAACTCTGTATGAGGACAGATGATTACTGATTCACAGATATAGAGAACAAACTAGTGGCTGCCTGTAGTGAGAGGGAAGAAGGGAGGGGCAATATAGGGTTAGGGATGTTTTTAAGGGTTATTATGGAATTACATGAAACGATGTAAGTGATTATAAAGCACTATATAATTTAAAGAATCTTTCATTGAATAAAAACAAGGATCTAAATAAAACAATTTCCCCTTAAAAAAAACACAGAGAGAGACAAGTACTGTCTGATAATACTTACATGTAGATTATTGAAAAAACAAACTACTGAAAAAAGACACCGCTTCATGGATACATGGAACAAACTATAGGTTAGCAGTAGGGAAGAGGGACGGGAAGAGGCAAGATAGGGGTAGAGAATTAAGAGTTAACAACCACTAGGCGTAAAATAAGTAACCTACAAGGACATATTGTTCAACACATGGAATATACCCAATATTTTATAGTAACTATAAATGGAATATGACTTTAAAAATTTATGAATCACTGTGTTGGATACCCAAAAACTTATATAATATTATACATCAACTATACCTCAATTTTAAAAAATTTTTTTTTAATTTCTGAGTGAGCAGATATAAAAGTTCTCACCAAAACAAGTCAATAAGTTATAACCATGTAAGCACATGGATGTGTTAACATTACTGTAGTGATCATTCTTCAATAAATACATGTTCTGTGTGAAGCAGTGGTACTCTGAGGGTGATAGCAGAATGTGTTTTATTTCCTATATTATTGTTGTAGATGTTATTCACCATATTATACAATATTCTCAGTATAGAACTCCAAAGGAAATTTCATTTCTTGTTCTGGTGCCAGAATTGTTACACTAATTTTTCAGATGAAGAACCTGAAGCTCATAGAGGCTAAGAAGCTTATTAAAAGCAGCTACTAAGTGGCAAGGCCAACATTCTAGTAAATATCTCCTTTCCCCAACACTTAACCTCAAAACACTGCTCTTAGTCTAAACTATGAAATACATACATTTTTTTCCAAAGCTCCTTGGCTAAATGTGATAGTAGATTTTGCTGGAACCTGCCCTTTAAATATACATTAATGTTAACCTAATCCCACCTAGTGAAATATTTAATCCACATGCAGACAGACAGTGGAAAGCATGTACACATCATTGATCTACCCCATGGAATCCCCTGAAAACTGCAGCCTTTTCATATTGACTTACGACCTCCCAACACCTAGAATACACCTTGGTCCACATCTGAGTCTCCAAAAATTAAAGTATTCACCCAAATAAATATTTGTCCACTCTTGATAATCCATAGTAGAGAAAACTGAAGCATGCCCTTGAGATGTCACAGTGAGGTTTGGAAGCTCTGAGATTAGACCTAACATCTAAACAGGAAGCCAGCAGTGCTGACTGTGATTCCCATTCTGCTTTCTCTGCCTACTCTCTACTCCCTCTCTAGGGACAAACTCCCTGGAGAGGTCATCACACCTCAACTCCCTCAGCCTAACAAGTGCCCCAGAGGCCAGCAGAGCATACCTCAGACTCATGAGAAGCTGGCTGGGCTTCCTCAATCAGGAGAGTCTTCCCACTTAAGTCAGAGCATCTCTGCCTTCTGAGATCTGGAGCTGGGAGAAGCAGCAGTGAGCTAGGGATCAGGTGTTAGGGAGAAATGGGGGTTCAGGGCAGGGAAGGGAAGCATGTTATCCCTTTGGAGTAGTAGATCAGCTCCTCCTCCATCCCAGCTTCTCTCCTTGTTGATCAGTCCAGAAGTTCATGGGAGACACATGAGGAAGCTGAGCTTTGTGTGAGAAGCGGACTTGACCTGATTAACAGATGTGGTGCAGATCAGCTTCTGGAGGGGCTCGGAAGGAACATCTGTACATGGAGGTGAGTTTCAGGAAACTGGCCACCCACTTGGCTATTCCAATCTAGTTTGGTACCTTACTGTTTCCTCCAAGATACTTTCAAATATCTCATCGATTGAGAAGTCATAAGGTCCAAGTAAAATTTCCATATGCCATTTGGTTTTAAATCCATCCAGTTGGACTTCAAAAGGTTATCTATACCACATTTTAAAAAATGTTGGCTGCACCGGCTCTTAGTTGCAGCATGCGGACTCTTAGTTGTAGCATATGAATTCTTAATTATAGGGACCTAGTTCCCTAACCAATGGTTGAACCAAAGCCCCCTGCGTTGGCAGCATGGAGTCTTAGTCACTGGCCCACCAGAGAAGTCCCCCTATACCACATGTTTTAACAGAAGCAGAGCCCATAAGTAGAATAAAGACAAAAACTATTGTATCCCCAGCCTCATTCACTCACCCTATGCTTTTAGAATGTTCTTCCTGATTCTCAGATCCAAACCTTCTTCCTTTTTTCTAGTCATCAGCCTGAGTGTTCCTCAGGTCTACAACCTGGAGTACTCAACCCCATTCATTCACCAATTGAGTTAGTTCAGTTCAGTCACTGAGTTGTATCCTTCTCTTTGTGACCCCATGGACTGCAGCACACCAGGCCTCCCTGTCCATCACCAACTCCCAGAGTTTACCCAAACTCATGTCCATGGAGTTGGTGATGCCATCCAACCAAATCTCCACTAATTATTGTACTGAACATTCCCCAAACAGCCCTTTCACAAATGACTCATTTTGTTAACATTGATTTGTATGTGATAAACTGCTTTACAGACAAAAACAAGGCTTCTCCCTTGTTATTCACAAAACATCAGGAACCAACTTGTGAGCAGGTAATGCAGGACAAAACAAACCCCTACTTTTTGTCTCCAACCCAGGGCAGTGGCCACCACAGAACCACAGCTCCACATACCAGACACATCCCAGTCATGGCCAATTATTTCTGCCTGATTATGGCCAGTTAATCATGGATATTCATATTTTCAAATTCCACCATCTCTACAACACAGAAAGATAACACCTCTCTTGCAAGTGAGTACGGGAGAAGCAACATTGTCAGTTAAGGGGAATAGAAGGGTAATTCATGTAGGAAATCATCAAAATGAGGAAACAGAACCTTGCCTGATTGTGATAGAAAATTAATATACCAAAACTAGAAAGATTTAGCATGAGAGCATACACTTAGAGTGAGTCTGAAATCAGAGTGGGGTTCAAATCCTGATGGCTGTTCACTGCCTTTAGTGCCTTGGGCAAATTGCTTTATCTCCACAAAACTCAGGCACCTGATGACAATACATGTCTCTCAGTTCTTCACTGTGGGGTTTAGTGAGATGTTTAGCATAAGCAAGACATCGAAAAAACTTTCAATAAATATTAACAACAATATTCACTTCATTCACTCTCTTAGTCACTCAGTCATGTTGACTCTGCAAACTTTGAACTGTAGCCCCCCAAGTTGCTCTGTCCTTGGAATATTTTCAGGCAAGAATGCTGGAGAGGGGTGCCATTTACTTCTCCCAGGGATCTTCCAAATTACAGATCAAACCTGCATCTCCTGTGTCTCCAACATTGCAGGAGGATTCATTACCCACTGAGCCATCAGGACGTATTCAGGTTTTTACAAGATTTTATGGAAGAAATATTTGTTATGTATTGAGCTTTAAGTAATAATTATTGATTCACTCAAAGGTAAATGCCTAAACAAACATTTTTTCCATAAAATCTTGTAAAAAACCTGAAATTAGCCTGACAATTTAACAGTGAGGAATAACGTAAGTATGTATTGTAGAGATTTTTACAGTAACCAAAAATATATAACCAATGTCTCAAAATGCTTAAAAATCCCTATGGAATATGTCTATTCACAAGGCATGGATAGACGTGCTGACTCTAAAAAATTTTATTTAAAGCACTTTGCTGGTGTAAAGTCTCTCATTACTTAGTTTTTTTACAGTACCAAGAAACAGGCTTTCTCAATATCCACTGTTGGACAACTGGATATGACTGAAAAAAAGTATATACACATGTTTCTCATATATTTTTTGAATAATGTGAAAGAGGAATTTTTTAAACATGAATTGAATAATCAAAAAAGGATGCCCATCCTGTACACATGAGATTTAGGACAGGGGAATTAAAGAAAGGAAAAATTATATACAACTTGTACTGACTGGTGATGATAGCATACCATGAACTAAGAAGGATGAACCTCTCATTTCTGCCAAGAGGAGGAAAAAATACTGTTGAACTACATTTACCATTCTTCCTAGATTTGCCCTGTTGATTATTTTCACAAATGCTCTTATTCTATACAAACAGTGCAAAGAAAAACTTTAGAATTACACAACAGAATTTGTTTTAATAAAAAACGAGGGCCCTCTGACTTCCCTATCTAAAATACCTCCACCTCCACTCCCCCGACAGCTCCATTCTCTTATGTTGCTCTATTTGGTTAACAAAATTTTTCCGTACCTGATACTATGTTATGGATTTGTTTGTTGATGATCTATCTCCCAAAGTACAACATAAGCTACACAAAGGCAAAGATTTCTCAGTTTTATTGCTATGTTCCCAGTAAGGAAATAGGACTTCTCCCAGAATAGGAACTAAGGAACTTGAATCAGAGAGGGCCACCTCTGGCAATTTCTAAAGGAAAACTCTTCTTCCGTCTCTGCAGCTTGCAATACAAGGCCCTTATGATGCCCATGATTTTGGGAAGGGAAGACCACATCAACGACCATAAGCTGGACAAGCTTCCTCAGGACAGCTACTAATAGTGACCAAATAGAGGAAATGAAGACTTGCTGGGTTATCATGATTTGGGCTATGGAACTGGAACATGACAAATAACAAACCTTCTTGTATCTAACTAGACCCAAGCCAATGGAAAGACTCAACCAAACCAGCAGCATCTCTGAGTTCATCCTCCTGGGACTCTCTTCCCGGCCTGAGGACCAGAAGCCACTCTTCATACTCTTCCTCATCATATACCTGGTCACCATAACAGGGAACCTGCTCATCATCCTGGCTATCCACTCTGACTCCCAGCTCCAAACCCCCATGTATTTCTTCTTGAGTGTCCTGTCTTTCATTGACATTTGCTTCACAACAACCATTGTCCCCAGGATGCTGGTGAACTTCCTGTCACATAAGACCATCTCCTATGCTGGGTGTCTGACCCAGATGTATTTTATATATGCTCTGGGCAACACTGACAGTTGGCTTCTAGTAGTCATGGCCTTTGACCGCTATGTGGCCATCTGTGACCCCTTCCACTATGTCACCATCATGAGCCACCGCCACTGTGTCCTGATGGTGGCCTTCTCCTGCTCATTGCCTCACCTCCACTCACTCCTACATACACTTCTGCTGAATCAGGTCACTTTCTGTGACTCTAATATTATCCACCACTTCCTCTGTGACTTCAGCCCTCTGGTGAAATTATCCTGCTCCTCCACATTTGTCAATGAAATCGTGATGATGATAGAAGGATCCGTTTTTTTGGTGACTCCCTTTCTATGCATTACTTTTTCTTACATACAAATCCTCCTTGCGGTTCTCAAAATTCCCTCAGCTGCTGGGAAATGCAAAGCCTTCTCCACGTGTGGTTCGCACCTCACTGTAGTAACACTCTTTTATGGAAGCATCTTCTATGTCTATTTACAGCCCGTGTCCAGCTACACTGTCAGGGACCACATGGCCACAATTGTCTACACAGTTTTAACTTCCACCCTCAATCCCTTTATCTACAGCTTAAGAAACAAAGATCTGAAACAGGGTCTGAGGAAGCTGGTGGGCAGGAGGAACCCATAGGCAGCACCCTCTCGAGGAACACACATTTGGATTCTGCTTCACTTGAATCTAGTTTCTGCCAATTCTTGGTAAACAAGCAAGTTCTTGGAGGTTAGCTTTTTTAACCCATGTGAGAAGAGGCATTATGGGTAATTACATCCAGTGATGACGATCCTTCAATTGGCTCTGCCTCTGCTTAATCAAGATACTTTCCCTCTCTATTTCCCCTCTTTCCTATGAAGAGTCATCATACTGAATCTTCCAAATGAGATGCTTTAAACTAATCTTTTTCCCACGGATACTTCCTGAACAAATTGCTCTCTTTTCAAGACTTATCCACCAACATCCTTCACATTTCAGTGTATCGCTAAAAATAATTTCCTAATTTGTAGCTCTTGGATGCCTTTGTAAACATTTGAAAAGGGAAAGGAAGATAGGAGAGAGGGAGGAGGAGGAAAATGAGAAAGTACATTTTAGCTGATTTTCAATTTGAAGATTTTCATAATTCCTCATTTTACTCTTTCAAAATTTTTTTCTTGTTTAAAACTTAAGTTTTCACTTTTTCACTTCTCTTGTTTTTCCATTCCTCCTTTATTATATGTTTATGGCTTTCTTTCTTTTCAATTTCCTAATTTTTTCCAAACAATTAAAAATTGCTAATGACTGAAAGAATGAAAACCAAGAAATTATCCATTCCACAATAGGAATGTTGAAATCATTCTTTCCTCCATCTCTTCCTACAACTATACATTTAAAATATATAATTTTATTTATTCTAGAAACTCCACCTCTTTTTTTAAGTATAGAAACATAATACAAAAAAATTTTAAGCAAAAATTTAAAAATTACCATAACCTCATGACCTAGAGACAGTGACTGGTAATATAAAATTACACTTTGGAAAGCAGTATGGAAATTCTTATTAACATAAAAGTACTTTATGTTTATTAAAAACTCAAAAATATTCATAGTATTTTATATTAGGAAAAACTAAACACAAATCAAATGGTCATCAACAAGAAATCGATGACCAAGTCATCAGTAAAAAGCTGTACACATAAGATTCGTCATATTACTAAATAAAAATTATGTATCAATTAAAAAAAACCTGGGAACCTGGAAATAATAAGCAAAGGCTTTGGGGATGATTCATCACTGATGCACAATAAAGATTAACACCAGCCAAATGTGTGCTTCGTCTGAATACAAGGGAATGAGAGGGTCATGTTACCCTTCACCTCACAAAATTTACCTTCAACTCACCCATTTTCTTTGTCTCATATGGTGGCTCAGATGGTAAAGAATCTACCTGCAATGCAGGAGACCCAGGTTCAATCCTGGGAAGATCCCTGCAGAAGGGTATGGCAGCCCACTCCAGTATTCTTGTCTGGAGAATTTCCTGGACAGAGGAGCCTGGTCAGCTACAGTTTCATGGGGTCGCAAAGAGTCGGACACAACTGAGCAACTAACACTTTCACTGGTTTACTCTTTGTTTTGGAATCCGACTGATTACATGTCCATATCAAAGGAGACAGTGCTGCTGAGAATTCCTTTTAAATTCCAATTAGTTTGCCTACAAGGTCTGTATGACCTACAAAGCTACAAAGTGGCTACAAAAACCTACAAAGCTATGGTTTTTCCAGTAGTCACACATGCATGTGAGAGTTGGACCATAAAGAAGGCTGAACACCAAAAAACTGACACTTTTGAGAGTCCCTTGGACAGCAAGGAGATCCAACCAGTCCATCCTAAAAGAAATCAACTCTGAATATGCATTGGAAGGACTGATGCTGAAGCTGAAGCTCCAATACTTTGGCTACTTGATGTGAAGAGCTGACTCCTTGGAAAAGGCCCTGATGCTAGGAAAGACTGAGGGCAAGAGGAGAAGCGGTCAGCAGAGGATGAGATATTTAGCATTACTGACTCAATGGACATGAATTTGAGCAAACTCCAGGAGATTATGAAGAACAGAGGAGCCTGGTGTACTACAGTCCGTGGAGTCTCCAACAGTCAGACATGACTTAGCAACCGAACAACAACAAATCTTAACTGTGCCTATTTCTAAAGGAAAATGTTCAGGAGCATGACTTCCTCTAGCTGAGCCAAATTAAGACTGACCATGGGTAATGCCTCACTCCCTCTATTTAGAGATAATCCCATCATTCTTTGTCTTTCTACTTCTTTCCCATCTTCTGGTTTGAAATCACTCAGTCAAGTCCAAGTCTTTGCGATCCCATGGACTGTAGCCTGCCTGGTTCTTCTGTCCATGGGATTCTCCAGGCAAGAATACTGGAATGGGTAGCCATTCCCTTCTCTAGGGGACCTCCTCAATCTGGGGATCAAACTTGGGTTTCCTGCATTGCAGGCAGATTCTTTACCATCTGAGCCACTGGTGTTGCACCTCTTTCTACAAATGGACAAAAGAAGCAGCTCTGGAGAGCCTCATCTTTCTGCATGCCTATAGAAGGAAGTAAAGCTGAACCATGCAGTCTGGGTTAGGACAGGCTTTCAGTTCTGCTCTGTTGCTCAGTTGTGTCCAACTCTTTGCGACCCCACGGACTGCAGGAAGCCAGGCTTCCCTGTCCATCACCAACTCCTGGAGCTTGCTCAAACTCATATCCTGGATCTCCTTGCTGTCCAAGGGACTGTTAAGAGTCTTCTCCAAAACCACAGTCCAAAAGCATCAATTCTTTGGTGCTCCGTTTTCTTTATAGTCCAACTCTCTCATCTATACCTGACTACTGGGAAAACCATAGCTTTGACTAAATGGACCTTTGTTGGCAAAGTAATGTCTCTGCTTTTTAATATGCTGTCTAGTCCTTTAGGATTGACTGGTTTGATCTCCTTGCAGTCCAAGGGACTCTCAAGGGTCTTCTCCAACACCATAGTTCAAAAGCATCAATTCCTTGGCACTCGGCTTTTTTTATAGTTCAACTCTCACATCATCCATGACTACTGGGAAAACCATAGCCTTGACTAAACAGACCTTTGTTGGCAAAGTAATGTCTCTGCCTTTTAATATGCTGTCTAGATTGGTCATAGTTTTTGTTTCAAGGAGAAAGTGTCTTTTAATTGCATGGCTGTAGTCACCATCTGCAATAATTTTGGAGCCCCCAAAATTAAAGTCTCTCACTGTATCCATTGTTTCCCCATCTATTTGCCATGAAATGATGGGACCAGATGCCATGATCTTAGTTTTAGGACAGTTAGTAATCAGAAAAAGTGGAAGAACTAAGGCAGCTGAAGTGAGATCATCTAATGAAAAATAAAGGCAGGAAAGGGATTCAATATTCCCTTCTTATGAAACTACCTCAAAACAAGAGTGTAACGTTTTTAATTGCCTCTCTCACGTGTACTGCTGAGTCATAGCCAATACACGATATTCCAGGCTTCATTTTTCCAAGAGATGAAGAATTGGGTCAAAGCCAAACTATAATAATTTCCTGAGACATTTACTATACAATTAAGAGAGAAGATATCAATGAGTTTCTTAAAGACCTGCCTAGACAATAGGAAGTTAGGATTATCACTTTAGTCACATATTGCTGTTACATTTGCTGTAGCACTAAGAGAAGGTACCTGCCTCTGAACATCAGGGACATACTGTGACTGTCAGCAAGCAACTGCTGCTTTATGTTTCTGTAACCAGGATGACACCTTGGTTAAAGCAGGCACCTGAGCACAAGAGAGACAGGTTGCTGTCCTCCACCCTATTTGTTGGAATCTAACTGGTCTTTTAACTACAACAGATTTAAATTGGGTAGAAAATTATACTGGAAGGAACTCAAAGAGTTAAAAATAGAACTGCCACATGATCCAGCAGTTTCACTTCTGAGCATTTACCTAAGGAAAACAAACACAGTAATTGAAAAACAAAAGTGCACCTAATGTTCACTGAAACATTGTTTACCACAGAGAAAGTATGAAAGCTAATTAAGTATCCATCAGTAGATAAATAGATTTTAAAACAATGTGGCATGCATACAAAATGGAATATTACTCAGTCAGAAAAAAAATGAGATCTTGCTATTTGCAACAACGTGGATGAACTTAGAGGGTATAATGCTAAGTGAAATAATCACACAGAGAAAGAAAAATATCATATGATCTCACTTTAATGTGGAATCTGAAAAACAAAACAAGCAAAACAAAATGAAAAGTCTCACACGTACAGAAAAGAGACGGGTGGTAGCCAGAGGAGATGGACTTTGGAGGGGAGAGGGTATAGTTGAAGGGAACTAAAAGATGCAAACTTCCAGTTATAAACAAATAAGTTGTGGAGATGTAATATACACCTTAAGAAATAAGGCCAATAGTATTATAGTAACTTTGCATGGAACAAATGGTTACAGACTCACAGCTATACAGAAAGAACTAGTAGTTACCAGTGGGGAGAAGGAGAAGAGGAGGGGAAACATAGGGGTAGGGAACTTGTTAAAAAGGGTTACTGTGGGATTACATGAAATTGTATAAGTGAAACTTTTAAAAGTTGTAAAACACTATAGAATTTAAAGAATCTTTCATTGAATAAAAACAAAACACTAAATGAAACAAGTTCCCCTTAAAAAAAATGACAGAGACAAATACTATATGATATCATTTACATACAGACAAACTACTGAAAATTTTAAAAAGACTCATAGACACATACATCAAATTATAGATTAGCAGTAGACAAAGAGAGAGGGAAGAGACAAGATAGGGGTAGAGAATTAAGAGGTACAAACCACTATGTAGAAAATAAATAACCTACAAGGACATATTGTTCAGCACAGAAAATATACCAATTATTTTATAATAACTATAAATGGAGTATAACCTTTAAAAATTGTGATTCACTATGTTGGATACCCAAACTTATATAATATTGTATATCAATCATATCTCAATTTTAAAAAATTTTAAGAAATAGCTCACCCTTAAAACACTGTTCTAGGTCCATCCATGTTACTGCAAGAGGCAAGATTTCATTTTTTATGGCTGAGTAATATTCTATTTTGTGTGCATACCACATGAACTCTGAAATACATACATTTTTTCCAAAGCTCCTTTGCTAAATATGACAATAAATTTTGCCTTACCCTATGTGCATTAAAAATATATTAATATTAACCTAATCCCACACAGAAAAAAATCTAATCCACATGCCTCCCCAGAAACTGGCAAGTACATGCACACCATTGATCTCCCTCAACTGAATCCCTTGGAAAGTACAGTGTTCCCATATTGACTTATGATCTGCCAGATCTAGACTATACCTTGGTCCATATCTGAATCTCCCAAAATAAAAGTACTCACCCACATAAATATTTGTCTACTCATGATAGCCCATAGTTGGGGAAGCGGAAGTATAGTGTACTATGCTTGAGATTATGCACTGAGGTTCAGAAACTCTGAGATTAGTGCCAACATCTTAATAGGAAGCCTCAGGGGTCCCCTGTCCCCTTGGAGTCAGCTGTGCTGGCTGTGATTCCCATTTGCTTTCTCTGCCTACAAAGATTCAAGGACAAAGCCCTCTGAGAGGTCCTCACATCACAACTCCCTCAGCCTAATAAATGCCCCAGAGACCAGCAGATCAGATCTCAGACTCATGAGAAGGAGGCTGGGATTCCACAATCAGGAGAGTCCTCCCACTTGAGTCAGAGCATCTCTGCCTTCTGAAATCTGGAGATGGAAGAAGCAGCAGCATGCTAGGGACCAGGCATTAGGAAAGAAATGGGGGTTGACGTCAGGAAAGGGAAATGTGTTATCCCTTTGGAGTAGTATGTAAGCTTCTCCTCCATCTCTGCTTCTCTCCTTGTCAATCAGCCCAGAAGTACAAGGAAGACACATGCAGAAGCTGAGCTTTGGATTAGGAGCAGACTTGGACCTGATGAACAGATGTGCACATCAGCTTCTGGAGGGGCTGGGAAGGAAAGAAAAGCATCTGGATGTAGAGGTGAGTTTCAGAAGCTGACCACTCACTTGGCTACTCCAACCCAGTTTGGTACCTTACTCTTTTCTCATTGATGCTTTAAAATATTTCAAGGATTGAGAAGTCATAAGATCCAAGTAACATTTCCATATGTCACTGGGTTTTAAATCCATCCAGTTGGACTTCTAGGCACCTATACCATATATTTTGGTGGAAGCAAAATCCTTCAATAGAAAGAAGAGGAAAGAAAGAATTGTATTCCCAGCATCATTCATACACCCTGTGCTTTTAGAACTATTCTTCCTGATTCTCAGATCCAAAACCTTCCTCTTTTTCTAGTCATCAGCCTGAGTGTTCCTCACATCTACAACCTGAAGGCTACAATCTCATTAATTCACCAGATCACCACTGATTTTTAATATTCCACATTCCCCAGGCTGACTTTTCACAAGTGACTCATTTTTGAATACTGATTTGTGTGAGATAAACTTCTTTATGCACATGATATTCCCTGACTATTCATAAAACATCAGGAATCAGCTGTGAGCAGGTGATGAAGGATAAATCAAATGCATACTTTTTGTCTTCAGGGTACTGCCCATGGCATGGTCACAGCTCCACACACCAGGCACACCCCAATCAAGCATGGCTAATTATTTCTGCCTCATTTAGGCCCTTTAATCAAGGATATTCCAATTTTCTTTTTTTTTTAATTTTCTTTACTTTATTGTGTTGGTTTTGCCATACATTGAGGATATTCCAATTTTCAAATTCCACAATCTCTTCAACACAGAAAGGTAGGTCAACTCTCTTGTTGACCTGTGACTGTAAGAACATGGAGGAAGAAAGACTTGTCAGTTTAAAAGGGTAGAAGGGTGACTCATGTAGGAAATTTTCAAAATGAGGAAAACAGTGCCTGTGCCAAATTGTGACAGACAATAAACATACCAAACCTAGAGAAGAGGTAGCATTACATTTGGGAGTGTGAGTTTAGAGTGTGTCTGAAATCAGAGTAGGATTCAAATCCTGATTCCTACTTGCTTCCTTCAGGACCTTGGGTAAACCACTTCACCTCCTTAAGCCTCAATCACCTGATAAAAACACATACCTCTCACTTCCTCCTTTGGGGGGATGTAGTGAGTAAATGTGACATGTAATAACTTTTGAATAAATAATTGGATATTATTATTAACTCTACTAATTCACTCAAAGCTCAAGGCATAGACAAGGTGTTCTTCCATAAAATCTTGGAAAATCCTGAAATTAGCCTGACAATTCAACAATGAAGAATGTGATATTTTATACATGTGAATTAATTTATTTTGAGAATATCTGGAAATAGTACATAAGGAACGATGACACAGGGACTGATGAGTATCAACATCTTCTCGTGAATGTTTACAATATGCTTGTCTTTATTCCAAGTGTTTTAACTGCCTTCTCTCACTAAATCTTCATGAGAATGTAGATTTTTGTGTCCAATATTACATATGAAGTAACTGAGGTTTAAAAACTGTTTAGTAACTTACAACTAAAATGTAAGTATCTATCTGTTCAATGAAGTAATATATTAATGCATCAATGTACTATACCAATGGAGAAGGGAATGGCAACCCAATCCAGTATTCTTACCTGGAGAACCCCATGGACAGAGGAGCCTGGCAGGCTATAGTCCACAGTGTCTCAAAGAGTCAGACATAACTGAAGCGACTGAGCATGCACTCAGAGTATGCCAATGTATGTTCAAAATGTGAGAAAGAGTGTGGTGCGTCTAAAAAAAATGATTTTAAATACTTTGTTGATACAAGTATGTTCACTGTAGAG
The DNA here is from genome assembly GCA_007570785.1 of Antilocapra americana. NCBI lineage: Eukaryota > Metazoa > Chordata > Mammalia > Artiodactyla > Antilocapridae > Antilocapra > Antilocapra americana. The sequence continues at coordinate 14,202,766 of ML660778.1, read as the reverse complement.
ATTTTTATGGTAACCAAGCATCTATAAATAACCAATATCTAAAAATGATTGAAATTCTTATGGAATATGTCTATAGCAAAGGCAGGGGCAAATATGCTGACTCTAAGAATCTGACATAAAAATTTTTTAAAACACTCTGCAGATGTAGAGTTTTTTCATGATATTATATCACATATTCTGTTTGTTGATGATCTGTCACCAAACTACAAAATGAATAGCACAAAAGGCAAAGATTTCTCAGGTGAATTGCTATATTCCCAGTAGGGAAACAATGCTTTCCCCAGGTTGGGATCTAAGGAACTTGATTCAAAGAGATCCATCTCTGATGACTTCTAAGGGAAAGCTCTTACTCTGTCCCTCCAACTTTCAACATAAAGCATTTATGATGTCCATGGGGTTTGAGAAGGGAGGTCCACACCAGGAACCATGAGAGTGTCAAGCTTTGCCTGAATAGCTGGTAATGGTGGCCAAATAGAGGGAACAAAGACTTGCTGGGTCTCATAATTTGGGCCTTGGTAGCATGTGAAATAACAGAATATCTTGTATTAAACCAGACCCAAGCCAATGGAAAGACTCAACCAAACCAGCAGTGTCTCTGAGTTCATCCTCCTGGGACTCTCCTCCCGGCCTGAGGACCAGAAGCCACTCTTCAGCCTCTTCCTCATCATATACCTGGTCACCATAACAGGGAACCTGCTCATCATCCTGGCCATCCACTCTGACCCCCAACTGCACACCCCCATGTATTTCTTCTTGAGTGTCCTGTCTTTCACTGACATTTGCTTCACAACAACCATTGTCCCCAGGATGCTGGTGAACTTCCTATCACATAAGACCATCTCCTATGCTGGGTGTCTGACCCAGATGTATTTTATATATGCCTTGGGCAACACTGATAATTGTCTTCTGGCAGTCATGGCCTTTGACCGCTATGTGGCCATCTGTGACCCCTTCCACTATGTCACCACCATGAGCCACCGCCGCTGTGTCCTGCTGGTGGCCTTCTCCTGCTCATTGCCTCACTTCCACTCACTCCTACACATACTTCTGCTGAATCAGCTCACCTTCTGTGACTCCAATATTATCCATCATTTTCTCTGTGACATCAGCCCATTGATGAAATTATCCTGCTCCCCCACATTAATCAATGAAATTGTGATAATGACAGAAGGACCTGTTCTTTTGGTGACCCCCTTTCTATTCATTACTTTCTCTTATATACGAATCCTCATCACGGTTCTCAAAATTCCCTCAACTTCTGGGAAACACAAAGCCTTCTCCACATGTGGTTCGCACCTCACTGTGGTAACACTGTTTTATGGAAGCATCTTCTATGTCTATTTACAGCCTGTGTCCACCTACACGGTCAGGGACCACGTGGCCACAATTGTCTACACAGTTCTGTCCTCCATGCTCAATCCTTTTATCTACAGCTTGAGAAACAAAGATCTGAAACAGGGTCTGAGGAAGCTGGTGGGCAGGAGGAGTCTCCAGGCAGCATCCCCTTGATGAACACACAAGGGAATCGTCCCCATTTGAATCTGGTTTCTGCTGGCTCTTGGTGAACAAGCAAGCTCTTGGAGGTTAGCATTTTTAACCCATGTGAGAATAGGCATTGTGGTCAATTACTCCCATTGATAAAGACCCATCAATTGGCTCAGCCTCTGCTTAAAGGGGGAAAAAATGGAGAAGGAAATGGCAACCCACTCCAGTACTCTTGTCGGGAAAATCCCATGGATGGAGGAGCCTGGTAGGCTACAGTCCATGGGATCAAAAAGAGTAGAACACAACTGGGTGACTTCTCAGCTTAAATCATGATATACCCCCTCACCATTTCTCCTCTTTTCTATGAAGATTCATCACATTGCATCTTAGAAATACTGCTTTGAGATAACCTTTTCTCACAGATATTTCCTGAACTAGTTTCTGTCTTTTATCAAGAATTATCCTCCAAAATTCTTCAATTTCAGTAAATTGCTAAAACTAATTACTTAATTTATAGCTGCTGATTGTCTTTGAGAATGTTTGAAAGAGGAGATAATAAATGGAGAGAAGGGAAAGGAGAAGACGATGGAGTCCATTTTACTTAATTATCTCAATATTAGGATTTTTATAACATCTTAATTTTCTATTCCAAAACTTTTTCTTGGCTTACATTAAGTTTTCACTTTTACTATTCTCTTATCTTTCTCCTGACTTATTACATTTCTATGGTTTTATATCTTTTCAATTTCTTATTTTTTTTAGCACACAATTGCCAAATGCTAATGGCCAGAAAGAATGAGAATCATGAATGATAACATCCATTCCATAGTGTGGATGTTGAAGCATTTCTTTCTTCTGTCTGTGTTTAAGCCAGAAGGAAAAACAACAATACAGTATACTAACACATATATATGGAATTTAGAAAGACGGTAACGAGAACCCAGCATGCGAGACAGCAAAAGGAACGCAGATGTATAGAACAGACTCGTGGACTCTGTGGATGAGGGCAAGGGTGGGATGATATGGGAGAATGGCATTGAAATATGTTAATTATCATATGTGTAATCAATCGCCAGCCCAGGACTGATGCTCGGGGCTGGTGCATCGAGATTTCCCGGGGAGAGGGAGGAGAGAGGGAGGAGGGAGGGAGGTTCTGGAGGGGGAGCATATGTAAACCCATGGCGATATCATGTCATTGTATGGCAAAACTAATAAAAAAAAATACATGTTTAAAATATATGATTTAAACCATATTCTAGAAACTCCAACTCTTGAGTATGACTTGAAGGTATATTATTAATATCATAGTATATATTGATTCTAGACAATTTATTTTAGTCAATCAATTTTATAACAGATAAAAATTTGGCAAAAACCTAAAATCCTATCAATAAGGACTGGAGAAACTAATTGTGATTAAGTATCTAATGTAAAAATATACAGCAGGCAGAAAATATCAAGCAGATCTCTGTTATTTTCTTGAAATGTCATTAAATAGAAATATTAAGTAGACCTGAGTATGAAAGTATGAATTCATTTTACTTTTCAAAATAATATGTTATATATCTATATAGTCACTGGAATAAGAATGGAAGTGTAAGGGTAGGGAGGGACACAGCGGGAGAGAAATTACACTTCTTCATGCACATTCATCTAAATTTGTACAAATAAATATTTATAGCTCATGGAATTGAAATCTATTAATAAATCAAATGATCAGTGCAATGGTGAAAGACTGTTTCTAAAATACCAGCTGAAGAGATGGTTTGCAAATATGAAAAACAGCATTGTTTGGCTCTTTCACTTGAATAGGATATGGCATTCTAGGTACCAAAACTTCTGGAACCTTAAGGACATATCTGATTGTTCTACTGCATCAAGTGTTTTCAGTTAGAATCAAGAGGTCATTCTAATGTGATCACCTCCCTTTTGTTGCTGTTCAGTCACTGAGTCATGTCCAACTCTTTGCAACTCCATGGACTGCAGCACGCCAGGCTCCTCTGGCCTCCACTATTTCCTGGAGATTGTTCAAATTCATGTCTCTTGAGTCGGTGAGGCTATCTAACCATCTCATCCTCTGTCACTCCCTTCTCCTTTTGCCTTCAATCTTTCCCAGCATCAGGGTGTTTTCCAGTGAGTCGGCTCTTTGCATCAGGTGGCCAAATTATTGGAGCTTCAGCTTCAGCAGGCCTTTCAATGAATATTCAGCGTTGACTTCGTTTAGGATTGACTGCTTTGATCTCCTTGCTGTCCAAGGGACTCTCAAGAGTCTTCTCCAGCGCCACAACTTGAAAGCATCAGTTCTTCAGCACTCAGCCTTCTTTATGGTCCAGTTCTCACATTCATACACGACTACTGGAAAAACCATAGCTTTGACTATACAGACCTTTGTCAACAAAGTTTTAATAGGCTGTCTAAGTTTGCCGTAACTTTCCTTCCAAAGAGCAAGTATCTTTTAATTTCATGGCTGCAGTCATCATCCTCAATGATTTTGGAGCCCAAGAAAATAAAGTCCATCACTGCTTCCACTTTTTCCCCTCCTATTTGCCATGAAGTGATGGGATCAGATGCCAAGATCTTAGCTTTTTGAATGTTAAGTTTCAAGCCAGCTTTTTCACTCTCCTCTTTCACCTTCATTAAAAGGCTCTTTAATTCCTCTTCACTTTCTGCCATTAGAGTGGTATCATTTGTATAGCTGAGGTTGTCAACATTTCTCCCGCCAGTCTTGATTCCAGCTTGTGATTTATTCAGCCTGGCATTTTGTATGATGGGCTCTGCATATAAGTTAAATAAGCAGGATGACAGTATACAGCTTTGACGTACTCCTTTCCAAGTTTGGAACCAGTCTGCTCTTCCATGTCTGGTTCTAATTGTTGCTTCTTTACCCACTTTCAGATTTCTCAGAAGACAGATAGGTAGCCTGGTATTCCCATCTCTTTAATAATTTTTTGAGTCACACAAAACCCTTTGCCATCACAAGGCTGTGATCTATGAAGGAGAATATAGGAGAAAGGAATTTTAAAAAGGGCAACTGTAAGATTATTTGAAATAATGTATGTGAAACTTTTGAAAATTGTAAAGCACTATAGAATTGAAAGACTCCTTCATGGAATAAACAAAGTAAAACAATTTTCCCCTAAGGAAAAAAAAGAGAAAGACAAATACTGTATGACATCACTTATATGTAGAATGTAGAAATAAAAGAAACTATTGAAAACAGCAAAAAAGAAGTAGATACAGATAACAAACTCTAGGTTAACAATGAGGCAGAGGAGGAAACGGGCAAAATAGGGATAGAGGCTTAAGAGGTACAAACCACCATGTATAGAACAAATGACCTATTTATACAAGCATGTATTGTTCAGCACAGATAATATACCCAATAGTTTAAATTACAATAACTATAAATGGAGCACAATCTTTAAAAATGAGAATCAGTATGTTTTACACTTGAAACTTAACACGTTGCACATCAAGCATACCTCAATTTTTTAAATTTTTTTTTAAAGAAAAACAGTTGCTGAGAGAGCAGATTCAAAAGTCTCACCAATAGCACATAGAACTCTACTCAGCACACTCTAATGGCCTCTAATGGAAAAAGAATCTAAAACAGAATGTATATATGTATATGCATAACTGATTCGTTCAGCTTACATCTGACTAATGTAATATTGTAAATCAAATATACTCTAATAAAAAAAATTTAAGGAAAATAAGAAAATTTACCAGGCTGTGCAAGAAAAAATGTTCTCACCAAAATAAATAAGTTGTAACTATGTGAGGTTATGGATGTGTTAACTAACATTTTTGTGGTAATTACTGTGCTTAATAAATACATCTCAAACAACTGTGTTGTATACCTTTAACTTACACAATGCTATATGTAAATCATCTCAATAAAGCTGGAAAATAATAATTAAATATTTGTTGGGTGAATGAATGGAAACAAGAGAAAGATGAAGGTCACATGAAGAGTAAGTGCAGGAGGCAGGACTCAAACCCAGGGATTTCTGCCTCAGTAGTACTTACTCTTAGTAAGTAAGATTAAACTTTCTACACTCAACTCAAAGGTAAGGAAGAAGATGCAGATGTTTTGTGTGAGACAGTGGTTTACCCTGAGGGCAGTAGCAGAATGTGTTGTATTTCCTATATTTGTGGATGATGTTCAACAAAATACAAAATATTATCCATACAAAGCTCAAAAGAAAATTTTATTTCTGGTTTCAGTGCCAGAAAGAACTGCTGTCCTGATTTTTCAGATGAAGAAACTGAGGCTCATAGAGGCTAAGTCACTTCTTAAAAGCAACCCCTAAATGAGTAGGCCAGCATTCTAATAAATATCTCCTTTCCCTCAATACAACTTCAAATCACTGATTTGAGCCTAAACTCTTAAACACATACATGTTTTTCAAAGCCCCTTTGCTAAATATGACAACATTTGCCTGACCCTGTGATTTTAAACATATGTAAATTCACATTAGCCTAATCCCACACTGAAAAAAGTATCTAATCCACATGCCTCCCCAGATACTGGAAAGCACATACCAACTGACCCCCTTAAAATTGGAAAACTCTGCATATTCATTTATGTATGATCTGTCTGGCTCTGGAATACACCTTGATCCACACTTATTTTCAACAAAATGAAAATATTCACCCACATGAATTCTATCCTTGATAAAATACAGTTGAAGCCTGACCTTGAGATGGTGAACTGAGGTTTATTAGCTCTGAGATTAGTCCCAACAGCTAAACAGGAAGCCTCAGGGGTCCGTTGTCCCCTTGAAGTCAGCTGGGCTAGCTCTGATTCCCTTTGTGCTTTCTCTGCCTGCAGAGATCCCAGGATGAAATCCTCTGAGAAGTCATCACACCATAACTTCCTCAACCTAACAAGCACCCCAGAGGCTAGCAGAGCAGACTCCAGACGCATGAGAAGCTGGCTAAGTTTCCACAATCAGGAAAGTCCTCCTACTTGAGTCAGAGCATCTCCCATTTCATGGGAGACACACGAGGAAAGCTGAGCTTTGGCTGAGAAGCAAATTATGACCTGATGAACAGACATGGTTCAGATCAGCTTCCGGAGAGGCTCGGAATGAAAAGCATCTGGATATGCAGGTGAGCTTCAGGAGACTGGCCACCCACTGGGCTACTCCAACCCAGCTTAGTGCCTTACTCTGTTCTCTGTGGATACTTTCAAATATTTTATGGATTGAGAAGTCATAAAGTCCAAGTAGAACTTCCATGTGGCATTTGGTTTTAAGTCCATCCAGTTGGACTCCTAGGCTACCTATAACATAAGTTTTGCAGGAAGCAAAGTGCTTCAGCAGAAAAGAAGAGGGAAAAAAAGAAACCTATTGTATTCCCATTCTGATCCATTCACACTGTGCTTTTAGAACTATTCTCCCAGGTTCTCAGATCCAAAACCTTCCTCCTTTTTTCTAGCCTGGGTGTTTTTCACATCTACGACCTGGAGCATTCAATTTAAATAATTCACCAAATTGCCACTAATTTTTGTATTCCACATTCCCCCAGGCAGCCTTTTCACAAACGACTCATCTTTGAATATTGATTTGTGTGTGATAAACTGCTTTGCAGACATGGTGTCTCCCTTGTTATTCTTAAAATGTAAAGAACCAGCTTGTGATGAAGGACAAATCAAACCCCATTTTTTGTCTTCAGGGTACCGCCACTGCATGGCCACATGTCTGGAGTGTGGACTCCAGACACATACCAGTTATAAAAGCCCATGATTTTGGTCAGTTAATCATGAATATTCAAATACTCAAATTCTACCATCTCAGCAGCAAAGAAAGCTAGATCACCTCTCTTGCAACTATAAGGATAGATTCAGAACATGAGAGAAGAAAGCTTGTCAATCAAAGGCGATAAAGACATATTTCGTGTTAGGAAATTGTCAACATGAGGAAAATAATGCATGCGATTGTGACAGACAATAAATATACCAAAATTAGGGAAGGGGTAGCATAATGCTTGAAAGCACAAGCTTAGAGTGAGTCAGAAATCTGAGTGTGTCCAAATCCTGATTGCGATTCAGTTCCTTAGTGACCTTGAGCAAATTGCTTCACCTCTGTAAGCCTCATTCTCCCGTTTAATAATACATGCTTCCCAATTCCTTATTATGGAATTTAGTGATATGAATGTCATAAGCTTGACATGTAATAAATTTTCAACAAATATTGGTTTATTATATGTAACTTTAATTCCTGATTCACTCAAAGCTCAATGCATTGAAACAAAACACATATTTCTTCCATTGCTGTTGTTCAGTCACTAAGTCGTGTCTGACTCTTTGCGATCCCATGGACTGTAGCACACCAGGCTTCCCTGTCTTTCACTGTCTCCCTGAGTTTGCTCAAACTCATGTCCATTGAGTCAGTGATGCCATCCAACCATCTCATCCTCTGTCACCTGCTTCTCATCCTCCTCTCAATCTGTCCCAGCATCACTGACTCAATGGACATGAGTTTGAGCAAACTCAGGTCTTTTCCTTTCTTCTGTAAAATCTTACAAAATCATAAAATCAGCCAGAATGTGCAGGGTGTGATATTTTACACATGTGAATGAGTTGATTTGGAGACCTTCTAGAAATAGAAAATGAGGGAGAGTGACATGGAGATTGATGAGTATCAGCAGCTTCTCCTGAGTGTTCATAATATGCTTGTCTTGAGGTGTTTGAAATGTGCTAGCTCACTAACCCCTCGTAAGAATATAGATGTTTTTGTTTAATATAACACGTGAAGTAATGGAGGTTTAAAAATGTTTGGGGTAACTTAAAACTAAAATATAAGCACTTATTTTTTCAATTAATTAGTATGATCATATATCAATGTACTTTTATACCAATGTGCATTCAAAATGTCTGAAAGGATATGTTGCCTCCAAAGAAATTATTTTAAACACTTTGATGATATGTGTGTTTCATGTCATATATGATATGAAAGTATGTATGTTGAGACTTTTACTGTAGCCAAAAATGTATAAATACCCAAATGTCTCAAAATGTGTCAAAATCCCTAAAGGCTATGTCTATTCACAAGGTATAGGGGGATGCGCTGACTCTGAAATGTTGATTTAGAGCACTTTGTAGATGCATGATCTCTCATTATAGAACTTTTGCAGTAGTAAGAAACAGAGGCCATTTTGATGTCCATTGCTGGGTGACTAGATATGACAAAAAAAACCATGTATGTAGACATGTTTCTCGCATATATTTTTGGATAAACATTTGAAAGAGGAATTTTAAGGAAATATATTGAAGAGTCAAAAATGGATGTCCATACTATACAAATGTGATTTACAACAGGAGTTTAAAAAAAGGAAAATGGATTTACAAAAGAGGGAAGACCTGCATAGACTAACAATCATATCCCATGAGCTAAGGAGAGAGAACTTCTCATTCTGTGTGCAGACAAGAGGAAAAAACACTATTGCACTGGATTCAACAGTTCTTTGAGATGAGCCCTGTTGGTTATTTTGAAAAATGGTATTTCCACCCAAGACCTAGTACACCAACTGAATTTGCTTTGATAAGGAATGAGGGTCATGTGACTTCAATATCTAAAATACCCTCTACTCACCAGTCACCTCCATCTTCTTGTATTTTGTTAAAAACTGTATCCCTACATGATATAATATTACCTAGTCTGCTGATGATCTGTCTCCCAAACTACAAAATGAACAACTCAAGAGAAACATTTCTCTGTTTTATTACTATGTTCCCAAGAAGGAAATAGGAATTTTTCAGAATAGGAATTAAGGAACTAAAATCAAAGAGATTCAGCTCAATATTTTTTAAAGTAAAATTCTTCTTCTGTCCCTCCAGCTTGCAATATGAGGCTCTTATGATGCCCATGGATTTGGGAATGAAGGACCACATCAAGAACGATAATGGTAACATGGTTTCCCTGCAGGGTGGCTAATGGTGACCAAATAGAGGGAACGAAGACTTGCTGGGTTCCCATGATTTGAGATGCAGAATTGGAGCATGTGAAATAATAAACCTTCTTGTATATGACTATTAATAGACCTGAGTCAATGGAAAGACTCAACCAAACCAGCAGTGTCTCTGAGTTCATCCTCCTGGGACTCTCCTCCCGGCCTGAGGACCAGAAGCCACTCTTCATCCTCTTCCTCATCATATACCTGGTCACCATAACAGGGAACCTGCTCATCATCCTGGCCATCCACTCTGACCCCCAACTGCACACCCCCATGTATTTCTTCTTGAGTTTCCTATCTTTCACTGACATTTGCTTCACAACAACCATTGTCCCCAGGATGCTGGTGAACTTCCTGTCACATAAGACCATCTCCTATGCTGGGTGTCTGACCCAGATGTATTTTATATATGCCTTGGGCAACACCGACAGCTGCCTTCTGGCAGTCATGGCCTATGACCGCTATGTGGCCATCTGTGACCCCTTCCACTATGTCACCACCATGAGCCACCACCGCTGTGTCCTACTGGTGGCCTTCTCCTGCTCATTGCCTCACTTCCACTCACTCCTACACACACTTCTGCTGAATCAGCTCACCTTCTGTGACTCCAATATTATCCATAACTTTCTCTGTGACCTCAGCCCTCTGATAAAATTGTCCTGCTCCCCTACATTTGTCAACGAAATTGTGATATTAATAGAAGGATCTTTTATTTTAGTGACCCCTTTCCTATGCATTACTTTCTCTTATATACGAATCCTCCTCACGGTTCTCAAAATTCCCTCAGCTGCTGGGAAGCGCAAAGCCTTCTCCACGTGTGGTTCGCACCTCACTGTGGTAACACTGTTTTATGGAAGCATCTTCTATGTCTATTTACAGCCTGTGTCCACCTACACGGTCAGAGACCACATGGCCACAATTGTCTACACAGTTCTGTCCTCCATGCTCAATCCTTTTATCTACAGCCTAAGAAACAAAGATCTGAAACAGGGTCTGAGGAAGCTGGTGGGCAGGAGGAAACCCCAGACAACACCCCCTTGATGAACACACAAAGGAATCACCCCCATTTGAATCTGGTTTCTGCTGGCTCTTGGTGAACAGGCAAGCTCTTGGAGGTTAGCATTTTTAACCCATGTGGGGCAAAGTATTATGGGCATTTACATACTTTGCTGATGGCCCATCAATTGGCTCTGCCTGTGATTAAATCATGATGCTCTCCCCCACTATCTCTCCTCTTTCCTACAAAGAGTCATCACATTGCATCTTTCAAATGCTGCTTTAACCTCATCCTTTTCCCACATTGGGCTTTCCTGGTGGCTTTTCCCACACTGGGCTTCCTTTGTGGCTCAAACAATAGAGAATTTGCCTGCAATGCAGGAGACTAGGGTTCAATCCCTAAGTCAGGAAGATCCCCTGGAGAAGGCAATGACAACCCACTCAAGTACTCTTACCTGGAGAATTCCATGAACAGAGGAGCCTGGCAGGATACTGTCCCTGGGGTCACAAAGAGTCGGACACGACTGAGTGATTAACTTTCACTTTTCCCACATAGATTTCCTGAACTAGTTTCTCTCTTTTACTAAGAATTATCTCCAAAATCCTTCAAATTCAGTATACTGCTAAAAAATGATTTCTTAATTTGTAGCTGTTGACTGTCTTTGAAAATGTTTAAAAGAAGGAGAATGAAAGGAGAGGAGGGAAAGGAGAAGAGAATGGAGGGATGCATTTCAGCTCATTTTCTCATTTGAGGATTTTTCTAATCCCTTATTTTTCTCCTCCAAAACTTCTTTTTTAAATACTAAATTTTCAAGTTTAATATTATCTTATCTTTCTATCCTTTCTTCATTACATTGCTGTAGCTTAGTTTCAATTTCTTTTTTGTTTAACAGACAATTAAATATGTTAATGGCCCAAAAGAACAAGAATCAAAAGTGGTGACTTTAAAATATCCATTCCATAGTGGAGTGTTGAAATCTTTCTTGTCTCCATCTATCCCTAAAGCTGTATATTTAAAATATATGATTTAAGACTGTATTCTAGAGACTTCAGGATTGAAGTGTCTAACTGAAGGAATATTATCATAAGTGTATATTGAGTACTGAGATTTTATTTAGTCAGTCTCAGTTTATAAAAATAAACAGTCTCAGATAAAAATTGGCAAAAACCTAAAACCCTATTAATAGGAAATGAGGAGATTGTGGGTTTTTATTAAAATGTAACAATATTCAAAAGGCTGAAAAAATGAAACAGATCTCTATTACTTTCCTGAAATGTCATTAAGTAGAAAAAAATAAGTATAACAAAATATAAAAGGATGAATCAACCATAGTTTTTAAAATTATATGATATATATCTGTATAGTCACTGAAATAAAAATGGAAGTGTGAGGGGAGGAGAGGACTGAGAGGGAGAGAAATTCCACTTCTTGGTACATATTTGTAATGTCTGAACTTCTTCAAATAAATATAGCACATGGAATTTAAAAGTGTTAATAAATTACATGACCAGGCAATGATGAAAGAGTTTCTTTGTAAGATACCAGCTGAAAAAAAACTTTGTTGCAAATCTGAAAAACATCATTGCATGGCTCCTTCATTTAAATCACAATTTCATAGAATATGCTATTCTTGGTACCAAAACTTCTGGTACTTTAAAGACCTATTTCACTGTTCTACTGCATCAAGTGTTTTCGGTGAGAAACAAAAGATTGTGCCGGTGTGTTCTTTGTGATCATCTTCCCTAGCCACAGTCTATAGACACCCTATACCAAATGTAGCCGTGGTGTCACTGTTTAGGCTTCAGGGGGCAGGTTCTGAGTCCACACAGTATACACCAAGTATGGGTAAAGGTCACTGTCTTTGGAAATAAGTCAAATTTTGAAACTGAATGGAAATGAGAATGGCCTGGATCAGCCATGAAATGTTAGTCGCTCAGTTGTATCCAGCTCTTTGTGACCCCCATGGACTGTAAGCTGCCAGTCTCCTCCATCCTTGGGATTTTCCAGGCAAGAATACTAGAGTTGGGATTTCTTCTCCAGGGGACCTTGATGACCCAGGTCTCGAACTTGGGTCTCCTGCATTGCAGGCAGACTCCTTACCATCTGAGCCACCAAGGAAGCCCATACAATCCTGAAGAAAAATCACAAAGTTGAAGCACACACATTAAAAAATTTCAAGATGTACTGCAAAGGTGAAGTAATTAGTATGTGTAACATTTATATAGGAAAAAAATATATACAACAATGTAAAGAATAGAACACCTAGAAATAAATCTTTATTAATATAATCACTTCATTTTTGGCAAAGTGTTAATATAATTTAAAGAGGAGAGTAGGACCCATTGAATACATTAAGTTGGAGCAACTGGTTATACACAGGTACTGTGTCTCATATTAAATATAAAGCATAAGAACCATATGAACATCTCAATAGATTCAGAAAAAGCTTCTGACAGAAGTCCTCATTCATTTATGACTAAAAAACTATAAACAAGATCAGTATAGAGGGAACATACCCCAACATAATAAAGGCTATATATGAGGAAACAATTGAGGGCAGGAGGAGACGGGGGTGACAGAGGATGAGATGGTTGGATGGCATCATCTACACAATGGATATGAGTTTGAGCAAACTCTGAGAGTTGAGGAAGCACAGGGAAGCCTAGCACACTGCAGTCTATGGAATTGCAAAGAGACACACACAACTTAGCAACTGAACAGCAACAATGACAAACTGACAGACAATTACACACTCAGTGATGAAAGGCAGAAAACATTTCCTTGAAGATTACAAACAAGATGTAATAGATCTTGATGTAAGGATGCCCAGTCTTCCCACGTTTATTCAACATAGTATTGGAAGGTCCTACCCACAGTAGCCAGAAAGAAAAAGAAATAAAAGAAATTCAATTTGCAAAAGAAATAAAACTGTCACTGTTTGCAGATGACAAGACACGTATGTAGAAAATCCTAATGAAACTACCAAAAAACTGCTAGTACTAATAAATAAATTCAGTAAATTTATAATACTGTATGATATCACTCATATATGAGATCTAAAGAATCAGCAAACTAGTGAATAAAGCATAAAAGAAGCACACTTACAGATATAGCAAAAGAACTAGTAGCTACCAGTGGAGAGAGAGAAGTGGGGAAGAGAAATATAGAGATAAAGATTTTTAAAGGGTTATTATGGAATTATAAGAAATCATGTACATGAAACTTTTGAAATTTGTAAAGCATCAGAGACTCAAAAGAATCTTTCATTGAGTGAAAAAGGAAAACTAAATAAAACAATTTCCCCTAAGGAAATGAAAACACTCAGAGAAAGACAAATACTGTATGATATCACTTATAGGTTATTATAAAAATTAAAACAAATTATTGAAAATAACAAAAAAGAAACAGACTCACAGTTACAAAGAAGAAGCTATAGGTTCACAGTGAGGAGAGGGGGGGTGAGGACCGAGAGAGGTGTAGAGAATTAAGAGTAACAAAACCACTATGTAGAAAACAAATAATCTACAAGATATATTGTTCAGCAGGTAGTATACCCAGTATTTTATAACTACAAATGGAGGATAACCCTTAAAAATTGTGAATCACTATGTTTACAAAGCAAGATGGCTGCTGAATGACACATGGGGAAAACGCTGGACTCAGGAAGATTCCTCCTCAGGCAGGACAGCCTAAAACTTGGTCCCACTACCTCAGAAAGGAAATCCTATTCAAAAGGCATGGTTGGGCAAAACTTTTGCATACTGAAGTGCTAAGGGGGAAAGGGCAAAAAACGAAGACTCGTTTGCTGGAAAATGAACAAGGTTGTTTCATGTCATCTTAATTTTTTCAACAACACTCTGAGATGAGTTTTCTTCAGTCAAATTGTCTTCTTTCAGACACGTGTATCCCAGTGTTCATTGCAGCACTGTTTACAATAGCCAGGACATGGAAGCAGCTTAGATGTCCATTGGCAGATGAATGGATAAGGAAGTTGTGGTACATATACACCATGGAATATTATTCAGCTATAAAAAAGAATAACATTTGAGTCAGTTCTAATGAGGTAGGATGGCATGGACCAGAAATGATATGGACCTAACAGAAGCAGAAGATATTAAGGAGAGCTGGCAAGAATACACAGAACTGTACGAAAAGATCTTCACAACCCAGATAATCACAATGGTATGATCACTCACATAGAGCCAGACATCCTGGAATGTGAAGTCAAGTGGGCCTTAGGAAGCATCACTACAAACAAAGGTAGTAGAGGTGATGGAATTCCAGTTGAGCTATTTCAAATCTGAAAAGATGATGCTGTGAAAGTGCTGCCAGCAATTTTAGAAAACTCAGCAGTGGCCACAGGACTAGGAAAGGTCAGTTTTCATTCCTGTCCCAAAGAACGGCAATGCCAAAGAATGCTCAAACTACCACACAACTGCACTCATCTCACACACTAGTAAAGTAATGCTCAAAATTCTCCAAGCCAGGCTTCAGCAATACATGAACTGTGAACTTTCAGATGTTCAAGCTGGATTTAGAAAAGGCAAAGGAACCAGAGATCAAACTGCCAACATCTGCTGGATCATCAAAAAAGCAAAAGAGTTCCAGAAAAACATCTATTTTTGCTTTACTGACTATGCCAAAGCCTTTTACAGTGTGGATCACAATAAGCTGTGGAAAATTCTTAAAGAGATGGGAATACCAATCATCTGATCTGCCTCTTGGGAAATCTGTATGCTGGTCAGGAAGCAACAATTAGAACTGGACATGGAACAACAGACTGATTCCAAACAGGAAAAGGAGAACGTCAAGGCTGGATATTGTCACCCTGCTTATTTAACTTATATGCAGAGTACATTATGAGAAATGCTTGGCTGGAGGAAGCACAAGCTGGAACCAAGATTTCTGGGAGAAATATCAGTAACCTCAGATATGCAGATGACACCACCCTTATGGCAGAAAGTGAAGAAGAACTAAAGAGCCTCTTGATGAAAGTGAAAGAGGAGAGGAGAGTGAAAAAGTTGGCTTAAAGCTCAGCATTCAGAAAACTAAGATCATGGCATCCAGTCCCATCACTTCATGGCACATGGGGGGCACATGTGACCTGTGGCTGATTCATGTCAGTGTATGGCAAAAACCACCACAATACTGTAAAGTAATTATCCTCCAATTAAAATTAATCAATTAATTATTTTTAAAAAGGAACAAAATTGTCTTCTTTCACAAAATGAAAAGGCAGAAATATCATGCAGATGAAAGAACAAGGTAAAAACCCATAAGACAAAATAAGCGAAGAGGGAAAAGGCAACTACTGGCAAAAGAATACAGAGTAATGATAGTAAAGATGATCCAAAATCTCGAAAATAGAATGGAGAAAATGCAAGAATCTGCACTTAACCAGGACCTAGAAGAAATAAAGCATAAACAGTGATGAACAGCACAATTACTGAAATTAAAAATACTCTAGAACGAATCAATAGCAGAATAATTGAGCCACTATGTTGTACACCTGAAACTTACATGCTATTGTACATCAACTATACCTCAATTAAGAAAAAAATTTTATGACAGTTACTGAGAGAGAAGATTTAACAGTTCTCACCAAAACCAATGAATACATTTTAACTATGTGGCTTTATGGATGTGTTGTTAACTAACATTACTATCGAAATCACTGTGCAGTAAATACGTCTATAAAATCATTGTGTTGTACACCATAAACTTATACAATGTTATGTCAATCATCTCAATAAAGCCAGAAATTGATTAATAGCTACTTGTTAGATGAATGAATAGAAACAACAGAAACATGAAAAACACATGAAGAGTAAGTGCAAGAGGCAGGACTGAAACCCAGGACTTTCTGTCTCTGTAGTACTTATTCTTAATATGTAGAGTAAAATTCTTTAGTTAAATTCAAATCTAAAGAAGAAGACACAGATGTTTTGTGTGAGACAGTGCTTTATTCTGACCAGCAGCAAAATGTTTTGCATTTCCTACAACATTGTTGTGGATGATGTTTACAATAATATACAATATTTTCAGTATAAAACTCAAAGCCCCCTTCATGGATCACAGCCTTGTCATGGTGAAGGGGCTTGAGTAATTCAGTGAAGCTATGAGCCAAGCAATTAGGTCCACCCAAGACAGAGGGGTCATAGTGGAGAGTTCTGACAAAACATGGTCCACTAAAAAGGGAATGGCAAACCACTCCAACATGCTTGCTGTGAGAAACCCATAAACAGCGTGAAAAGGCAAAAAGCTATAGGACCAAAAGATAAGCCCACCAGGTTGGAAGCTGTCCAATATGCTACCAGGGAAGAGCAGAGGGCAACTACTTATAGCTCCAGAAAGAAGGACATGGCTGGGCCAAAGTGGAAACAATGCTCAGTTTTGGACGTGTCTGGTGGTAAAAGTAAAGTCCAACGCTATAAAGAGCAAAACTGCATAGGAACCTGGAATGTTAGGTCCCCTAATCAAAGTGAATTGGACATGGTCAAAGAGGAGATGGCACCAATGAACACTGACATCTTATGAATCAGTGAACTAAAATGGATGGGAAAGGGTGAATTTTGGAAGCAGTAACAGATTTTACTTTCCTGGGATCCAAAATCACTGCAGATGGTGACTGCAGCCATAAAATTAAAGGACACTTGCTCCTTGGAAGGAAAGATATGACCAACCTAGACACCATATTAAAAAGCAGAGACATCATTTTGCCAACAAAAGGCCATATAGTCAAAGCTATGGTTTTTCCAATAGTCATGTACAGATGTGAGAGTTGGACCATAAAGAAAGTTGAATGCTGAAGAATTAATGCTTTCAACCTGGGGTGCTAGAGAAGACTCTTGAGAGTTCCTTAGACAGCAAGGAGATCAAACCAGTCAATCCCAAAGGAAATCACCCTGAATATTCATTGAAAGGACTGACACTGAAGCTCCAGTACTTTGGCCACCTGATGTGAAGAGCTGAGCTGATTTATTGGGAAAGACCCTGATGCTGGGAAAGACTGAAGGCAGGAGAAGAGGGTGGCAGAGGATGAGATGGTTGGATGGCATCACCAACTCAATGGACATGAATTTGAGTAAACACCGGGAGATAATGAAGGACAAAGAAGGCTGGTGTGTTGCAATCCATGGGGTCGCCAAGTCAGACATGACTTAGTGACTAAACAACAACAACAAAATACTCAAAAAGAGATTTTTTTCTCATGTTTTGGTGTCAGAAAGAGCTGTTATGCTCATTTTAAGATGAAGACACTGAGACTCATAGAGGCTAAATAACTTCTAAAAAGCAACTAACTACCAAGTGGCCAGGCCAGCATGCTAATAAATGGTATCTGTTTCCTCAACACTTAACTTCAAAATACTGTTCTGAGACTGAACTCTGAAATAGATATTTTCTGAAATGTCTTTGCTAATTACAACAATAAATTTTGCCTGACCCTGTGCTTTAAAGAGATACTGTGTGTGCTATGGCCAACTCTTTGCAACCCTTTGGACCACAGCCCTCCAAGTTCCTCTATCCATGGGATTCTCCAGGCAAGAATACTGGAGTGGATAGCTGTGGCCTCCTCCAGGGAATCTTCCCGGCCCAGGGATCCAATTCACATCTCTTACATCTCCTGCATTGGCAGGTGAGTTATTTACCATTAGCATCACCTGGGAAGCCCTAAATAAACAGTAATATTAACCTAATCTCACGCATAAAAAAATCTAATCCACATGCCTCCACAGACACTGGGAAAACACACACCATTGATCTCCCATTGAATCCCTTGAAAACTGCAACCTCCCCATATTGATCTATAATCTGAATGATCTAGACTACACTTGGATCCATAGGTGAGTCCCCCAAAATTAATATATTTACCTAGATCAATGTGTTTCTACCCTTGATAACCCATAGTTGGGGAAACTGAAGCATGACCCTAAGATGTCATAGTGAGGTTCAGAAGCTCTGAGATTAGTCCCAGCGTCTAATCAGGAAACCTCAGGGGTCCGCTGTCTCTTTGGAGTCAGCAGTGCTGACTGTGATTCCCATTCTGCTTTCTCTACCTGCTCTCTACTCCCTCTCCAGGGACAAATTCCCCTGAGAGATCATCACACCTCAACTCCCTCAACCTAACAAGTGCCCCAGAGGCCAGTAGAGCAGACCTTGGCTTTGTGAGAAGCTGACTAGGCTTCCTCAGTCAGGAGAGTCCTCCCATTTGAGTCAGAGCATCTCTGCCTTCTGAGATTTGGAGCTTGGAGAGCAGCAGTGAGCCCAGGTGTTGAGGTCAGGGAAGGGAAAAGTTATCCCTTTGGAGTAGTAGATCAACTCCTCCTCCATCCCAGCTTCTCTCCTTGTCACTCAGCCCAGAAGCTCATGGGAGACACATGAGGAAGCTGAGCTTTGGCTGAGAAGCAGACTTGACCTGACGAACAGATGTGGTGCAGATCAGCTTCTGGAGGGCCTGGGAAGGAGAGAAAAGCATCTGGATGTAGAGGTGAGCTTCAATGCTGGCCACTCACCTGGCTACTTCAACCCAGTTTAGCATCCTATTCCTTTCCTCCCCTATTTGGACGTTAAGGTCCAGGTAAAAGTTCCATGTGGCACCTGGCTTTAAGTCCCTCCAGTTTGACCTCAAGGTCCTCTATTTCACATATTTTGACGAAATAAAACCTCATCAGTAAAAGGAAAAGGAAAAAAAAGACTATCCTATTCTCAGCCCGATCAAAACACCTTGTGCTTTTAGAATATTCCTCCTGACTCTCGGTTCCAAAACCTTTCTCCTTTCTTCTAGTCACCAACATGGGTGTTCCTCACATCTACAACCTGCAGCATCCAATCCCATTAATTCACCAAATTCCCACTAACATTTGTATTCCACATTTCCCAGATCACACAGTCTGAGGACAATAGCATCCCATGAGCAAACAAGAATGAAGTTCTCATTCTGTGCCCAGACAAGAGAAAAAACACAGTTGAACTGCATTCAGCATTTCTCTTGGATTTCCCTGTTGGTAATTTTGACAAGCCCTTTTTTGTTTCTAATACATGTAAAGTTAAAGTCTAGTTGTAACAACTGAATTTGATTAGGAATGATGGTTCTGTGACTTCCCTGTCAAAAATACTTTCATCTCAACTTCCCAGGCACCTTCATCTCTTATAGTGCTCTATTTTTTTTAAATAAATCTCTCCCCACCTGATATCATATTATATATTCTACTTGTTAATGAACAAAACTGTAACATGAACTACAGAAAGACAAAGATTTCTTGTTTTATTATTATGTTTCCAGAGGGGAAACAGTGCTTTTCCCAGAATAGAAACTAAGGAACCTGAATCAGAGAGGTTCACCTGTGATGATTTTTAAAGGAGAACTCTTCTTTTGTCCCTCCAGCTTGGCAACACAAGGCACTTACAATGCCCATGGATTTGGGAAGGGAGGACCACATCAAGGACCAGGAGGTTGGCAAGCTTTCCCTGTACAGCTCTTAATGCTGAAAAATAGAGGAAATAAAGACTTGCTGGGTATCATGACTTGGGCTATGGAATCAGAGCATAATAAATAACAAAATGTTTTGGGTATAACTAGACCCAAGTCAATGGAAAGACTCAACCAAACCAGCAGTGTCTCTGAGTTCATCCTCCTGGGACTCTCCTCCCGGCCTGAGGACCAGAAGCCACTCTTCATCCTCTTCCTCATCATGTACCTGGTCACCATAACAGGGAACCTGCTCATCATCCTGGCCATCCACTCTGACCCCCAACTGCACACCCCCATGTATTTCTTCTTGAGCGTCCTGTCTTTCACTGACATTTGCTTCACAACAACCATTGTCCCCAAGATGCTAATCGACTTCCTATTGGAGAAGAAGACCATCTCCTATGCTGGGTGTCTGACCCAGATGTATTTCATTTATGCTCTGGGCAACACTGACAGCTGCCTTCTGGCAGTCATGGCCTTTGACGGCTACGTGGCCATCTGTGACCCCTTCCACTATGTCACCATCATGAGCCACCACCGCTGTGTCCTGCTGGTGGCCTTCTTCTGCTCATTGCCTCACTTCCACTCATTCCTACACACACTTCTGCTGAATCAGCTCACCTTCTGTGACTCCAATATTATCCATCATTTTCTCTGTGACCTCAGCCCTCTGATAAAATTATCTTGCTCCCCCACATTTGTCAATGAAATCGTGTTGATGACAGAAGCATCTGCCTTTTTGGTGACTCCCTTTCTATGCATTGTTTTCTCTTATATACGAATCCTCATTGCAGTTCTCAAAATTCCCTCAGCTGCTGGAAAACGCAAAGCCTTCTCCACGTGTGGTTCGCACCTCACTGTGGTAACACTCTTTTATGGCAGCATCTTCTATGTCTATTTACAGCCTGTGTCCACCTACACTGTCAGGGACCACATGGCCACAATTGTCCACACGATTTTATCCTCCATGCTCAATCCTTTTATCTATAGCCTAAGAAACAAAGACCTGAAACAGGGTCTGAGGAAGCTGGTGGGCAGGAGGAGTCTCCAGGCAGCACCCTCTTGATGAACACACATGTGGAATCTGCTCCACTGGAATCTGGTTTCTGTGATTCTTGGGAAACAATGAAGCTGCTGTGGGTTAGCATTTTCAACCCATGGAAGACAAGGCTATTGTCGACACTTGACATCCATTGACAATGATCCATCAGCTGGCTCTGCCTCTGGCTACAATCGTGATGCTCTTCAGCACTATTTCTCCTCTCTCATATGAAGATTCATCACTTCCCCCTTTTCCAAATGTTGTTTTAAATTAAGTCTTTTCCCACAGATATTTCCTGAACAGATTTCTCTCAAAAATCTTTCACATTTCTGTATATTGCTAAAAATAATTACCTAATTTATAGCAGTTGAATGTCCTTGAAAATGTTTGAAAGAGGAAAGAATGAATAGAGAGAAGGAAGAAGAGGAGAAGGTGTACCTTTTAGCTAATTTCCACTATCTGAGAATTTTTATAGTTCCTTATTTTTTTAAATCTTTTTCTTGCTTAAAAATTGTTTTCATTATTATTCTTTTCTTATCCACCCTTCCTTTATTATATTGATATGGCTTTATTTCTTTTCAAATCCCTCTTATTTTTTTCAATTCAGTTCAGTTCTGTCACTCAGTCATGTCCGACTCTTTGCAACCACATGGAGTGCAGTACGCCAGGCTTCCCCGTCCCCGGAGCTTGCTCAAACTCATGTCCTTTGAATCAGTGATGCCATCCAACCATCTCATCCTCTGTCATCCCCTTCTCCTCCCACTTCAATCTTTCCCAGCATCAGGGTCTTTTCCAGTGAGTTTTTTTCCAATTAATTTTTACCTAACAATAAAAAATGCTAATGGACAGGAAGAACAAATGCAACAATGATAACCTGAAAATTATCCATTCTGCAGTGGAGATTTTGGAAACTTTGTTCCCTCCATTCATCCATAAATCTGTGTGTATAAAAATATGTGATTTAATATTTTATTCTAGAAATTCCCGCTCTTAGAAGTCTGACTTGTAAAAATATTATCATAAATGTATATACAATATTGAGGCTTTTTTTCAATGACTCTCAGTCTAAGAGATAAAAACTGGCAAAAACCTAAAATCCTAATAACAGGAAACAGAGTAATTATGAATTTAAAGCATAATTCATCCATTATGCTTTAAAAAAATTATATGAACATGGAACTTCCATGGCAGCCCTGTGGTTGGCACTCCGAGATTCCACTGCAGGCAGCTCGGGTTTAATCCTTGGTTGGGGAAGGAGGATCCTGCTTGCTGCAGAGAATAGGCAAAAAGTAACACATATTATATGAATACATATGCGTGTACAGTCACTGGAATAAGAATGGAAGAGCAGGGGGAGACAGAGAGGGAGGGCATTTCCACTTCTTGATTCACATTGGTAATGTCTGAATTTGTTCAAATAAATATTTGTAGCTTGTGGAATTTAAGACTACTAATCAATCAGATGACCAATGCAATGGTGAAAGACATTCTTTGTAAGATTCAGCTGAAGAGAAACTTTCTAGGTGTTGTAATTAGAAAAACATCATTGTTTGGCTCTTTCACTTGAATGATCATTTGATAGGATACAGTGTTCTCAGCACCAAAACTATTGAAACTTTGAGGACACATCTCACTGTTGTACTGCCCTCAGGTGTTTTTGGTGAGAAACAAGGGGCCATTCTAATGTTTCCTTCATGATCTTCTCACCTAAGCACAGTCTACACCCTACATCCAACGTGGCCATGTTGCCTCTACTTAGATCTTAATGAGTGAAGACCTTGATTTCACTCATTTACTCAAAGCCTAGGCAAAGAATCTTGGTTATTGTCCATAGAAACAGACAAGCCAATTCTAAAATTTGGATTGAAATGAAAATGACCTTGAACAGTCAAGGCAATCTTGAAAAATCACAAAGTTGGAAGACACACATTACCAGACCAACTGCAAAGTTAAAGTGATTTGTATGCATGTTTTTATAAGAACCTATAAATAGATCAGTGTAACAGAACAGAGAGTATCAGGGCTTCCCTGACAGTTCAGTTGATAAGAATCTGCCTGCAACGTGGGAGACTCCAGTTTGATTCTAGAGTCAGGAAGATCTGCTGGGGAAGGGATAGGCTACCCACTCCAGTATTCTTTGGCTTCCCTTGTGGCTCAGCTGGTAAAGAATCTGCCTGCAATGCGGGAGACCTGGATTCAATCCCCGGGTTGGGAAGGTCCCCTGGAGAAGGGAAAGGCTACTCACTCCAGTATTCTAGCCTGGAGAATTCCATGGATTGTAGAGTTCATGGGGTCACAAAGAGTCAGACACGACTGAGCGACTCTCACTATATTATAACAAAATAAAGAACTCAGAAATAAATCTTTGTTTATACAATCATTTCATTGTTGACAGAGTGCCAGTGCCATTTAATGTGGAGAAGAGGAGGCATAGAGTAACTGGATGTGCACACAGAAAGTAGTTAAACCTTGACCCCTTACTCTATACTACACACAAAAATTAATTCCAAGGGGCTCATAGACCTAAATGCAAGGAATAAAATTATAAAAGTTTCTTGAAGAAAACAGAAAAATATATTTTAAAAATATTTGTGACCTTTAGATGAGTGAAGATTTCTTGATCAAGAAGCAAAAAGGACTAACCACACAAAAAATTATTAAATTGAATTTATTAATTTAAATTTTTTCATCAAAGGACACCTTAAGAAAATGAAAAAGGAAAAAACATTCACAACTCATATACTTGACTGAAGACATACCAGAATATACAGAGAACTCACATGAATCATAAGTAAACACATACTCAATTTGTTCAAGGGACCACAAACTTGAAAAGTCATTTTCCAATAAAAAATATTCTAATGGCCAATACCATATGTGAAAAGACATTCTGCTGTATGACTCTAGAGGGCAGTATAGCTGAGCCATTGATGCCAAACAAACTCAATCAGGTTTGGCAGATACCAAATGGGAAAAACGGGAGCACTTCTCAGCATAATAAAAAGAAAAGAGATAACATAATGGGAAATACTAGCAGGAAAGGTAGTTTCATAAGAAACTATCTCGCAGAAAGACAGTCATATTCTCAGCTGTTTCTCTCATACATGGTACTGAGTCAGGGACAAAACAAGATGCTCCAGGATTTCTTCTCTACTGAAAAGAATTGGACCTAGATCACATTACAACAATTTCCTGAGACCTTATGTATACAATTTGGAGGGAAGACGTTAATGAGTTCTTTGATGACCTGCTTTGTTGTTGTTTAGTTGCTCAGTTGTGTCAGACTCTTTTTGACCTCAGGGAATGTAGTCCACTGGACTCCTTTGTCCATGGGACTTCCCAAGCAAGAATACTGAAATGGGTTGCCATTTCCATTTCCAAGGAATTGTCCTGACTGACCCAGAGATCAGACCCACGTTTCCTGCATTGCAAGCAGATTCTTTACCATTGAGACACCAGGGGTGTGGTAATGACCTGCCTACATAATAGCAGGTCAGGACATTTTGATGTTATGTTTATCATGCTAAGTCTCTGTAGACCTAAGAGGTTTCCTGCCTTTGAACCTCACTGGACAGACTGTGACTGTCAGCTAACAACTGCTACATTATATTATCCTGTAATCAGGATAATACCCTGCTTAAAGCAGATACCTGAGTGTGAATGAGACAGGTTCCCATCTTCTGAAAATTTGATTTTCTCTTTTAACTGTACCAGATATGATTGTGGATGGAAGACTATACTGGCAGAAATTCAAGGATCACAACGATGTCCAAGAGTGGAAAGTTGACATGACAGAGTTGTGACACATCAGTGACTTCATTCTGGAACTTCACAAAAACTGATTTGGGGGGAGGCTTTGAGTTATTTGAACTAAACCACATTTGTTAAGTGAAGATGCTTACCTGACAATCTCCTGAGGAACTTGACACCATTTTGGTACGTGCATGTGTGCATGCTAAGTCACTTCAGTCATGTCTGACTCTTTGCGACCCCATGGGCTGTAGCCCTCCAGCCTCCTCTGTCCATGGGAGTCTCCAGTCAAGAGTACTGGAGTGGGTTGCCATGCCCTTCTCCAGGGGATCTTCCCAACCCAGAGATCGAACCTGTGTCTCTTATGGCTACCTGTATTGGTTAGTGTGCTCTTTACCGCTAGTGCCACCTGGGAAGCCTTTTAGTGCATGTCGTGTACTTGAATTGGTTTCGTGCCATGAATACTATGGCAAAAACACTTGTGGTCATATAACATTGGCCCAGAGAACTAAGAGGGACTTAGGAAGTTGGGAACGTGGTTAAGTGTGTTGACTTAGGTAGAAACACTTTCCTGGCGACTCACCATTGTAGTCGGTTGGTCACTAGAGGGAGTTCTCTCCAGAAAACTGGCTAACTTGGCAATTGGCTCAGAAATATGATGAAGCAATAGAACATGCATTTGCTAAACTGAGTCTGTATCTTACTTGTTCATAACCGTGGGAAAGAACACATACCCTCAGCCAGGAAGAAACCACTGCCATTTGATAGCAATAGCATCTGATATATTTAAACAGTAGTGGTTAATTGTGCTACAGGCTTAGGCAAGAAGAGGTTTTTTTTGTGGGAACACTATGAACAGGATAAAGCAAGACAAGATTTTACTGGTAAGCCTGACATTTGCTGAATCTCTGTCAGAGCCGCAGTGTTAAAAAGTGTAATTGACTCTTTAAGATGCAATTGGTAGAGTTTGAACAGGTTACAGATCGACTTTGGGGTATCCGTATGGCGGGGCAGATGGGCAGTGCTCCAAAATGAAATCTAGATCCTTTGTGAAGATATAACTTGTTCTTTGGTGGATGGAATATAATTATGCCTAAAGACCAGATGCAACCTAGAGTTTACTGAGCCATGACTTTTAGAAGTCATACCAGTTATGAGAAATAAAAGATATACGAGCAAATGGTGGCCTTGTTATAGCAACCAGTGCATATTACACATATGTACAAATGATTTATTCTCTCTGCCACAGCTACACAGCATAGTAAAGAATTTTAGACTAAGTGATAAAAATAAATGAAAATGGAAACATGGGTATGAAATGGTTGCAGAGAGGCAGCCAACATAGCAGAGAAGGCAAACCCTGAATGCACCTCCTCCTATGGACACACTAAAATTACAACTACTTACAGAGCAAACTGATTTCCCAGGTAGCACAATGGTAAATAATCCTACTATAAATGCAGGAGATGCAAGAGACATGGGCTTGATTCCTGGGTCTGAGAAAAAACCTGGAGGAGGAAATGGCAGCCCATTCAAGTATTTTCACCTGGGAAATCCCATGGACAGAGGAGCCTGGCATGCTATAGTCCATGGGGTTGCAAAGAATTGGACACAACTTAGCAATTGAGCCCACAGAGCAAATATCTATGAGGATGACCTGAAGACTAGCAGAAAAGATTTACCACAACTAAAGACATAAAGGAGGAACCACAATGAGACAGGTAGAAAGGGTGGAGATGCAGTGCAGTTAGGACCCATACAGCCAGGTCATGCACGGTACATGCTAAGCCACTTCAGTTGTGTCCAACTCTATGCAACCCTATGGACTGTAGCCTTCCAGGTTCCTCTGTCCATGAGATTATCCAGGCAATAATACTGGGGTAGGTTGCCAAGCCCTCCTCCTGGGGATCTTCCCAACCTGGGGGATCGAACTGGCATCTCCATCTCTTATGTCTCCTGCATTGACAGATGGGTTCTTTACCACTAGCGCCACCCACATCAGCAATCCACAAATTAGAGGACTACCACAGTTGCAGAGATCATCCCCCAAGAGCAAGGTGTCTGAGCTTCGCAGCAGGCTTCCCAGCAGCAGGTCCTGCACTAGGAAGATGGGCTCCTAGACTATGCGGCTTTGAAAACCAGCAGGACTACATTTAGAAGAGCTAGACTGCTATTAATATTAAAAAGAGAGATTCTACTCTTAACAAGCATTTACAAAATCTCACATGATGCAAATCCAGTTCAAAGGAAGTAGTTTGAAAGTGGCCTGGTTCAGATCCACAATGATCTTGGAGTGACTTGGAGAGAGGCAAGGAAGAACCGGGACTCCCCTTAGGGATGGAGATGATAGTGGCAGCCGTTCTTGAGCTTGTTCTACAATAACACCTGCACTGGCAAATGCCATTTTGGAATTCTCTTTCTATTGGTGCCCAGTACTTGGCCGCACACACCAAAGGCCAGACCAGTCCCAAGCCCCACCCTCCCCTGCCCCAATCCAGGTCAGGCAGACAGCTGCACAGAAACCCAGCCCCATCCACCAGCAGGCAGGCACCAGCCCCTAGCCCCTGGGCTACAGTCAACTGTGCAAGAAGGCTATCCCACCCTCCAGTGGGTTCACAGCCATCAAATAAGTGAGTCACAGTCACACAGACCAGTAGCAATCATCCCAGGGATGCAAGGATGGTTTAATACCCACAGATTTGTTAAACTGACTCATCACATTAACAACATGAAGAATAAGAGCCTACAATCATCTAAATAGATACATAAAAACTATTGACAAATTTCCACGTCTGTTTTTAATTTTAAAAAACTCTAAGATTTCCTTGGCGGTTCAATGGTCAAAGAATCCTTCTGCCAATGCAGGAGACACGAGTTCAATCCCTGATTCAGGAAGGTCCCTTACGCTGTGTGCCACAACTGTTGCACCTGCACCCTAGAGCCTGGGAGCTGCAACTGCTGAGACCCTGTTCCTGAAGCCCACATGCCCCAGAGCCCATGTTCCACAGCAAGAGAAACGATGGCAACGAGAAGCCTGTGCGTGCACCGTAGCCAGAGAGCAGTCCCGCTTGCACAACTAGAGAAGAGCCCGGGGCAGCCATGAAGACCTAGCACAGCCAAAACTAACATAAATTTAAAAAATAAACCTCAAGTGAGTCAGTATTAAGAGAACATACCTCAACATATTAAAGGCCATATAGAGCAAACCCCCAGCCAATATAATACTCAGTGATGAAAAGCTGAAGGCATTTCCTTCGAGATCAGGAACAAGACAAGGATGCCCACTCTTGCCACTTCTAGTCAGTGTAATATTGGAAGTCTTAGCCATAGCAATCAGAAGAGAAAGAATTAAATGAATCCAGATTAGAAAGGAAAACGTTTGCAGATGACATAATGGTATATATAGAAAATCCTAAAGAATACTATCAAAAAACTATTAGAATTAATAAATTAATTAATTAAAGTTGCAAAATTCAACATTATATACAAAAATTTGTTACATTTTCATACACTAAAAATGAAGTACCAGAGAGAGAAATTAAGAAAACAATCCTATTTGCAATTGTATCAAAAGAATACAACTAGGAATAAATCAAATAGTTAAAAGACTTATATTCTGAAAACTGTAAAATGCTTATGAAAGAAATTGAAGACCACATAAAAAAATGAGGGGATGTACCATGCATATGGATTGAAGAACTGATATTGTTAAAATGATGGTACTACCCAGGACAATCTTCAGATCCAATGCAATCTCTATCAAAATACCACAGGTGTTTTTCACAGAACTAGAATAAAAGGTTTTAAAATTTGTTCAGAGACACAAAAGATTCTGAATAGCCAAAGCTATGTTGAAAAAGAAGAACAAAACTAGAGGTAACACACTCTCCTATTTTAAATTATACTGTAGTCCAACAGTAATCAAAATAGCATGGTACTAACCCAAAAATTATTCAGTGGGGCAGAACAGAAGCCCAGAATTAAAGTCACACTTCCATGGACGATTAATCTATGACAAAGGAAGCCATGGGGAAGGGGGACTTCTGAGATGCTAGTAAGAGTTCAGCCATGGTTAAGTCGATGCTTTCATCTTGTGGTTACTCAAATCTCTTAGGACTTTTATAACTTTCTATATATGTATCACACAGCCACAAAATATTTTTAAATCAATCCATAAACTATATATAAACCAATAAATTATTTTGAAAGTACTGAAATGATTTGACAAGCTACTTGGTGTTCAGCTTTTAATGATTTGGTTTTGTTAAGCAATTCTATAATATTTGGCAGGGTTCAGCAAATTTTTTGTGGAAAGCCCCAGATAGTAAATGCTCTGTAGGGCTATACAATCGCGGTCATAGCTATTCTAATTCCCTGTCATAGTGCAGAAACAGTTGTAGACAATATGTTAGTGGATGAGTGTATTGTGTTCAATAGAATTTTATATTTAAATAATGTAAATGTATTATATAACAAAAATGGGTGGTGGATCTATTTTCATAGCAGGCCACAGTTTTACGGAACCTTGGTGTTTACAGTTTAGTTTTAGACAGTAAATAGAAATCTATTTTCTTAATTTATAAATTATAATTTACATTAGTATGGAAGTGGAAATGTTAGTCTCTCAGTCATGTCCTACTCATTGTGACCCCATGGACTGTAGCCCACTAGGCTCCTCTGTCCATGACACTCTCCAGGCAAGAATACTGGAGTGGGTAGCCATTCCCTTCTCCAGGGGATCTTCTCAACCCAGGGATCAAACCTGGGTCTCCCACATTGCAGGCAGATTCTTTACCATCTGAGCCACTTTAGTATGCCAGTTGTTAAACATTCTTAACATCCATGCTGTCTATAGGAACTGAAACAATATTCTATAGGAGGAAGAAGTTACAGAACAATATAAACAGCATAGTTTCATTTGTGCTTCTACTTTGTACATAAATGGAAGAGCTCTTTGGAACTGGGAGGCGAAGACTTTTTACTAACTAAACATCTGAATTATTTGAATATTTGGCAATGAGCATATACTACTTCCGAAATTTAAACACGGAACTACAGAAGGGAAGTTCCAGGCTTAAATGATGGTGGCCCTACTCTCTGGCATGCAAAATTAGTAGCCTTGAGCACTGCGTTAGAACAGACACTGGATTTCTCTTCTATAGGACACTTGGATATATCAGGGGAACTTTACAGACTCACAGCCAAGCAAAAGTAAGTTAACCTCCTAAGCAGGTAAGAGTGTATTTTCCCATGCCGCAGGATACCCATATCATTAACTAGAATGAGCAAAGGCCCCATCCTCATTCTGCTAAGTCACTTCAGTTGCGACTGACTCTGTGCAAGCCTATGGACTATAGCCTGCCTGGCTCTTCTGTCCATAGAATCTTCCAGTCAAGAATACTGAAGTGGGTTGCCATTTCCTTCTCCAGGGGATCTTCCCGAAAACTCCTCAGTGTCCCCAGCAAGATCTCAGCCATATCCTTTCAGGACTGATGTGTGCTCTAAGGCTATGTGCATGGGTGTGCCAGGTCATTTCAATCGTGTCTGACTTTTGTGACCCTGTGGACTGTAGCCCACCAGGCTCTTCTGTCTATGGGATTCTCCAGGAAAGAATATTGAAGTGGGTTGCCATGCCCTCCTCCTGAGGATCTTCCCAACCCAGGGATGGAGCCCATGTCTCTTACATCTCCTGCATTGGCTGGCAGGTTCTTTACCACTAGCACCACAGTGAAAGCTAATTGTTTAACCCTTACCAGACATGCAGGACTTCTTAAGTGGGGCTAGTGGTAAAGAATCCACCTGCCAATTCAGGAGATGCAAGAGATGCTGGTTCAATCCTTAAGTCGGGAAGATCCCTGGAGTAGGAAATGGCAACCCACTCCAGTATTCTTGCCCCAAAAATTCTATGGACAGAGGAGCCTTGTGCTATGGAATTGCAAAGAGTCAGACGTAACTGAACACACTTTCAGAGACACACAGAGGAGTGGCCCTCTGGGCGCTTGCTGATACAGGGCTCATCACCACTAACACAATTATCAAAACCTAACAGAGGGACTTCCCTGGTGGTCCATGGATTCAAAATTCGCCTTGCAATGCAGTGGACCCAGATTTGATTTCTGGTCAGGGAACTAAGGAGCCTGTGTGTGGAAACTAAAGAGTTCACACAGCGCAGTGAAAAATAAAGATCCCCATGCTCTAACTAAGACCTGGCGCAGTTAAATAAATGATAAATACCTAAAGGAAATATATGACATCCATGGAGGGCTTCCTAAGCACCAGCCCTTGGCATAGATGGCTCAATCTATTTTAGGTCAAGGATCATTGTGAGCATCTGATGATAATAATGTACATCATCCTGGAGGGAGGGAGTAGGAAGCACATTTCTACATACACACAAAAGTCACATGCCATGTTGGAGGGCACATAGTCCCGTGTAGCCCATTTAACAATTTTCTTGGAGAGTCAAAGGCATTTCTAAATTGAGAATCACTGCCCTTAACTAAAGACTAATGTTGAAATAAGCCAGACCATCAGAGGGCAGAATATCTGCAAATACTATGGACCCCCTTAGAATCACTGCCACTAAATTAGATCTTGACAGATTGCCGCCTAAGTCCCACTGAGGACCTTTAGAAGAATTCAGAAAACTGTTTCCTCTAAGAATCTTGTTGAAAAGGCTTAGCTTTGCATTGCACAGTAATCGCTTCATGAAAATCCATGGGACACAGTTCTCTTACATCACAGAACCAAAACTGGTAATGCATGTCCTAAGTAATCTACTTGTATTTTATCTCTTAGATACTAATAATCATTTAAATCATCTTCTCACCTTCTTCATGTTGGTCATTAGTGAGTTTAGAGTCAATTGAACTTCTAACAAAGTTATCAGATCTTCTTTCTGAGTTTATACTTTCGTTTTACACTTGTTCAGTCATTCAGTCATGTCTGACGCTTTGCAACCCCATGGACTGCAGCACGCCAGGCTTGCCTGTCCTTCACTGTTTGCTCAAACTCATGCCCATTGGTGCCATCCAACCATCTCATCCTCTGTAGCCCCCTTCTCCTCCTGCCTTCATTCTTTCCCAGCAACAAGGTCTTTTCCAATGAGTAGGCTCTTCTCATCAGGTGGCCAAAGTTTTGCAACTTCATCTTCAGCATCAGTCATTCCAGTGAATATTCAAGGTTGACGTTTTTCTTACACTCTATTTTTTTGAAGATTTTTTTTTATGTGGACCATTTCTAACGTCTTTTTCAAATTTGTTACAGTATTGCTTCTGTTTTATGTTTTGGTTTTCTGGCCATGAGGCATGCGGGATATTAGCTCACAGACTAAGGGCTGAAACTGCATCCCTTACAGTGGAAGTCTCAACCACTGGGCCAACAGGGGAGTCCCATCCTACACTTTTACTTTTTTCCTTCTTGTCCGTCTGTTATTTTCTATGTTTTTGTCTTGCTTGTTGTATCTACCTTCCTAAACAATCCCATTCTTGTTAGAAGTAAATACAGTAGGGAAAAAAAATAAAAGAAACGAAAGGAAGTAAAAGAAGAGAGCAAGCCAAAAAAAAAAAAAGAGGATTAGGAGGAAGAAATCCAGCCAGACATGTACTCGGTTAGTTTCTTTTCATGTGAACCTGGGGTATTTCAAAATATGACTTAATGACCCCAAGATATAGATGAACAGAAAGTCAGGTCTCTCTCATGAACAAGATCCTGGCTTCTGTGATATGTACAGAAGCTCTTGAGGATGCTTCCCAGAATTCAAAGGGCTGGGCTTACATCCTTCCTCTTGGCCTGGGAGCCAGAGGTGTTCCCTGGAGAACAATGACTCCACATCAGCTAACAGATTACTGGAAAGAGCTGTTGGGCTGATACTGCTGTTGAAAGTGGAACAATTAATGTCAAGAGCCATCTCAATTTATAAATCATATAAAACATTCTTGTAACTCCATACTGAAAATTTACTCTGAGGGACACCTGACATCAACATGTCTAGAACCCAAAGAAGCTGATGGTACTTCATAAACCAACCTAGAATTCTATCCTACCTTCATCACTTGCCCGTGGATTACATCACTTGCCTGTGCACACACACACAAACACACACATCACACACTTTTTCATCACCTGAAGTCTACTGTCCTCCTATGTTACTTCATGAAAAATAGATAGGGAGGCAATGGAAACGGTGACAAACTTTATTTTCTTGGGCCCCAAAATCACTGTGGATGGTAACTGCAGTCATGAAATTGAAAGATGCTTGCTTCTTGGAAGAAAAACAATGACAAACCTAGACTGCATATTAAAAAGCAGAGACATTACTTTGCCTCCAAAGGTCCAGAGGTATAGTCAAAGCTATGACTTTTTCAGTAGTCATGTACAGATGTGAGAGCTGAACTATAAAAAAGGCTGAGTGTTGAAGAATTAGTGCCTTCAATCTGTGGTGCTGGAGAAAATTCTTGAGAGTCCCTTGGACAGCAAGGAGATCCAACCAGTCAATCCTAAAGGAAATCAACCTTGAATAATCATTGGAAGGACTGATGCTGAAACTGAAGCTCCAATACTTTAGCCACCTGATGCGAATAGCCGACTTATTGGAAAAGACCCTGATGCTGGGAAATATTGAGGGCAGAAGGAGAAGGGGGTGGTGAAAGAGAATGTGATGGTTGGATAGCATCATCAACTCAATGGACAGGAGTTTGAACAAACCCCAGGAGATGGTGAAGGACAGAGGAGCCTGGAGTGCTGCGGTCCATGGGGTCGCAAATAGTCAGACATGACTGAGCAACTGAACAACAGCAACATATTACTCTACCCCCTATCTTTTAAAAAAATTCCTATTTTCCAAAATACCCACCATTATTCCTCAATCCTAGTGGTCAATAAGTGGGGTAGCTGAGTCACACCTGTGAGACATGACCATGAATCCAAGGAGGCTCTGGGAATATTCTCAACACTAAACGGGAGGCACCTGACATTCTCCATCCTCCTTGGGCTGTGTTTTGCTTGAGAGAAACTTGGAGAAGGCACAGAGCAGAGTTCCCTGGGGTCTAGCAGGAAGCAAAAACACCTTCTCTCTCAGAGATAAGGAGCTCCAAAGAGGCCAGGCAAAAGGAACTATTATGGGCTGGGAGGATCCTCAGCTCAATGATTCTGGGGAGCTCTGTTTTCTGAAAAGAGGAGTCAGGATGGATCTGGGAACCAGAGGTGGGGAAAGAGAAAGGATTTGAAACAGTGTCAGGAAACCCATTACCCTATTGACCATGTTCTCAGTGGTTTCCTCTAACAGGAGTTGGGGAGGAGGGTAAGGAGGCTGGGACGTTCAGCTGAAGTGTGGGTTCTGAATAAACTTGCCAACGTGGCATGGAAAAGGCTTCCACATCTGGAGAGACAGCTATGAGAGTGAAAACATCTGGACTTAGGAGACAACCAGGACTAAACAATCCACACTGACCGGGTACGCCTTCCTCCCTGCCTGCCATCTGAAATCAGTGAGTCCCAACGTGGCCATGAATCAAACTTTATCAAAAAACTTGAATGTTTTGATGTCAATGAATCAGGAAAATGTTATCCTTGTGTTATTGTCAAAATTAACCCAATGAAATCAAGAGCTATCTATGTGTACACAAAGGAATGAGTGACCACTGTGAATAAGCCTCTGGTTTTCACTTGCCTGGTTACCTAAGTGCAGACCAGGCAGACTTCCAACATTTAACCATGACTGGTTGCTTACTTGATCAAAATATTTTTCTCTGTCTCGTAGTATAAATAGCTAATTTTGGGGGTGGAGGTGCTGACCACTTGCCAGGAGTTGTGCTTTGATGTTAGTTCACTGAGGCCTCCCAACCACTCTATGAAATAGGGGCTCCCATTATCCCCACTTTAAGGGTGGAGAAACTGTGCCCCAAAGAGGTTAAGTAACTTGCCATAGACCATTTACCTGATTTACAGGACCCCATACCCAGAAAGTGGGCCAGAGCCCGAGCTCTTTGCCTCTCTGCATCCATAACAGGCAAAGCATAACCTAAATTTCAGGGAGTAGCCAAGTTGCCTGGGTTCCAGTCCCAGTTCTAACAATTAAAATGTCATAATAATAACCCTCCCACCATCCCCACCTCCATACCTTCATTTCCCCCTTCTTTAAGACAAGCGAATTGGACTACAGGCTTCCCCAGTGGCTCAGTGGTAAAGAACCCATCTGCCAATGCAAGAGATGCAGGTTTGATCCCAGGGTCAAGAGGATCCCCTGGAGAAGGAAATGGCAACCAACTCCAGTATTCTTGCCTGGGAATTCCCAGGAACAGAGGAGCCTGGCAGGCTACAGCCCATGGGATTGCAGAGTCAGACAGGACTTGGCAACTGAGCACCTACAAATTAGACTACATTTTCTCTAAGAGTTTCTCTGGCTCAGAACCCCACCATGTCTGCTTTAAAGTTGAAGCAATGAGAAATCAAGAGGCACCTTCCAGGAGAGCAGGCTCGGGCTATTCCTGTCTGAACTCTGCCCCAACCGCCTGCGGTGAATGAAATGGAATGCTGTTCTTAAGACTGTGACTTGAGATCCACCACAACTCTTCCTTCCATCTGTTCAAACTCCTAAATGACCATCCAGGCATTCTTTCATTTTACAAATATTTATCAAGGGATTTTTATGTTCCAGGCACAGTGCCAGAATGGATGGTGTAACGAAGAAACAGACACAATCCTCATTCTTGTGCAGCTTAAGTAGGGAAGACAGCCTTGTAAGTACTGAGATTCAGTTCTGTGCTATGTGTGCCAAAGGGGTACTTCATCCAGGTGCCCACCCAGGAAGAAGGGCAGGCCAGGCTTCAGAAAGGATGGGGTATCCATTCTGAGTGACCACCAGACATCAGAGCTAACAAACGGGGTGGGGGAGCATTTCAAACAGATGGAACGGTAAGTCCCCTAGGCAACAAGAAGCAAGAAATGCTGGCTTGAAAGAGAATAGAGAGGGAGGCAAGAGATGAGATGCAGAGCCCAGCAGAAGACACATCATAGGATGCACTGTAAGCTCAGGAAGGAGCTGGCCTTTAGTCTGTGGGTAACAGGGAGTCTGGGGTCTTCCCAGTTAGCTCTAGTGGTAAAGAACCTGCCTGTCAATGCCAATGCAGGAGATATAAGAGATGCTGGTTTGATCCCTAAATCAGGAAGATCCCCTGAAGAAGGAAATGGCAACCCACCCCAGTATTCTTCCCTGGAGAATCCTACGGACAGAGGAGCCTGGTGGGCTACAGTTCATAGGGTCTCAAAGAGTTGGACACGACTGAAGCAACTTAGCAACAAGGAGCCTTCTGCAGTAGAAAAGTGATTGTTATGGGTTGAATTGTGTCCCCCCCTAAAAAAAGATATATTGGAGCCCTAATCCCCAGAACCTCAGATTGTGACCTTATTCATAAACAGGATCTTTAAGATTCTGAAATTATTTTTTTAATATTTATTTATTTTTGGCTGCATCTGGTCTTAGTTGCAGCACATAGGATCTTTGTGGCAGTAAACTTCTCAGGTGGTAGCTTCGGGGCTCCAGAGCACATGGGCTCTGTAGTTAGTTGGTGGCATGTGGGATCTTGGTTCCCCGATCAGGGATCAAACCCTCATCTCCTACCTTGGAAGGCAGATTCTTAACCACTGGACCACCAGGGAAGTCTCTCGGAGGTAGGGTTTTTTCAGAGGTAATCAAGTTAAAATGAAGTTATCAGGGTGGATCTTAATCCAGCATGACTGGCGTCTTCATTAAAAGGAGAAATTTGGACACAGAAACACACATGCAAAATGGAAGAGAATGGGAAGAGACACAGGGAGAAGACCCCATCTATAAGTCAAGTACAGAGGCATGGAACAGACACTTCCTCACAGCCCTCAGAAGGAACCAACCCTGCTGACACTTTGTGGGCTTTTAGTCCCGACAACTGTGGGGCAGTACATTTCATTGTTTACGCCACAAAATGCATGATACTGTGTTTCAACAGCCCCAGCAAACTAATATAGTCAGCTATTCAAATTTGCACTTTAGAAAAACTGACCTGCCTACAGCGCTGAGGGGAAATTGAAAGACAAGTATGGCTGCAAGGAGGCTATTTTGGAGGCTGGAGATGATAAAGGTCTCCATTTGAGCAACGCTGGCTGAGATCGAGAGGTGGACAGGCAACATCTCTAGGATGTGATCATCAATGGGATGTGGGAAATGAGAGAAAACGCAGAATCAAGAGCAATGTCTGGGCTGGGTTTGTAGCTCACGTAAACATGTCGTCAGAGCCAAGTCTAGTCAACCAGCCCTTCAGGAATTGCAGACACAAGTCCTACACAGACAAGCAACTTGAGGACACAAGGCATCATCACCTCCTTCATCTTAGCACCCAGCTCTGACTTTTGTCTAGTGGCTCCCCAGACTCAATGCCATGTGTGGCTTTGTTTCCTCCACAAACACTGTGCTAAACCCTGGGGATAGAATGGTGAGGGAAAGGAAACTGGATTCCTGGGT
This sequence comes from Antilocapra americana, assembly GCA_007570785.1. Lineage (NCBI taxonomy): Eukaryota > Metazoa > Chordata > Mammalia > Artiodactyla > Antilocapridae > Antilocapra > Antilocapra americana. The sequence continues at coordinate 14,165,565 of ML660778.1, read as the reverse complement.
TTGGTCAAGACAAACACCACTCACATAAATAAATGAATAACTACAGACTGTGATACGTGCCGTAAAGTAAGGGAAAGGATTTCCATGAGAGCATAAAACAGGGTGATTTGACCCAGAAAAAGTATCAGCTGAGTTGATACCCAGAGGACAATAGAGAGGAAAAGTGTACGGGGCAAGGGGCAAGGTCTGTCCAGATAGGAATACGTTTGAAGAGCAGGAGGAAGTCCCTGGGGAAACAGGAATGCGATGAGACTGGAGGGGAATAGGAAGTCAATCCATATTAAATGAAAAGGGGCTTGAGCAGTGTCCGCGCTCCTGCCAAATTTATATTCACCCCAAACTCCAGAAAGTGGCCTAATTTTTTTATTTTCAGAGCCTTAAATTTACTCATAAAAATATTCTAAAACTGTGCTCTGTTTCCTTTTTAACAAACTATAATAGCAGGATACTTGACATTTACAATTCAAAATCAAATTAGCAGAATAGTAAATATTTACAAAATTATATCTTCTAAAAATATGTATAAAGTAACAGGCAATAGTGTAGAATGGACATAAAAGGGTGGTTCAAAAATGGGAGTATTTTCCTCCATTTCTAAAAAGGAATTATGTCAATTATGTCTCTAACAGAAACTGTGAAGATTCTGAAGTACACTGTTTTCAGATGGGATTTGGTATGGAAACAGAATGAGACCTAACTTGACAGTAGGGTCTTTGTACATATAATCAAGTTAAGATGAGGTTACAGTGGGGTCAGGTGGGCCCAAGAGGCTGGTATCTTTCTTAGAAGGAATTCTGGATACAGACACAGAGAAGAGGAGGCTGTGTAAAGAAACAGAGCAGAAGATGGCCACGTGAAGACAGAGGCAGAGACTGAAGTGAGGCATCTCCAAGTCAAGGAATATCAAGGATTGCCCGTATCCACCAGAAGCTGGGCAAGAGGCCTGGAGCAGACTCTCCCTAAGCATCTCTAGAAGGAACCAGTCCTGCCACAGCCTTGACTTTGTACTTCTAGCCTCCGGAACCATGAGAAAATACATTTCGGTTGCTTTAAATCAGGACTTAAGCAACACTATTTGCATGATCCTGTGACTTGAGGATACCTAAACCAGAGGTCATGCCCTCTGATCCCAGCAATCTGAGGTGACTTCTCAGGCTCCTCACGCCCATTGCTACACTCTTGACCCCCGATAATCAGACGCATGAAGAGTCAGAGTTTCCTATCACATTGGTTCTGAGCCCAGACAAGGAAGCATGTTCGCAGGAGAGACCTGGCATTTTCTGTGTAAAACTCGGGAAGAAGCAACTGCCAGGTGCTGGGAGCCCTGGGTCTGCAGGAGGCCTGACTCTATTCCATGGTCTTGGCCAAGTCGCCACCATTCCCTGAGACTTTGTGTCCCTCACTGAGCCCTGAATGAGTACCAAGAAAGCTCCAAGGAGTCACTGACCTTGCTGTCAGATAATCACTGAAGCTGTGTTGGAGAGACCCGGATAAGATACAAGGAGGGACTATCATGGAGGCCCATTCTCCAAGGATTCTGGGGGAAGGGTGATGCCAGAGCTCCACTCACCCTCTGGGGAGAGTTTTCCAACCACATCTCTCCAATGTGATAACTCGTTACAGTAGCCCTAGGAAAAAAAACAGACTTGAACCTCAAAAGTTAGGTGATCACATTTATTGTTAAAATATCACTGTGGCTGCAGGGCATAGAGTGATGGGGGAGAGGCTGTCAAGAGAGGGTAGGGGAACCAAATACAGCATTTAGATGAGGCTGCAACAATCTGAATGGGAAATGATGGCTTTCAACAGAGTGCTGACCAGGGAGAGGAAGAGTTGCAAGATTCAAGAGATACCTAGCAGGCGAAACCACAGAGATCCTTAAAGAAACAAAGCCCACTCTGATGGGTACTACACGGAATGAAATAAAATAGGAAATCACTGATTCCAGTAACATCCACCCACCATGCTTCTAGACTCAGCCAGGTCTGTTCTCATAGCCAAACTCCTGTCCTGTGTCTGCATTCCATCTAGCTCCACCTCGAATTCCCCTGATGCTACTTTCTTCTTTATCAGACATTTCCCAGTCATCCTGCTGACATATACCCTGTTTTTGGTTTTCACACCTATGTTCCTCATTTTTCCCTTGAGAGCAGGTTTTATCTTAAGGATTAGGAAAGTGAAACTCAGAGTGATGAAGGGATTTTGCCAGACACATTGTGAGTAGACGGTGGAGCCCAGATCTGAACCCACATCTCCTGGCTCTATATCCTGAATGTTTCCCTCCACCCTGGCACAGCTCCACAGTACCACAGCTCCCAGTCCACACAAGGCTTGGGAGAGGTCCTGTCTCTAGCAGTTACGTAAGAGACTACACGCAACACTGATTTTGCAAGGCTATCGTCACTGGAATAAAGACGTTACGGTGGAAAATTCCACAGTGAAAAATAATACCCCTCCACATTTGTTTCTAGCATAAACTTTTGAAGCTTTATGAAAGCATTTTGTGCTTAAGACTATCCTGTTTGGGATCTAGGCTCTGGCCCTTCTGGGTTGGATGATCTTGAAGAAAGCACTCAACATCTAACCTCAATGTTCTCATCTATTGAAAGGGACTGTTGCTGAGAACCAGATTAGAGAGTTGTTGTCTGTAATATACATAAAGCATTTAGCTCACTGCCTAATACATAGTAAGGTTTAATAGGTCTTAAGTATTACTATTGTTTCTCTTAATTGTGTACTCATTTTCAAATCGTCAGTTCAGTCGCTCAGTCGTATCTGACTCTTTGTGACCCCATGAACCACAGCACGCCAGGCCTCCCTGTCCATCCCCAACTCCTGGAGTCCACCCAAACCCATGTCCATTGAGTTAGTGATGCCATCCAGCCAAATAAATATTTCTCCTACCAAGTCTCATGAACTTGGGTGAAGCATGGTCAAACAATGAAAAATGCGAAAGCTATGAGGTTTGCAAAGAAGTACAGAAAAACTGTTTTCAAGAGCATCCAGGTGCATCTGACAAAGGAGAGGATTTGGGCAGGAAGTAAAGGAAGACGTGAAGATGATGGTGGAGCAGAAGAGGAAGCCGAGAAGGGAGGTATATACTATCCCAGATTACAGAGAAGGACACTGAGAAACAGAGATGTTAGGTAATCAGGCCCAAAGCCAGAGAGTGAAGGAGTTGATTTCAAAACGCACGCTCTTCTCAAAGACACCACATGATGCTTGCTGCTTTTCAGTATATCTGTCACCATACCTGTAGAATTTTATGGCAGTTATTTGTTTAAAAGTTTGTCTTTCCTGCCAGCTATAACCACCTTAAGAATAGGAACTGAGAATCACTCATCTTGTTAATCTCAGTGTTGGGTTCCTAGTGAGTGTTTAAAACAGTGATACTGAATAATTGTGAGAGCATAAATCCCCAATGTTTATGAATGTTTCACTGCATAGGTTCAAATATTGGGCTGACCAAAAAGTTCATTCGGGTTTTTCCATATCATCTTATGGAAAACCCCAAGTGAAAATTTGGCCAACTCTATAATACAGCTTTTTTTTTTTTTTAACCCAAACCAGGTTTGAATTAAAATATTGGCTCTGAAAGGCTGACTATTGACACTGTGTGCCTATGTCAGCAGTTATCTTATTTACCTGATTCACTGTTTGTCTTTTTGTTTATTTGTTTTGTTTTGTTTGCAAGATGGTAGAGAGATGAACTTCAGCAAATCTAATAAATATTTGTGGGGAAATAAGAATTGTGCATTGCTGTAGTCTGCCTGGGATTCTTTCTGAAAGGAAATTCACTCTCTGATGTCCTTGCACTTAACACAGGTTCAATTTTATTGTTCAACTTACTTTTGTGGACTGTAGAAAGGATAACAAAATTATGGACTTTTTATAGGAATCCTAGGAAAGAGGAATAAATTGAAATTTGTTTAATTAAAATATATTTTTTAACTATATATTTGAATATATGTATTGGCCTGTGCAGGACCATGGAGAGAGTTAACCAAACCAGCAGTGTCTCCGAGTTCATCCTCCTGGGACTCTCCTCCTGGCCCGAGGACCAGAAGCCACTCTTTGCCCTGTTCTTCCTCATGTACGTAGTCACCATAGTGGGAAACATTCTTATCATCCTGGCCATCTGCTCTGACACTCAGCTCCAGACACCCATGTATTTTTTCCTTAGCATTTTATCCTTTATTGATGTTTGCTACACAACCACCATAGTTCCCAAGATGCTGGTGAACTTTCTGTCAAAGAAGAAGTCCATCTCCTATGCTGAATGTATGACCCAGATGTATTTCTTCTTGGCTTTTGCCAACACAGAGAGTTACCTCCTGGCAGCCATGGCCATTGACCGCTATGTGGCCATCTGTGACCCCTTCCACTATGTCACCACCATGAGCCGCCGCTGTTGTGTCCTGCTGGTGACCTTCTCCTGCTCCATCTCTCACCTCCATTCCCTCTTAATGGTTCTCCTGATAAATCGTCTTCTCTTTTGTGACTCCAGTATCATCCACCACTTCCTCTGTGACATCAACCCTCTACTGAAACTGTCCTGCTCCTCCACGCTTGTCAACAAAATTGTAATTAATACCGAAGGACTGATAACCCTGGTGAGCCCTTTCATATGTGTTATCATCTCTTACCTACGAATCCTCGTTGCTGTTCTTAAGATCCCTTCAGCTGCTGGGAAGCGTAAAGCTTTCTCTACCTGTGGTTCCCATGTCACCATGGTGACGCTCTTTTATGGAAGCATTATTTATGTTTATTTCCGACCTAGTGGCAACAGTCATCTACACAGTTCTGTCCTCCATGCTGAACCCTTTTATCTACAGCCTGAGGAACAAAGATATGAAGAGAGGCCTGAAGAAGCTGATGAGCAGGAGGACGTCCTAGGCAGCACTCCTGTGGGCAGGCTCAGGGGTGAGTCTTCTCCTGAGGCCCCTCACTTCTGATGATTCCTGGTGTGTACATCGAGCTACTGAAGGTTAGCATACCTAAGCCAAGAGTCTGTTAGAAATGGTGTAAATGACTGACAAGACTAGAATCTACAGTCTTATTTATAGTATAATTATATAAGTATACATTATATTCGTGTCAGTTCAGTTCAGTTGCTCAGTCGTGTCTGACTCTTTGCAACCCCATGAACTGCAGCACGCCAGGCCTCCCTGTCCATCATCAACTTCCTGAGTCCACCCAAACCCATGTCCATTGAGTTGGTGATGCCATCCAGCCATCTCATCCTTTGTCGTCCCCTTCTCTCCTGCCCTTAATCTTTCCCAGCATCAGGGTCTTTTCCAATGAGTCAGCTCTTCACATGAGGTGGCAAAAGTATTGGAGTTTCAGCTTTTACATCAGTCCTTCCAATGAACACCCAGGACTGATCTCCTTTAGGATGGACTTGTATATATCCACCAATCAAAGCCACCTTATTGGGGCCCCTCAGCTGGCCAGAGTCTTCATACCCAGTCCTCATCTCCACCTCCCATTCTCTTTTGTTATTCACTCCTTTCAAGTGCAGCTGAAAATGAATATCCTGCATTAATTTCTCTTGACCAAATTTCTCCTTATTCAGTCATGGGCACAGAATGGCTGGTTACATGAGGATCTGGAACCTAGAAACCGGTAAGGGGAAAACCTTCTCCTTTCAGGGCTCTTGAGAAGCACTTGAGCTCGGACTGTAGTAGGCATTGAGAAGACCTCCACATCTAAGGACAGGAAATGTCTTTGTCCACTTGGAGACAGGCTAGCCGCTGGCCTGATGATTTCTTAGAAGTTAGGGCCTGTTGCTGTACTTGAAAGTAGTTTCTATGGTGTACTTCTCTTTACTATGGTGTAATTCTTCAATAAAATATTATCAATAGTCATTTGTTATTGCTCAGTCTCTCAGTCGTATATGACTCTTTGAAACCCCATGGACTGCAGCATGCCAGGCTTCCCTGTCTTTCTGTATCTCCCAGAGTTGGCTCAAACTCATGTCCTTTGAGTCAGTGATGCCATCCAACCATCTCATCCTCTGTCATCCCCTTCTCCTCCTGCCTTCAATCCTTCCCAGCATCAGGCTATTTTCCAATGAGTCAGCTCTTCTCATTAGGTGGCCAAAGTTCTGGAGCTTCAGCTTCAACATCAGTCCTTCCAATGATTATTCAAGACTGATTTCCTTTAGAATTATCTGGTTTGATATCCTTGCAGTCCAAGGGACTCTCAAGAGTCTTCTCCAACACCACAGTTCAAAATCATCAATCCTTTGGTGGTCAACCTTCTTTAAGATCCAACTCTCATATCTGTACGTGACTACTGAAAAAAATCATAGCTCTGACTAGATGGACCTTTGTTGGAAAAATGATGTCTGATTTTTAATATGCTGTCTAGGTTTGTCAACAGATATAGCCTTATGAAATTAAAAGACACTTGCTCCTTGGAAGGAAAGTCATGACCAACCTGGACAGCACATTAAAAAGCAGAGACATTACTTTGTCAACAAAGGTCTACACAATTAGTAGAGTTATGGGGTTAGGATTTAAAACACCTGTCTGGCCCAATACTCTGCTCCCAACACTACAATGTGTTACTTGATCACTAACTCTAAATAAGACTCATCTATATTCAACTAATACTAAAAACCAGTCATAGCTGAAGCACCAACCAGGAAATAATATTTAGAGCTCACTGACACTTGATGTTTATCAAAAGTTTAATTAAAGGAAAAATTATCTGGAGAAGATTTCACAGATGACGTGTATAACATCCATACTTTTTCACAGATCAGATATCCAGTGTGTTGTCAACGAAGATCACTGGAGACATAAACGTCTGTGTGCTCAGCCACTCAGTCATGTCCAACTCTTTGCAACTCCATTGACTGCAGCCCAGCAGGCTTCCCTATCCATGGGATTTTCCAGACAAGAATACTTGCCATTTCCTATTCCAAGGGGTCTTCTCGACCCAGGGATTGAACCCATGGTTCTTGTGTCCTCTGCATTGGCAGGTTGAGTCTTTACCACGAGTACCATCTAGACAGCATGATTTTTGCCTCCAAATCATTACTGATATTAATTTTGATGCACCAATGTGATTTCCAAAACCATCTAACTGAAGCTGATTAAAAGAAAGCTCATGTGTCATGTCTGTTCTTAGAACACAGATGTTAGTATTTCATCTAAGCAACTGTTTATTTTTATCTTTGGCAGTGAATTCTGTGACTGACCAGAAAACTTGGAGCCAAATCTAAAGCTCACCCATAACAAGGGTCATTCAGTTCAGTTCAGTTCAGTTCAGTTCAGTCGCTCAGTCGTGTCCGACTCTGTGACCCCATGAACCGCAGCACGCCAGGCCTCCCTGTCCATCACCAATTCCCTGAATCCACCCAAATACATGTCCTTCGAGTTGGTGATGCCATCCAGCCATCTCATCCTCTGTCATCCCCTTCTCCTCCTGCCCTCAATCTTTCCCAGCATCAGGGTCTTTTCCAGTGAGTCAGCTCTTTGCATCAGGTGGCCAAAGTATTCGAGTTTCAGCGTCAGTATCAATACTTCCAATGAACACACAGGACTGATCTTTACGATGGACTAGTTGGATCTCCTTGGAGTCCAAGGGACTCTCAAGAGTCTTCTCCAACACCATAGTTCAAAATCATCAATTCTTCGGCACTCAGATTTCTTCACCATCCAACTCTCACATCTATATATGACTACTGGAAAAACCATACCCTTGACTAGACGGACCTTTGTTGGCAATGTAATGTCTCTGATTTTTAATATGCTGTCTAGGTTGGTCATAACTTTCTTTCCAAGGAGTAAGTGTCTTTTAATTTCATTGCTGCAATCACCATCTGCAGTGATTTTGGAGCCCAGAAAAATAAAGTCAGTCACTGTCATTACCATCTGCATTTTCAGTCATTCCTGGCTCAATTTTATGTCCCCACCCTTGTTTATTTCTTCTTTTGTGCTTGTCTAACCTTATTTTCAGTTTACCCATCTTGTAGTTTATATGTTCCTCCAAGCTGCTTTAAACTCTTCAGAAGTAGATCTATTACAAACATACATAATTTTTAAGTCAGAGAAGAAAACCCATCAAACTGGAAAAACAATGGTCCTCTCTGAGTAGCAGAAGTATAGTTTTTTAAAATTTACTTCCTCAAAAGGGACACCAAAATAAGATATGTATGGCTGGGTCCTTTTACTGTACACCTGAAACTATCACAACATTGTTCATTAATCAGCTCTACCCCAAGACAAACTAAAAAGTATTTTTTTAAAAAAAAATATATTAAAAACCAACTTACTTTAATTCTACCAGTTTTTTTACAGAAATTTAAAATTTTATTCTGAAATTTATATGGAAATGCCAAAGAACTTAGAAGAATCAAAATAAATTTGAGAAAAAATAAGAAGGAGGGGACTCACACTACCTAGTTTCAAGACTTACTAAGCTACCATAATCGACAGTGGGCTATTGTTTTTTTTCTTTGTTGCTTTGGATGATTTTTTTTATTTTGTGTTTCATATATTATCCAGTTTCACATTCTCACAGGATCAGCAATTACAACAGCCACTTCATCTTCTAAGTTTGAAAATGGCAAGACAGCCACAGCTGCAGCCAATGGCAAAGCACTGATGTGCTCACAAGACAAAAAGTTGCACAATTTTTCCTTCATTTTTCTTAAACTAAGGGCCGATGCTAAGGCTCCCTGCTAAAGAACAGAAACCCTTTTCTTCTTCATGCCTCAAAAGAAAACGTTAAATTTATCTGACAAGGCAGACAAGGGCTCTTCAATAATTAATTGCACACACACACACGAAGCTTTCAGTCCAGTTCAGTTCAGTTCAATTCAGTCACAGTCATGTCCAACTCTGTGTGATCCAATAGACTACAGCACCGCCAGAATTCCCTGTCCATCACCAACTCCCCGAGCTGCCTCAAACTCACATCCATGGAGTCGGTGATGCCATCCAACCATCTCATTCTCTGTCATCCCCTTCTCCTCCTGCCTTCAATCCTTCCCAGCATCAGGGTTTTTCCCAATGAGTCAGTTCTTCGCATTAAGTGGCCAAAGCATTGGAACTTCAACTTCAGCATCGGTCCTCCCAATGAATATTCATGACTGATTTCCTTTAGGATTTACTGGTTGGATCTCCTTGCAGTCCAAGGGACTCTCAAGAGTCTTCTCCAACACCACAGTTCAAAAGCATCAGTTCTTCGGCGCTCAGCTTTCCTTATGGTCCAACTCTCAAATACATACATGACTACTGGAAAAAACATAGCTTTGACTAGACGGACCTTTATCAACAAAGTAATGTCTGTGCTTTTTAATATGCTGTCTATGTTGGTCATAGCAAGGAGCAAGTGTCTTTTAATTTCATGGCTGCAGTGACCATCTGCAGCGGTAGCAGCTGGGTAGGTGAACGGCCGTATGTGAGATGGCTGGGGTCTGCTCCATAGTGTACAGAGGGTAGGGGGCCCAGGCCTCTGGGGATGCGGGGATCAAAACAGCCCCCATAGGGTTAGAGGTGTCCCCTGCAATGAAGTGTGCTCCGAGAGTGGGGTGGGTGTTGATAGGATTTGATGTAGCCATTCACTTGTTCTTCCTTTAGCTCGTCAGCTTCCCTTGTGGTTCCTCTGGTAAAGAATCCGCTTGCAATGCGGGAGACCTGGGTCTGATCCCTAGGTTGGGAAGATCCCTTGGAAAAGGGAATGGCTACCCACTCCAGTATTCTGGCCTGGAGAATTGCATGGACTGTTTAGTCCATGGGGTAGCAAAGAGTCAGACGCAACTGAGCAACTTTCACTTTAGCTTGTTCTTGGCCATCTTGGCAAACTCTAGCCTCAAAGTCTGCAGGTTTTCAGCATCAAAGCGAATACCGTTCAATGTGTTCTTGGCAGCTGCTGCTCCTGCCTGACAAAGACCACAAAACCAACAGGCTGTCTTGATGTGAGTATGATCAGGGACCCTTCATATCCCCTGAAAGGCCTGAAGAGCAGATAGAGTTATCTGGGTTGAATATCCACAGGGAACCCACTGACCAACAGCATCCTGACCTCCTCCTCCTCCAAGGCACCACTGGAGCCCCGTGCTGCGCCAGCGCTGTGCTCGCTGTTGGGCATCAAGTTGCTCATGGTGCTGCCTGAGGGCTAGCTTGGTGCAGGCCCAGAGAGGAAATTTTAAAGACTGACAATTCCAAGTCCTGAGCATCTGGAAATCTCATTCATTGCAAAATGGAACAGTTGCTTAAAATGATTTGACAGTTTCTTAAAAGGTTTAACATACCCCTACCATCTAACCCAGAAATCCCACTCCTAGGTACTCCAAAAGAAATGAAAATTGTGCTTACACAAAGAAATGTATGCCAATGTTTTGTAGCATATTTATTCATACTAGCCAAAATCTAAGACAGTCTAGGAACTGATGGATGGATCAACAAATAATGGTATATCTACACAGGAAATAATACTGAACTAAAAAGGAAAGAACTATGATGATACAACAACTTGGATGAAACTCAAAAGCAGTATGCAAAGTGAAAGAACTAAAAAGCTACATACTGTATGATCCTATTTATATGACATTTTTTCTGGAGGTGGGGGAGACAGGAAATCAGATCAGTGTTTGCCTGGAGCTAAGAGTGGGAAAAAAAAAATTACTAGAGGGGCAAGAGAAATGTCCAGGGTGCTGAAAATGTTCTCTGTCTTGATTGTAATTGCTACAAAACAGAATACAATTGTCAAAACTCATCGACAAAATACTTAACATGGATAAATTTTATTGTATATAAATTGTACTTTATGTATAATAAGACTTCATCTTAAAAGTAAAACATTGTAGAAAATAGTCATATTTTAGGCCTTGGGCTAGAGAAACGTTTCTTAAGTAAAATGAAAATGCATTGAGTTGATGTAGCCCTAAAGCCAGAATTTTCACGAGGTCCTACATGAACTGATTCTCTGATCAGTTTGGATTCATCTCCTGCCTCTCTGCTCATTCAGTGCAGTCCATTTGCCCTTTTATTATTCCTCACACACATCAGACACACTTCTGCCTCAGGGCTTTCACCAACCCTGTCTTATAACTGTAGGTCTCCTTCAACACGAAGGAAATTTCAAGGGATGTCTACAGGCATGCCAGACCCATCCTCCAACCTGGTGCCTCAGTTCCAAGAGTAATTCCAGAGCAGACCCAGACAGGCCCAATTTATCTGATTGGGAAGTGAGGCAGATAGATGAGCCTGAGAAAGGACTGCTGTCCCTGTGGTTCTTTGAGTTGGTGATGGACAAAGACTACATTTCCATGGAGAAACCCTGCTTAATTCCTAATCGCGTCTCAGTTAGGAGAAGCCAAACTTTTAACTATAGATGTTTCTTAATTAAACCACAAACTTCCCTGAGTGGCTAATTAGGACCAAGGCAGGGTAGCCAGGGAATTCTCGAATGGAATTTCTCCCAGGCCTCGTTAACAAGGCCATAAACTAGACCAGGCCCCACAGAGGCAGTTCCCAGAGCACTGAAACTTTTCTAATATTTCACATTCGAAGCACGGAAACTTTTGTCTTTCCCCAAGAGATTACAATCACCAATTCCATCATCAAAAGCAATTTCCCAGCCTGGCTCCTGGCTAACTCACTCCCCATCCTCAAATACTCTTCATGACATCTCATTCTCTCATCCCCAGAACAACAGATAGGTTTCACCTCTTATGCCACCACCACTTAACTAAGAGTAGCTGCCTAGCATATTAATTTGAGAATGGTTCAAGGCCTCTGCTCAATCCCAGTGAGGAAAATGCTCTGTGGTAGATTAGCTATGTCTGCCACAGATATGGAGTGAGAGGAGATTGCAGCAAGACAGCAATGTATTCACCATCAGTGTGTGTGTGTGTGTGTGCCAAGTTGCTTCAGTCATGTCTGACTCTTTGTGACCTCTTAGACTGTAGCCCTCCAGGCTCCTCTGTCCATGGGATTCTCCAGACAAGAATACTGGAGTGGGTTGCTATGCCCTCCTCCAGGGGATCTTCCTGACCCAGGGATTGAATCCCCATCTCTTGCATCTTCTGCATTGTCAAGTGGGTTCTTTACCACTAGCACCACCTGGGAAGCCCAGTTCACCATCAGTAGCCTATACCAAATTCTGAACTATGCTGCATTCCCCAAACACTTCTTTTTACACACCTCCATGTTTTCATATGGGATTGTGATATCTTTGCCTCTCTTTTCCACTTAGTTGTGTGTGCTTAGTCACTCAGTCATGTCCGACTCTTTTTAACCTCGTGGACTGTAGCTTGCCAGGTACCTCTGTCCATGGGGATTCTCCAGGGAAGAATACTGAAATAGGTTTCCATGCCCTCCTCCAGGAGATTTTCCCAAGCCAGGAATCAAACCCAGGTCTCCCGTATTGCAGGTGAATTCTTTATCATCTGAGCCACCAGGGAAGCCCTTTCCACTTAGTTAATGCCTAGTTACCACCCCTAGAGGTCTGACATCTCCTCTATAGCTTTCTCTGAGCATTCTTCTTATCCTTGGGTCCAAATGGGAGTAATAACTCTCTCCATTGTGCTTTAAGTATTGGATTATCATTGCAAGTACCACCCTGATCTGGGTAATTGGGATGCTGTGGAAGAATAAACTAGAGAGAAGTTGTTGGTGGATGGACCAAAAAGACAGACCAGAACAGAGACTGGTAGTGACACTCATGGGAAAAGGAAAAGAGTAGAGATGCTGGTGGTGAGAGAAGAGGAGACAAAAAATAGAACCTATAGGAATTTGTTGTTGATATCGTTTAGTCGCTAAGTCATGTCTGACTCTTTGCCACCCCATGGGCTGCAGCCCACCAGCCTCCTCTGTCTTTAGAATTTTCAGGTAAGAATACTGGAGTGGGTTGCCATTTCCTTCTTCATGAGACCTTCCTGACCCAGGGATCAAACCCAAGTCTCCAGCGTTTCCTGCATTGACAGGGGGAATCTTGACCACTGAGCCATCAGGGAAGCCCATATTACAGTGCTACTTAAACATAAATAATAGTAGAGCTATGTATAAATAAATGTCTTAGGCTAACAGTACTTATACAATTATAAAACCAAAATAATAAACAGCAAAACTAATAAATTAACTCCATTAATTTAATGTTATGCATCATATCATTTTACTGAAACTAAATTACATTTCATAACATGAAGTGACTCTTCAATGGCATATTGAGCATAATATCTTATTGTATGCTGTGGGATGACTCACTTCTCCCACCACTTTATTCCAACTACCAAGAAATTGTATTATGTACCATGCACGTGGTATGGGACCAAATCACATAGTTTACAAAGTCTGACTTCATTTCATATCAACCTGAAACAACTAAAGTGGTACTATCTGATGTTGATGTGCTTGTAAATACAAATACAAATGTGAATAGTCAAAACAAAAATTTACGAGACTCTCGTTTAAAGCCATTGAGGGTGTAGCTACTGAGTATTCAGAAGAGAGTGAGTAATTGGTGGGGAAAAAAAGGCATAATCCTATATTACTAGAAGTCTCACAAAGGACACACTAAAGGGTGAAGGAAAATGACCCCAGAGGGAAGCACAAAATGCAGAAAGAAATGAAGCACCACGTAAAGAGCAAAAATACAGGTAAATGAATACTAATGAATTAATATTCATTAAAAGTGAATATTGCCTGTTTAACCAAAAGTAATGGTGTCTTATGAAGCTTAAAATACATTTTGAACTACAATATATTACCACTATGGCATAAAAGGCAAGACGAAGGGAAATGGAGTTCAAATATCCTAGAGTTCTTGAATTTACCAGGACATGGTAAAAAAATTTATATATATGGGACTTTCATAAGTAAATGATATACATTACAATGTTTAAGGTAAGCACTAAGAGAATCGTTTAAAATATATAACTAATAAGCTAATCTTAAAAAGGAAAACAAAGGTGGAGAATTGCAATTTCAAGACTTACACTGATGCATGCACCCTGCCACGTATAAAATAGCTAGCTAGTAGAAGCCTGCTGTATAGCTCAGGGAGCTCAGTTCAGTGCTCTGTGGCGACCTAGATGGGTGGGATGGGAGGGTAGAAGGGAGGTCGAAGAAGAAGGGGATGTGTATACATATATATATATATATATATATATATATATATATATATATATATATAGCTGATCCACTTCATTATTCCAGAAACTAATGCAACATAATAGAGCAATTATCATGCTTTGGCTCAGTCTCTCAGTCATGTCCCACTTTTTGCAATGCCATGGACTATAATCTGCCAGTTTCCTATGTCCATGGAATTTTTCAGGCAAGAATACTGGAGTGGGTTGCCATTCTTCCTCCAAGGGATCTTCCCAACCCAGGGATGGAAATGGTCTCTTGTATGTCTTGCATTGGCAGGTGGATTCTTTACCACTGCACCACCTGAGAAGCCCATAAAGCAATTATATCCCAATTGAAAAAAAAATTACTATAAAGCTAAAAGTCAGTGTGGTCTTGTCATGAGGATAAACAAATCAGTGAAACATAGCAGAGTCCAGAAATAGACCCACACACATGGAGTGGCTTAATTATTTACGAAGGTACCGGTGCACCATTGGGGTGGCAAAGAGTTGGACACAACTTATCGACTTGTTATGAACAACAAGTGAACTAAAATCCACCTCAAAATACATGTAGACTATACATATGGAAATTGTATTAGCTGTGGCATATGGATGCATTTTTAATCTGTTTGGTAGGATGTAGGATGAAGTGTCCAGATAGGATTAGCCTTAATAGCAAGGAGGTTTTCTATTAGCCTTAATAGCAATAGCCTTAATAACAACATTTTCCAAGAAAATGTTGATGACATATCCATTGTAACTTTCCTATTAAATCTCTGTGCAAAATGAGATTGCAATTGCTTCTTCCATTTCTGGAACCACAAGGGAAGTCAGTCTACAGGGTCTGGGAACCAGGAGCTCAAGCTCTTAAAGAGAGAGTCCAGATGACCAACACACAAGACCTAGGCATCTGGTACTCGTTAGAGTCTTCCCCTTCATGGGACCCCCTCTCAGCCTGGGGCACATTTGGAGTCACTCCATTTCTTCTTATTCTGCTGCCTTGCGTGCAGTCCCAAGATTTGAAAAGGCGACCGACAGTGTCTTGGGTCACATTATCTGGGATCTTGCCACCAAGCTACTTCCCTCAAGCCAGCATCCCAGATCCTGGAAAATTCCAAAAGCCTAAATCATTTGAACATGTGCTAACTGCATTTTTTTTGTGGCCACTGACCTTCAGAATGGAAAGAACATGGAGCTTAGGCGCCACTCGGACGTATGCCACGGTCATCACAGGAAAGGCCTCTTAGATCTGGGTTATCAGTGAGCACAGTTTGGACACAGCACTCGGCCATGGCTTCTTTTCCTGGTTCTGCCATTTACAGGCTTTACGACCTCACAGAAATCTCTCTTTTCTGAGCCTCAGTCATACAAGGAAGAACCCCGATTTCACAGAGCTGCTTTCATGATAATTAATAAGGTATTGTGTATGATGAGATTAGCACAACACCAGGCATGTGATGAACGCTCACGACACTGTCAAACAGGGAGCAGATGAACAGCTAGGGGGGCAGGGGGAAGAGTAGGAAATGGAGAGTGACTACTCTGTGGGTGCAGGGTTTCCTTTTGGAATGATGAAAATGTTCTGGAACTAAATACTATACCATAGTGAATGCACTAAATGCCGCTCAATAGTACACTTTAAAATGGTTAAAGTGGTCAACTTTATGTTAAAAAAAAAAAAAACAAGAAAAGCCCTGCTATACCTCCCACCTCTCTACCTCACAGGGTGAGTGGGGAGGAGGTAGAAACCAGGATCTGTCCCGAGTCTCTCCTACAGAGACAAGAACTGAGTACTAAGACAAAGAGCAGGCACTTGAGCATCCCTGTGGTGATGGAAGGGGGGACTCCTTGTTGGAGCTTCACTCAAAGTAGCCAGAAGGGAGGTGGGGAGGGGAAATTAGCAGCAAATGGGAGGTTTGTGGGGACAGCTTTTCAGTGAACTTTATCACGATGTGCAGAGTGCAAGTCACAGATCAGAAAGAAGATAGCAAGCCTGGAAAAAGTGAGTCACAAGGACAGGAAAGAAAAAAACGTCAGTCATCTAAAGAGGAAATGAATGACCAAGAGGCAGCCCAGTAGGGTGCACAGTCTCCATCTGAGGCTCATTAACAGAACCATCTGGAAGTATATCACCATAGCCAATGCCACCACATCACCACACCTGCCACCCTCCATCCTCACCCCACTCCGATCCCTACTGAGTCTCTGGTTCTGGAGGTCTTGAGCCTTACGGCATGTGGTGGAAATTGAACATACATTGGAATTGCATTGCTTCCTCCCATGACTTTGTAGCTGCACCACTCTGGACAAGTAACCTGATTTTTCTGCGTCTTGTGAAGTTGCTCAGTCATATCTGACTCTTGGAGACCCCATGGAGGGTGGTTACCAGGCTCCACCACCCAGGCAAGAGTATTGGAGTAGATTGCCATTTCCTTCTCCAGGGGATCTTCCTGACCCAGGGATCAAACCCAGGTCTCCTGCATTGCAGGCAGATGCTTTAGCCACCAGGAAAATCTACTCATAGGCTGTTGGTAAGAGTTAATGAAATTGACAGGTAAAGTACATGCCACAGAATAGGCTCTTAATGAATATTTAATTCTCTTTCCCCTTCTCCAGTGGTGCATGTCACACTGAATCCATTTAGTCTTTCCATCAGGTCACAAAGCAAAAGAAGGAATAGCAGGGGGTTTTAAACAGAGAACAGGAACCATTTCCCATAATAAATGTGTTTGAAAGGTGACTTTTTTATTCGTTTATTTTTGTGGAGTATAATTGCTTAACAATGTTGTGTTCATTTCTGTTGTACAACAAAATGAATCAGCTATATGTATATAGATATCCCCTCCATTTTGAGTCTCCCTCCCACCCCATCCCACCCCTCTAGTTCATCACAGAGCACCAAGCTGAGCTCCCTGTGCTATACAGCAGCCCCCCCACTAGCTATTTATTTTACACCAGGGTGTGTCTGTATGTCAACCCAATTTGTCCCGCTCTCCCCCTCATTCCTGTGTCCACATGTCCATTCTCTATGTCTGTGAAAAGATGACATTTTTATTTTAACTTATTTTTCTTTATTTTTAAAATGTCTTTCTTTTTTTATTCTTGTAGTTTACAAGACGACTTTTTAAAAGAGAGTCCTTGTTTTAAGGGTTAAAATCTTCCCAAGAGGCAGCTTTATTCACAATAGGAAAAAAAAAAAGAAAAGAAAGAAACAACCAAAATGTCTATGGACAACTGACCAGAAAAGATAAAGTCGACTGTGGTACACCTTAAATATTTACACAGCAATAAAGAATATCAGATGGCTGATCCACACAACATGGATGTCAACTGATACGCTGAAAAATATCAGATGCAAATGGGTACATTCTGTATCACAGTAGTGTTCTGTATACTGTGTGTTGTTATATCTCTGATCTTCTGCACTTCCGTGATTTCACTGGAGAAGTTCTTGGCTGGCAATACTGTTCGCAGGGGCAATACAGAACTTAAAAACTCAGATCCACCAAGGTGGACCATCCCTGCTTGCCAGCCCCTTTGAACACCCTCCCACGAATGGAGACTACCCCACGTTATAGGTCCCTCCTTCCCAATATTCAAGCCAGAAAGCTCACTTTTCCGCCTCCTCTTGGAGCCACAGCGCAGGCTTGTGAGCTAGACTCTACCAATCAGACGTGAAGTAAAAGTGACTTGAATTCTAAGTAGAGAAAAGTGGGCAAGCAGGCACTGTGCAGGATGAATGCATTTTCTGGCAAGGGTGGGGAGCAGCAGCCAGATTTCAGGGACAGCAGAGGTGGGGTATGGCCAGCAGAGGAGCAAGTCGGAGATGTCTGTGTCCCGCGGCGGCAGCAGAGGCATCTTCACTGGGGCAGTAGCTGCTGTTCCTGGCTGTGAAGCCGCTGAGCCTCATTCTCTGGTCCCACAGCTGTTTCCATGAGCTAAGCAGTGTCCTTTAATAAACTCCTTCCTGCTGAGATGGGCTAGAGGAACCCATTAGTTCTGCTTCTTTGGAGAACCCTGAATGCTACAGTGGGTGATCCACTCGGGGCTCTTGGCACAATAGGACATATATTTACATATGTATGTATGTATGCATATATGTATGTATGTATATGTGGGAGATAGATACATACAGATGATATAGACATAAATACAGAGATACACATAGGTACAAGTGGCTTTATTTTCGGGTGCTGGCTCTCACCATTGCCAGTGTTGTAAAGTCTAACATTCACAGCGTGCTCAGTCACTCAGGCACGCCTGACTCTTTGGGACCCCATGGACTGTAGCCCACCAGGATCCTCTGTCCATGGAATTCTCCAGGCAAGAATACTGGAGTGGGTCGCCATTTCCTACTCTAGGATATCTTCCCCACCCAGAGATCGAACTCCTGTCGCCTGTGACCCCTGCATTGGCAGGCAGATTCTTTACAACTGAGCCACCTGTGAAGCCCAAAATCCAGAAGGGCAGAATAAAATCCATATGGCAGGCCAGCAGGCAGGAAACTCAGATTAGACTTGATATTGTTGTCTTGAAGCAGAATTTAGAAGTTTGGGCTTAACCGGTAAACACTACTATATACAAAATGGGTAAACAGCTTAGTACCTATTGCATAGCACAGGGAATTATATTCAATGTCTTGTATTAACCTGTAATGGAAATGAATCTGGAAAAGAATATATACATATAATACATATATGTAATATATATGTAACTAAATCACTTTGTTGTATACCAGAAACTAATATAATAGTTTAAATCCACTCTACTACTATTTTTATTTTTAATAGAGTGGATTTTAAATGTTATATTAGTTTCAGGTATACAGCAAAATGATTCTGTTACATATATATTACATATATGCATTATATATACAATTCAGTTACATATATATATGTTCTCTTGGCAGCATCAGCTTTTGCTCTTAAGGCTTTTCAAACTAGATGAGGCCCAGCTACATTATCAAGAGTCATCTCCTTTCTTAAAATCAACTGATTGCAGTATTAAGTCGTATTAAGTAGCCTACAGTATTAAGCAGCTGGCAAAATACCTTGACAACCACACCTAGATTAGTGTTTGATTAAATAACTGTAGCCCAGCCAAGTTGACACAGAAAATGAATCACCACACCCATCAAATCAAAATTCCAGGAATGAGCACTCAAATTATGGAACATTAAGATCCTTCACTCTTAGGAGGGCTTCCCTGGTGGCTCAACAGTGAAGAATCCGCATGCAATGCAGGAGACGTGGGTTCAATTCCTGGATCAAGAGGATCCCCTGGAGAAGGAAATGGCAATCCACTCCAGTATTCTTGCCTTGGAAATCCCATGGACAGAGAAGCCTGGAGGGCTACAGTCCATAGGGTCACAAGAGGTAGACACATAGCAACTAAACAACAACAGCTCCTAGGATAAATATCATATGACATCCCTTATATGTGGAATCTAAAAAGAAATGATACAAATGAACTTATTCACAAAACAGAAGAAAATTCACTTTTAGAGAGTGAACTTGTCATTGCCAGCGGGGAAGGACAAGGAAAAAAGATAGTTAGAGTTTGGGATGAACGTGTACACACTATATTTAAAATGGATAACCAACAAGGACCTTTGGTATAGCACAAGGAACTCTGCTCAATGTTATGTGGAAGCCATGGTGGGAGCAGAGTTTGAGGGAGAGTGGATACATGTATTTGCATGGCTGAGTCCCTTTAATGTCTACCTGAAAGTATCACAACATTATTAATTGGCTATACTCCAATATAAAAAAAAGGGTTTTTAAAATTTATTTATTTTAATTGGAGGCTAATTACTTTACAATATTGTAGTGGTTTTTGCCATACAGTGACGTGAATCAGCCATGGGTATACATTTAAAGATCCTTCATTCTTTTTTTTAATTAATTTATTTTAATTGTGGAAGCTAATTACTTTACAATACTGTGGCGGTTTTTGCCATACATTGACTTGAATAAGCCACAGGTACACGTGTCTCCCCATCCTGAACCCCCCTCCCACTTTCTTCCCCATCCCATCCCTCTGGGTTGTCTCAGAGCACTAGCTTTGAATGCCCTGCTTCATGCATCAAATTTTCACTGGTCATCTATTTTACATATGGTAATATACATGTTTCAATGCTAGTCTCTCAAATCATCCCACCCTCACCTTCTCTCACAGAGTCCCAACAGTCTGTTCTTTACATCTGTGTCTGCTTTGTATATAGGGTCATCATTATCGTCTTTCTAAATTCCATATATATGTGTTAATATATTGCATTGGTGTTTCTCTTTCTGACTTACTTCACTCTATATAATAGGCTCCCGTTTCATCCACCTCATTAGAATTGAC
Organism: Antilocapra americana; assembly: GCA_007570785.1. Lineage (NCBI taxonomy): Eukaryota > Metazoa > Chordata > Mammalia > Artiodactyla > Antilocapridae > Antilocapra > Antilocapra americana. The sequence goes on along the minus strand of ML660778.1, from coordinate 14,145,125 downwards.
GCAAATGTGTTCTTCTGTATAGCTGAGTAATATTCCATTGTGTACATGTACCACAACTTCCTTATCCTTTCATCTGCTGATGGACATCTAGGTTGCTTCCATGTCCTAGTTATTGGAAACAGTGTTGCAAAGATCCTTCATTCTTAAGAAGTCTTCTTGGTACATTTGACAGAGTTTCTATCTACAAAAGTTCCACACATAGTTGTCCATACAAAACAAAGTCCCCATAATCTAGGAACCTTTATTCAAAAAAAGACTATCTCTAGGATCTATCCCATCCTCCCATCCCCACAGCCCTTCACCTGGCACCCAGCTGCCATCCTGTCTCAGCTGGATCACAGCCACAGCGTCATTACGTTCTGCCTCCCTGTGGTCCTTCCTGCTCTACTCTGCCATCCACCCTACCCAAGGCTGCTTTTTCTAAATCTGTAGACTGATCATGTCTCTGCTGATTCAATTCCTTCCAGAGCCACCCTACTTCATCTGTCAGAAGCTATTAATGTTTAGTTACAAGCAGCAGACTCCCAACTCTGACCAATTTAAGTGACAGAGGATTTCATGGACCAGACCCCCAGGATGGAAGGAATAGCTAAAGTTTTGAGAAGATCAGCAATCCAGGCTTCCCTGGAGATGCTGAAAGCAAGAACATGTGGACAGTGTTTTCAGAGCCCAGCTGTGGGGACTCCTGGGGGGCAGTCCAGTGATTAAATCACTGGTTCAATTCCTGGTCAGGGAACTAAGATCCCACATGATGCTCGGCACAGCCAAAAACAGAGAGAGAGAGAGGAGAGAGAGAGCCCAGCTGTGGGGGAAAAGCCCAGTCTTCTCAGTCTCCATGAAACTCTACACAGGGACCAGTGTATAAAAAGAGGGTGTTTCATTGACCAGAATGGATTCACAGGCCCGCCCCTTGGCCAGGAAAGGACCCTGGACTGAACCACCGAGACTGAAATTAACACAGAGGGAAGGATTCTCAGAAAAGCATTAACAGAAGAGAGGAAATAGATACAGGTCCAGCAAGGACAAGACACAGCTACGCCATGCCCATTTCAAGCACCCAAAGGGTCCTTCCACATCAGAGCAGCTGGGGGAGCAGACAAGGATTGCATTCTCTTAATTCAACAAGACCAAGAAGAAATGATGGAAGCAGTCCCCAGTCAGCTAAGGAGAGACGAGGACATTTTGGACCACAAGACAGTAGACCCAGCCAGGGACCCTCAGCTTGGACCCCAATTTCCTGCATTGTTTCTGTCATCACTCCTCATAAGGAACTCTAAACCAAAAATGGGAGCATGAAGAAGCCTTTCCAACCCCTTACCTCATCCCTCTGACCTCTCCTCCCTCGTTTCTGACTATGGGGGTCTGTGTGGCTGGGCAGAGTCTGAGGGCTCCAGGGTCAAGCCGGTAGGACAGTGTGAGTTAGAAGGGAGATCACGCTGTCCTGAGTTCTCACCTTTGACTGTTTTCCTCTTTATTGTCTGCTCTGCCCTCGCTGGAATGTGAGCTCCATGCAGGCCGAAGCCTGTCATTTCTTAAGACTTTGAACTTTATAGGAGATATTTTTTAATTATTATTTTATTATTGAGGTATCGTTGATTTACTATATTTCAGGTGTACAACATAGTGATTCAATACTTTCATAGATTATACTCCATTTAAAGTGAAAGGGAAGTCGGTCAGTCATGTCTGACTCTTTGCGACCCCCATGGACTGTAGCCTACCAGGATCCTCCGTCCATGAGATTTTCCAGGCAAGAGGACTGGAGTGGATTGCCATTTCCTTCTCCAGGGGATCTTCCCAACCCAGGGATTGAACCCAGGTCTCCTGCATTGTAGGCAGACGCTTTACTGTCTGAGCCACCATACTCCATTTAAAGTTGTTGTAAAATAGTGGCTACTTTCCATGGGCTGTACAATGTATGAAATAAACTACAAGGATGTATTGCACAGCCTTATCTATTGATCACTCACTGCTGTAGCCCCAAGTCTGAGACAGTAACTAGCACACAATTAGGAATATAAACATTTGTGACTGAACAAATACCTGCAAGTAAGGTGGATGATATACCCCACCTCTGCCCTTGACCCTGAGCCAGACAAGCAAGATCAGGCCTGGAAGTGAGTCAAACCAGGAAGCAAGAGGAAGCCGGATCAGGGAAAGAGAACAGCTTTAGATTCAACCAGATCTGGGTCCCAATCTGGTTCTGGCATGTTGGGGGCATGTCACTTAACCACCCTAAATCCTTGTGTTTCGTTTTTCGCTTTTTTAAATGTTTTTGTTTTGTTGTCTGGCCACGTGACAAGTGGGATCTTAATTCTCCAACCAGGGATGGAACCTACACCCCCAGCATTGAAGTGCAGAGTCTCAACCACTGGGTCACCAGGGAAGTCTCGTTTTCCTTGGTTTGGAAACAGGGATTATACCACCAACTTCACACTGTTGGGTTGAAAATAACTGAGAAATGAAATATGTAAAACTGGCACAGAGTAAATGCTCTCCTCCCCAAATGCCTTTCAGTTCGGTTGCATGCTCAGTAAGAGAGGAAGTTGTTCTAATCAGATGGTGAGAACTGAATGCCACATTTCCTGGGGCTGGGAAGTTGTGTATTTTAGGAGAGCAGCCTGGAAAAGGAGATGCCTAACCCATGTCAGGAGGGTGGGGGTGAGGTTGGGAGGGGCAGAATGAAAGATCAGTGATGAAAGGTCTAGACAGTGACAGGCCCCGAGGATCCCAGAGAAAAATCTCCTCCTGCAAACTTCCAGCACATGTAGTCTGTGGTCAGGAGAAAGGTCACTTCCGTATTACCCCTGCCTCTGGGGATGGGATCAAAAGAGATACAGATGGCAGGCAATTTGGAAAAAGCATTTTATTAACTTCATGAAAACAGCTGCCGTGAGTTGAGACCTGGATGAGGACAGAGCTCTGGTGGCTTCCAACCAATGGCTTGGAGAAAGCCACATGTTCTCTCCATATCCAGCGTCTCATTTGGGGACCCACTGAGAAGACGAACACCACACTTCCTTGCCCCCTCCATGCAGGCACAGATCCAAACAATGCGTTCTTATTGGACATGAGATCCTCCTGCTCCCTGGCTGTCTCACTGAACAGGAAAATGAATTCTCAACACTCGAGACATTTGGATCAGGACTGATCTAGAACACCAGCCACTGTTCTGGGTCAGCAACTAGGAGCACAACATTCTGGATAACCAGTCAGAAAGTCAACATTCTGGAGGGCCACCTAGAACTCAAAATAAGAACCCCCCTCACTTTCTAGATGATTTCATCAGGAGTCCCATATTTCAGGATCAATTAGAAATCTGACATTCTAGGTGGTCACCCAGGAACCCAGGGTTCTGGCATGCTGAAGGGATAACCACCCCTAACATTCTGGATGGTTCACTGGGAAGTCAGCATTCTAGAATGACAAATAAGAACCACAGTATTCCAGACCATGGGTGAGAGACCTAAAGTTCTGAATGTCCACACTGATGCTCTTGATGCCAAATCAGAAACCCAACATCAAAGACAATCCACCGCTCAGCATTCTGGAACAACAAGCAGGAATGCCGCTGCCCAGCCCCCTCAGAGCTCTGTGGGTGGCCGCTCCACCCCAGGCCTGTCCTCCTGGTGGGGGTCTGGCACGTGGAAGGAGACATAGGGACAAGTCTTGGTGTTGAGGCAAACCAGCTTCTTCAGCGTGGCCGTCGTGACAAGGTTGAAGCCCACCTCACCGCCAAATGTGCTCGCCTTCCAGTATTCTGGAGAACAGATGGGGTTCCCTAAGAGGCCCTTAAGGGAAAAAGGAGCCCCCATTTCTATCATACTCTCCCCAAAGATGGAGTTCGGATGGCACTTCTCAAGAAGCAGCCCCAGGTAGAACTCCAAAGCATCGATGTCTCCATACAGCTCCTCCAACTCGGCTGCCATCTCCTTCTCACCTGCAAGAGGGGGAGGCCAGAGTCAGAATCACGATGCCATCCATTAAGGTTCAGGAGGGAACCTTCTCGGTCCACCTTGCTCCAGGGAGAAGAAGGGATCAGAAGATTAACTTGAGCAAATGAGCAGGTGCCCTAAAATCTGGCCTGGATGACTGACCCTACCCCAGGGCTGCCTGGAGAGAAGGAATTTGCTACTGCAGATGGAGCCAAGGGCCCAGATCTGCAACCAGACAGCGTGTGCCTTGAAACCACTCACTCCATATCTCTGTGCCCTGATTACCCGGTCCTCACAACAGAGAGAAGCTCCCCATCTTGTTTCCTTCTTGGGCAGGTTTCAAGGCCTTATCCTGGTCCGAGACCCTGCGTTCCACTGGAGCTTCAAGTTCACACTTGTCCAAGTTCACATAAAGATTTAGCAACAGGGTTCTTTCTGTCTCTCTGGACTGTCATGGGAAACTATCATGGGCATCTCTACCCATTTCCTCAAGTCCACCCTCCATGGGGCACCAGTACACATCAGGGGTCAGGTCACACCCTGGTCATAGCCTTTCAGTGGCCCCTCATTGTCTGTGACAAGGGTTTCCAAACTTGGCTTCCCAACAACTGGGTATCTTGAGCAACAACAAATATTTATATTTATATATATATATAAACATATACATAATATACATATACATAATATAATATACATAATATATACATAATATAATATGTATATACATATATATTATACATATACATATACATAATATAATACATATAATATATATGTATTATGTGTATATATATGTTATATATATATAATACATATGTTATATGAGTATATAACATATATACTGTGTGTTATATACATATTTGTGTTTTAATATGTATGTATGTATACATACTATTGTGTATATATACATATCTATATACACAGACACATATATATTCTTGGGCACCACCTGTGTGCTAAGTCTAGGCCTACTGAATCAGAATCTCTAGAAGAGACATCCCAGATTTGGTATTTTTAATTAGTTTTCTAAGTGAGTTTTAGGAAGCTGGTCCATAAATGGGATTTAGGAACCACTAGACAGAATAAAACTCAAAATCTTAGCATAGAATCCAAGATTCCACACGGTATGAGCCAGCCTCCTATCACCAACTCCACCCTCTTCCCTCACAAGCCTCTTGCTCCAGCCACACCGAGGACTGTTTTCCTGAATAGGCCAGGATCTTTTCAAGGCTCATTCTTTTTAACCCCTGTGCTTTTGTACTTTCTGTTCCTCCACCTAGAAAGTTCTTCTTCTGTTCTTCGCTGGAAAATCCCTTTTTATCCTTCAAACCCAGATAAGAAGCCACCTTCTCTCCCCAGGCTAAGTCACCTGCAACCCTCGCCACCCTGGCACCATGCTCCCTCACCCTTCAAATCCCACGGTCACGGGGCTGGCCACATGGATCACCCCCTTCTGTTTCCTCGAGGTCTCCCTCACTTCACCTGAGCCCCTGGCGGGCAGGAATCGTGGCCAGGAAGCAGCTGCTCACCTGTGAGCTCCTGGAAAGAGGCGTAGGGCTTCATGCCAAACCTCTTGCGGTACTCATTGAAGGGCTGCAGCCTCAGCTCCCGTGATTCCTTGATGACGTCCACGGCCACGTGCAGGATGTGGTGGTCTATGTTCCTACCCCCGCCGATCTGCCAAGAGATAAACATGGTGGTAGTCTGAGAGCCAAGCCATGTTGTCCTGGAGAAGAACTTCAGGTCAGGAGTCCTTCCTGAGTATGGCTCAGTCTAGCAAGCACCAAGCTGGGAACCCTACCTAGGTCTGCATGGCCATGCTTCTCAGCTTCCTTGTCTTTTTTAGTTATTTGTATTTGCATTTTTGGCCACACAAAGTGGCAAGCAGGATGTTCATTCCCCAATTAGGGATGGAACCAATGCACTCCTGCACTGGGAGCTTAGAGTCTTAACCACTGGACCACCAGGGAAGTCCCATCAGCTTCCTCATCTTTAGACTGTAGAGTGGGTGAGGAGGACTTCTCTAGTCACTCACTGGACACATGGTTCCCCAGCCCTTTGAATTTAGGTGAGGATCTCCAACATCCTGTTAAGGAAGGTTCTGGAGCTATTAGGTACAACAATTAGGACTCTGCAGAGGAAGTGACCAAGATGGCTACAGTCAGGAGCTTGAGCAGAGGGGACTGGCATGTCAGATCTTGAAATAAAAGGCAGAAAGGTTTCTGAGCTTTTAAGTGATGGAAACAGATGAATGGACAAACATTAGTTTGAGGGGTCAAAACTTTATGACTTTCCTAGGATATTTTTTAAACTCTACCTGGCAGAACTGAAGTGTCTGTCATTCCCCAAATCAGTTCTTATCACAGAACAAAGATATTTAGTCTTTTAATGGGTCTTGCTGAGGAACCCAGGGCTTCCCAGATGGTGCCAGTGGTAAAGAATCTGCCTGCCAATGCAGGAGACATAAGAGATGCAGGTTCAATACCCGGGTCAGGAAGATCCCCTGGAGGAGGGCATCTCAATCCACCCTGATGTTCTTGCCTGGAGAATTCCATGGATAGAGGAGGCTGGTGGGCTATAGTCCATAGTGTCCAGCAGAGTTGGACACGACTGAAGTGACTGAGCACAAACACATACTAAGGAAACTATTTCTATTGTTTTCCACTCTCTGTAGTGCAGAATTGAGATTAAACAAAATTTACTGAGTGTCTAGTATTAAAAAGTGAACCCCGAATAACCGGTCGCCACTAGAAAAGAGAAACTGAGCTAGGAGGTAGGAACACAGAGCATCAGTTCACTTCATCCAGACCAGAAAAAGCTGCACACAGGAATGCATCTGCTTCTCCTTCTTTTTGCCAAGCCTCCTGGGAGAGGAACTGTTGTAAGTTAGCAGGGAAGGGGCTAAAATCTCACCATGAAAAGTGTAATATATAAGCACATTCAGTTTAAACAAACAGAACTTTACTCCAAAAACAAGGGGCAATGTCCTGTGACAGAAATGGGGTTCAAAGCACAGGTAATCTGATGAGATAAAGAAAGTGCTTCAGAGGGAATTCCCTGATGGTCCAGTGGTTAGCACTTTCACTATCCAGGGTCCAGGTTCCATCCCTGGTCAAGGAACTAAGATTCCACAGCCTGCATGCACACGAAGTCACTTCAGTCCTGTCTCACTCTTTGGGACCCCATGGAGTATAACCTGCCAGGCTCCTCTGCCCATGGGATTCTCCTGGCAAGAATTCTGGAGTGGGTTGGCATGCCCTCCTCCAGGGGATCTTCCTGATCCAGGGATCAAACCCACGTATCTCATGTTTCCAGCACTGGCAGGTGGATTCTTTGCCGCCAGTGCCACCTGGGAAGCCATGGACCACAGCCCCCCCCCCCAAAAAAAAAGGACTCCAGAAAAATCTGATTCATAACTATTAAGGAGCATAGGTCTAAAGAAAGCTCTATTGCTCAGGATGAATTGATAATAATGATCAGGAAAGAGTTCAGTTTGGATAAAACAAGGACAATTGGGTAAGAAAGAGGAAAAGCACATTTGGCTGAAAGTATACACCCTGAGATAAAGCCAACAGAAGCTGGTGCCAATCTCAGCTGAACCGGGATGCTGTTGTGTGTTGACTTGGTTGTGCCCCCAAAAGATACATTGAAGCCCCAAGCCCTCTGCACCTGTGAATGTGACCTTATTTGGATATAGATGTGACCAAGGTCATACTTCATTAGGGTGGGCCCTGATCCAACAACTGGTGTCCTGATCAAAAGAGGAAATAGGGACTCCACGTTGTAGTGATGCTTCTACGAGCTGAGGTACCCCAAGCATTGTCCGTCACCACCAGAAGCCAAGAGAAAGGCAAGGATCAATTCTCCCCTGGAGACATCAGCAAGGGTATGACCCTGCCCACACACTAATGTTGGATTTCTAGCCTCCAGAACTAGAAAGAATAAATTTATGATTGGTATTAATACCATTTGTGGGAGTTTACTCTAGAGAAATGTTTAAAGATGGATCTCTTTTAATGGCCTAGATATTAGTAATGGGTAAAAAATGTTTAGTGGAGGTTTGGATGGATCAATGAATAAAAGACATTAATTCTCAGGTGTCAGCTGGGAATATTTCTTTCCTTTTCTGGATGTTTCTGGCTCAGATGGTAAAGAATCTGCCTGCAATGTGGGAGATCCGGGTTTGATCCCTGGGTCAGGAAGATCCCTTAGAAAAGGGAATGGCTACCCACTCTAGTATTCTTGCCTGGAGAATTCCATGGACAGAGGAGCCTGGCGGGCTACAGTCAGGCATGCATGCATGCTCAGTCGTGTCAGACTCTTTGCAACCCCATGGACTAGAGCCTGTCAGGCACCTCTGTCCGAGGGATCCTCCAGGCAAGAGTACTGGAATGGATTGCCATGCCCTCCTCCCGAGGATCCTCCTGACCCAGGGATCGAACCAGGTTTCCTGCATTACAGGTGGACTCTTTACCGCTGAGCTACCAGGGAAGCCCAGTCCTTTGGGTCGCAAAGAGTCAGACAAGATTGAGCAACTAATGATTTCACTTCACTGCTTTGTTTATGGAGGAAACCCCAGTAGCCTAACAGTCTTAGCATCTTTTTCCAACCTCTCCCACTCACTGCTTATGAGAAGAGGAGGGGTGACGCAGTATCACTGGTGAGTTTCAGAGCAATAACTAGGCGTGCATTGTACAAGCAATCCTGGCTACTGCTCTTGAACCCAGTTGACACCAGGGAGTATGCTTCCTTTCATACACCTTGTTCTGGGGAACCAGGAGGAGGTTGGGAGATATTTTCCTTGTTTCAATGCCCCCATGTCTTGGTAGCCAAATTTGTCTAATTTGGGGGTTTAGCATTAAAAAACCTGCTTGTCAGCATAGATTAAGTTTTCTAGAATCAGCTTTATCAGTAATAAAGGTGATATTTTAAACCTCCCAAAAAGAAAAATAAAAAAGGAAAAGAATAAATGTCTGCAGCTTAAAGCCCCTTGGTCTGTGGTCCTTCTGTAGCCCTGGGCAACAAAAACAGGGACCATAGGCAAATTACTTATGCTAAGTCTCTGTTTCCTCCTATGCAAAAAATGAGGAAGGTGGAAGCACCTATCTGATATGGTTGTGGTGGAATCGAGATAAAGAATACAAAGCAGCTCTCACAGCGGTGGCCACAGTAACCCCAAAGTGCGACCATGTGTGGGAATTCTGGGGGGAAGCCCTGTCTTATCACTTGTCACACTCTCTTCGATATCCTGAGATATCCTGAGAATCTCTGATATGCTGGCCCTTCTGCCCGGCGTCAGGAAACAGCAGGGCTCCTAAGGCACATCATCAGGGTCACTGCTGGAAAAGTCTCTGGAAACCATACAGCCCCCGACACGAGCTCCTGCTCCTTTCTGTGCCCCACAAAGAACAGAGGCCATAGCCCATTGGTGGCAGCCTATGCTCCTTGCAGTCCAATTACCAGGAGGAAACCCAAACCCACATGGTGCCACCCTGCATGGTAGGGCTTAGGGATAAGGAAGACAGAGAGGCAGGATAGGAAGGAAGCTAGGATGGAGGGGATGGGAGCTCCCAAACATGGGGAAGGGAAGATTGAGGAGGCAGCTGGTTAAACATCCAGGGGGAGGACTAAAAGCTGGCTTGGGCTGCCATAATAAAGTCCCACAGACTGGATGGCTTAAACAAATAGAAATGGGGACTCCCCTAGTAATCCAGTGCTTGGGCCTCCATGCTTCCACTGTGGGGGACATGGGTTCTATCCCTGGTCAGGAAACTAGGATCCCACATGCCAGGCAGCACAGCCAAAAGACAGATAATAAACAAAAACTTAAAATAAAAACAAATAGGACTCTCCTGGTGGCGGAGGCAGGGTCAATGCCCGGGACACAGGTTCGATCCCTTGTCTGGGAAGATCTCACGTGTGTCAGAGTACCTAAGCCCGTGCGCTACAACTACTGAACCTGTTCCCTAGAGCCCACAAGCCGAAACAACTGAGCCCTCAAGCTTCAACTACTGAAGCCCATGCACCTAGAGTCTGTGCTCCCCGACAAGAGAAGCCACCGCAATGAGAAGCCTGCACACCTCAACTAGAGTAAGCCCGCCCAGCAACGAAAACCCAGCGCAGCCAAGAATAAATTAATAAATTACTTAAAAAACGAACAAACAAAACACTAGAAATATATTTCCTCACAGTTCTGGAGGCTGGAAGTCCGAGACCAAGGTGTCAGCAGGACTGGTTTCATTCTCAGGCCTCCCATGGCTTAGCGATGGCCATCTTCTCCCTTTGCTCTCCCTCTGTGCACACCTATATCCTCATCTCCTCTTCTTTTAAGGACACCAGTCATAGAAGGATGCACCCAATGACCCCATTTACCCTAAGCAACTCTTTAAAGACCCCGCCTCCTCACACATGCTGAGGTCTTGGAAGTTAAGACTTCAACATGTGAATTTGGGGCAAGGGCGACTTCAGCCCAAAATAGACGCCCATAAGTTAATAAAGATCTGCTTTGTATAGGCACTTTTGCATATATCCCCATACCCTGAATATCTTTTTGGTCCTCAAACTACCATGCTCTCTGACTCCTGGGCCTTTGCTATGCCACCCTCTCCATCCTAACACAATGACCCAGGTCACAAATGCTACTTCTTGCCCTGGGAGACTCCTATCCATCCTTTGAATTCCTGTTCAACCATCACTTCCTTATCCATTACCCCCAACTCTGGGCCTGAAGTCTGTCTCCAAGTTCCCAGAGCATTGTGGGCTTCAATAATGTGGTTCTTAACCTGCTCTTAGAACTCTGAGAACATCGGGAAACACCTTGGCACAGCACCTAACCTGTAGTAAGTGTTCTAACGACGTTAGTCATCAAGTGACTGCTGTTCCTTTCTAGAGTATGCTGTTATTTACCCGCTAACACTCTGCTGCGACTCCAGGGACTGAAGCCCACCAGGCTCCTCTGTCCATGGGATTTCCCAGGCAAGAATATTAGAGTGGGTTGCTGTTTCCTTCTCCAGGGGATATTCCTGACCTGGGGATCAAACCCAAGTCTCCTGCATTGGCAGGTGGATTCTTTACCACTGAGCCACCAAAGAAGCACTTCCTAGGGTAAGTGAGTGTGTGTGTTAGTTGCTCAGGTGTGATTCCATGAACTATAGCCTGCCAGTCTCCTCTGTCCATGGGATTCTCCAGGCAACAATACTGGAGAAGGTTGCCATTCCCTTCGCCAGAAGACCTTCCCAACCCAGGGATCAAACTCAGGTCTTCTGCATTGCAGGCAGATTTTTTTTTACTGTTTGAGCCCCTAAGGGTGGCATTTGCCAAAAAAAAATACAAGGACCCAAGAACCACATGGACCTTGTTCACCACTGTATCACCAGCGCCTGGAGTAATGCCTGGTATCATTGAATGAATGAAAGAACAAGAGAATGAATGAAGGGATTGATTCCCACCACCACCCTGGAGGGGTGACACTCTCTCCCTTTTACAGAAAACTGGGATTTGGATCTCAGAGCCCAATCGCCCTCCCCAGCACTCCCCTGAGGCTCACCCGGCCTGCAGGCTGGCGAGAAAAGGCGTCCACCAGGGCCTCGACCCCGTAGTCCACCAGCATGGAGGTGTTGAACAAAAACTGCTCGTAACTGTAGTCCTGGGGGCCCACCCGGAAGGAGTCGGGCATGAGCGGGTGCCAGTGGTAGAGCTGGTTGAACTCCATGGCGATACGGTTACGGTACTGGAATTGGGCCCCAAAGAGCAGCTCTGGGTCAAACTTGAGCTGCAGGAAGTAGCCGCTCAGCTGCTGCACGTACTCCTCTATCACAATCTTGATGGTCTCCCCTGGGACGAAGAATGGGGCACGGGGTCAGCAGAGCACAGGGAGTCAGCCTTCGGGCTGGGCTGGTCCATGCGAAGGGCTTGGTTTGACTTCTTGCTCGTTGTTAAGGTTGTTTGACTATGTTGGACCACTTTCACCTTGTCTTTTTGTCACTGGTTGTGAAAATGGAACCTTCTCTCTCAGGCTGGACAAAACAGGAGCCTGTCCCAAGACAGGAGCCACCTGCTAGTCCCATGGTCCATGGGGAGGTCACAGGCCTGACTTAGCATGGCATGGAGGGGAAGTATCTGAGGATGGGTCTTGTGACCCGTGGTGGCCACCATCCCATTAAAAGAGGCTTAGTGAGGCCACAAAAGATGGGCGGGTAGAGATTAGCTTAGTGAGGAATCTCAGCGGGCCTGAGGAGGGGAAGGGTGATGGGAGCTAACAAGAGACCATTTTAAGAGGTGCAACAACAAATAAGGGACACAGCAGACCTAAGTGAATCTCATCCCGAATATAACCCCCATATCTTCCTACGTATCAAATTCTCCTGAGTAATTTTCCTCTGCACCCTCAGGAACCAGCTCAGAGCAAAGAGCCACGGAAGACACAAAACGAATCTTCCATAGCAAAATGAAAACTGGTGAACTAGCTAAATGAAAACTGGTGAACTAGCCACTAGACAAATTGACTTTTAGCAAACTGAGCTGGAGCCACTGGAATTGCAAGCAGCAGACTCGGGGTCTAAATCTTGACATCACCACTTCCAGCCACCTGGGCTGGAGCTGTGTGACTTACTCTAAATTCCTTATCTGTAAAATGTGTATTATAATAGCATCAGTATAGGGACTTCCTTGGCAGGCCAGTGGGTTAAGACTCCATGCTTCCCCTGGAGAGGGAGCAAGATCGATTGCTGGTGAGGTGGGCTGGGTAGAACTAAGATTCCCACATGCTGCATGCTACAGCCAAAAAATAAATAAATAAGAAAATAAGTAAAACATGTTCACAAAGGAAATTTTTAAAAAATAATGACATCAGTATAATAATATTCACAGGGTCGTTGGGAGGAGTAGACAATGAACACATCTGTACTGCTTGGCACGGGGCCTGGCATAACAGGGAGGGTCCACACATGTGGAAGTAGTAATCCCCTCCCCAAACTCACATGTCACAAAAGATCAGACTAAGGCTCACACCCCCTCCCCACACAGGAAAGTACTCCCTGCATGACACGGTAGAAGCAGCATAAAGTCTGGTGGCAACCAGATCTGGTTCAAGTCTCCCTCCGCTGAAAGGCCTTGGAGAATTCACCTACCCTCTCTGCATCCTAACTTTCATAACAAGGATAATCACAGCTGAGTCATAAGGCTGTTGGGGAGGGTTGAACGAAGCACTGGAGGTGCCCACCTTTGGAGTCCTGCCTTTGGCCACAGCTTCTCACCAGTTGGTGTGCTGGGCAGCCCGCAGACACAGACTTCCCCTCTCTGGTCAAAGTCTCTGCAATCCTGGGACTTCTGAACCAGCCCCTTCTCGTTCTTTAGGTCATTCCTATGCCTGATGTGTGGCTCTTCCAGGTTCCATTGACTTGGGTACTAAAATTGGGAACAGCCATGCCCAGAGATGCCCGGGGCGGGGGGGGCAGGGGCTCACTGGTGACTCAGAGTGAATACGGTCTGGACAGGAGTGTTGGGGGCCAAGCTCCCAGGCAGGAAACCATCTGACATTTTAGGCTACAGACTCGCCCCCGTAGGGGACACAAAAATATCTTGTCCCTGAGTCACCAAGAAGCTACCAACCTTCAGGAAGGCAGATGCATGCAGGGCAGGAAACCCAAGGATTCTGAAGCCCAGGCAAGCTGGGGTTTGACCTGTACTTGCTGAGGATGCCCCAAGTGTTCCTGGATGCGGTATGATGGGGAAACTGAGACTCAGGGTGGCTGATCAGATTTGCTGGCAGCTACCCAGGGAATAATCAGCCATCACAGCGTTCCATTTTCTGAAGGTCTGTTATGTGCCTAGTACTCTCCCATTCATCATATCAACTAATCCTTGAAATCATTATTATTCCCAGGACCCCCCAGCAGTTCAGTGGTTAAGACTCTGCCTTCCAATGCAGGGGATGTGGGTTCAATCCCTGGTCTGGAAACTAAGACCCCACCTGCCACACTATGTGGCCAAAAAAAAAAAAAGCATCATTATTCCCATTGTACAGATTTGGAAAGTGAGGCTCACCTAGGGGAAGGGTCCTGCTCAGGATTCCAATCTCACTGTCCCAGAACCCTCCACTTCCCACTTCTCAGGACAGAGGAAGAGACTTCCCAGGGCAGGGCTGGTGGGAGAACTCACCGATGAGGATCAGGCGGGCCGTCTGGAAGAGCTGCTCGTCGCCCCAAGTCGGGTGTTCGGTCTTCAGCAGGTCACACACGCGGTTGTGCTCACGCAGCCAGATCGTGGCATAGAGCATGAGCCCAGGAAGCAGCCCAAACACCTCCTGGCCCACAGCCATCTGACTCTGGGGCGGGATCCCCCTGGGGTAGTGCATCAGCACGGGAGCCTCTTCCACCGATGGTGGGTACACCTCTCCATTGAGCATCTGCAGGATGGGGTCACGTGGTAACCTGGGGAGGGGGCGGGGCGCCAGCACCTGTACAGCTGACATCTGCCCACTCCTACTGACAGCTGCCTATAACACCCAGGGCAGCTGTCCAGCCTTCAACCAAGGCCTGTGGGTGCTACCTCCTAAAGCTCTCCTAACATGAGTCCTTTTCTCTCTCCCCATGGCCACCACGCTCCTCCACGCCGCCCTCATCTTCCACCCTGACTCCCCTTGTAAGTAACTCTATCCTCTAGACCTTCTTCTCAGCTCTGCAGCCAGAGCAGTGCTTTAAAATAAGGGTCCCCAACCTCCACGATCTAATGCCTGATGAGCTGAGGTGTAGCTGATGTAATAATAATAGACATAAAGTATAGAGTAAATATAAGGCACTCAAATCATCCTGAAAGCATCCCTTCTCCCACCGGTCCGTGGGAAAATAGTGTTCCCCTAAACTGGTCCCTGGTACCAAAAAGGTAGGGGACCCTTGCTTTAAAACATCCAAATCTAGCATCACACTCTGGCTTAAAAAAACCTTCCAAGTCTCTCTTGGCTGCTGCTGCTGCTGCTGCTAAGTCGCTTCAGTCGTGTCCGACTCTGTGCGACCCCAGAGACGGCAGCCCACCAGGCTCCGCCGTCCGTGGGATTCTCCAGGCAAGAACACTGGAGTAGGTTGCCATTTCCTTCTCCAATGCATGAAAGTGAAAAGTGAAAGTGAAGTCGCTCAGTTGTGTCTGATTCTTCGCGACCCCATGGACTGCAGCCTATCAGGCTCCTCCGTCCATGGGATTTTCCCTACAAGAGTACTGGAGTGGGGTGCCATCTCCTTCTCTGCTGCTCTTAGCAGAAATCAGAAATACTTAATATGACTCATGCTCATCAGATGTCCAGCAGCATCTCCCTTGTTTCACTGCCTCAAAGTCACTCAAGCAACTGCCACTCTCCAGCCTTGATACCTGAGAATCTGGACAGCCCTGGGCCCTTCTTGGCCTCCTTGACTCCTCCTTATCCTTCATGCAACTCTTGGTTTATTCCTAATTCCTAAGGAAGCCTCCCCCAGCCTCTGCACAGTCTCCTGGCTTCTCCCTATGTCAGTTTTCACAAGTGTAGTTAATTATATGGCAGTTTCCTCATTCACTCAGTAAATAAATATCAAGGACCTACTATAAGCCAGATATTGTTCTTAGCCCGAAAGATTCAGCAGTGAACTTTCCATCTTGGTTTTTGTTTCGATTTCCATGATCCAGCGTGGAAGCCACTAGCCACATGCAACTACTGAGGACTAGAAACGTCGCCAATGTGAATGAAGAGCCCGATTTTTCATTTCATTTACTTTAGATTTACATTTTTAAATTGAGACCCCAGCGATCGGAAAGTCTTTATGCTTAGAACAACCTGGACATGTGAATCTACTTTCTCAACGGCAGATTTTATGAAATCTAAATGCTGATCAGAATCGCCAGTGAAAACGTGGCACCTGAATTGAGATGTG
Organism: Antilocapra americana; assembly: GCA_007570785.1. Taxonomy (NCBI): domain Eukaryota; kingdom Metazoa; phylum Chordata; class Mammalia; order Artiodactyla; family Antilocapridae; genus Antilocapra; species Antilocapra americana. Next base: position 14,129,293 of record ML660778.1, on the reverse strand, counting down.
CTGTAAGTGTAAGACACGGGTCAGAATGTGAAGATTTAGGGCAGACAGTGAGATAGTTCATCGACAATTTTTGTGTTGATTATATATTGAAATGAGGATATCCTGGATATATTGGATTAAATTTAAAATATATTATTAAAATCAATATTTCATGTTGTTTTTTATATTTTTTAATGTGGCCACTAGAAAAATTTTAATAACTTGAATGCAGCTCACACCTATAAAAGAAGGCAAATGGTACCTAGTTTATGCAGTAGATCTGGGGAGTGCATGAGATGATCACCTATGTGGCTGTCACACTACTGGACAGTGTGAGTTCAGACAAAAAGTCCTCGTGGAACTAGGGTTTGTGTCTGTGGGCTTATAACTGTCACAGCCACTGCTAACCAGGCCCAGTACACAAGAGTGCCCAATTAATATTGTGGAATGATTAAATGAATAAATGCAGACTGGAACTGTCCATTTTCTGTGGAGCCCCAAAATCCACCTCCCAAGAGAACACGAGAGCCCACGTCTGCTCCTTGTCTGCTTCTCTTGCCTGGCACCTTCTCCCAGGGTTTATTGCCTCTTCTCCTCCCACGCACCTACAGCTTCTGCCATAGGACACCACCAAGGCCCCAACCAACATGCTCTGCCAGGGGAGACCGTGGAAGGCCCTTCCCAACGCCCCATCCCCAGGCCCAGTGCTACCTGGTACTTGAGTTTCCCATCCTTAAAGAGCCGCAGCTGATACTGACGTTCCAGATTGTCTCCATAAATGTGGCCGAGGTCTACCTAAAGACAGAGACAGAGTCTACTCAGATCCCCAGGTCCTGCGCCACCCACGACAACCTACCTGTGCCACGTGCAGCCCAGAGACGTCCGGAGCCCCTCCTAGGTACTCACTCCGTGGCCCAAGGCCTTGGTGAAGCCAGGACCCATCTTGCCAGAAGTTTTGAAGAACTGATGGGTGAAGTGTTGCGCAAAGAAGGCAAACATGAGGTTGGTGCCTTGAGGGTCGGGGATGAACTTCCTCCTGAGCAGGAAGCGACGGCTCAGGAACTCGGCATCCGGCAACTGCTTCTTCCCTGATTGGGGAGGTAGGAAACGGCAGTAGCTTCTTCTTGTCTGGATCTTCGTGCCCCAGAGCTTTCTGGGCTCGCCAGACCAAACTGGTCCATGCAGGAATCCCAGAGTGGACCCCACAGGACCACTTCCCTCCCACCAGACAGCCCCTTGTACCTTCTCTACCAAAAGACCCTAGAAGTATTCACGGGTGAAATGGAAGGATGTTTGGAACATGTTTTTAAAACTGAAATATGTGCATTACCATATGTAAAATAGATAGCTAATGGAAAATTGCTATATAACACAGGGAGCTCAACCTGCTACTCTGTGACATCCTATGGGGGATGGGGTGGGGGAGGGAGAGAGGTTCAAGAGGGAAGAGACTTATGTATACTTATGGCTGATTTATGGTGTTGTATGGCAGAAACCAATGCAACATTGTAAAGAAACTATCCTCCAGTTAAAAAAAAATAAGGTGAAGGGGATAGATGAAGCAACACTGGCAAATTGTGGACAAATCTTGAAACCCGGAGATGGATGCATAGGACTTCATTATCCTTTTCTCTCAACATTTGTGTATGTTTGCTGCTTCGTACAAGTTAACCCTCCAAAAAGAAAAAGGAAAAACAAAAATAAACTTGGACTCCCCAGCCCTGGAACAAGGTTGCTGTGTTTGAAATGGGTTGTGCCATTTATTAAGAGTGTGAACATGGACAAGTCATTCCGTCTTTCTGAGCCTCAATTTCTCCATGTATAAAATAGGGCAAATGAGATCTATCTTATGCAATGGATTTGAGGAGTGTCCGTGTAAGCATGACAAAACCAGTGAGACGGAATCTCTTAAATCAAAAGTCAACAAACTTTTTCTGTACAAGTCCAGATAGTCAATATTTGAGGATTTGCTGATATATGGTCTCTGTCGAATCTACTCAGATTTTCTGGTGCTGCAGGAAGGCAGATAAGACCTAAGGAATGCATGTTCCCAAAAGGCTTTGTTTGCAAAATACGGGGTGGGGTGGATTTGGCCTTCGGGCTGGAGTTCGCCAATCTGTTTTAAAAGATGCCAGAACTTTCTATGTCTGGGGTAAAGACAAGTCTTCTCGAAGCATGTGTCTGTCACCATGAGTACAAGCATTAAGGAGGCTTTCTTAAGTAAGTCGATGTCAGACGACTTGGTACCCAAGACTGCCTTGCAGAAAAAGCAATCTTTCACAATACATCCATGAGGCCCAACGTCAATAGGATAACTCTCTAGATTGAAATGACTGACTGATTTCCTGTAGCAGGAAAGGTCATCAAGTACCCCAAAGGGAACTCACCCAAAGGGAAGTTAGAGGGAATAGTCTGTACACTGTAACCTATCATTCAGATTACCACTGAGCATCATCGACTCAATGGTCATGAGTTTGAGAAAACTCTGGGAGATAGCTCTAGAAGAACAGGGAGGCCTGGCATGCTGCAGTCCATGAAGTCACAAAGAGTCAGGCATGACTGAGCAACTGAATGACAACATGGGACTGGTGCCAGCAACGTGTTGGCAGAGTCCAGAAGCTCCTCAAGATCATTTCCTGGCAGAATGATCACGCTTTGGGAATAGCAGCTACATGGGTGAGCGCAAACTATCGGAGTAGTGCCCTTGAGACCCAAATACATATGCAAGGTCCTGAACCTGCAAAAGCACTCAACTACGGGGCTGCACGCGGCCGGTGCTCAACAGCGACACCATGTGGTGGGAACTGAAGCAGCCGCAGTGGTGGATCAGTTGTCTCTTTCACCCTTTGTGTACTTGAAGCTGAACGGATGGCTCTAAACTGAGAAAACCCCCAGGCTTGGGGGCAATCAGGAGTGGATGAGGAAGAAGGTCTTGGGAGGAAGACTCCTGCCAATGAGACCAAGAAGGTTCTAGAACAACTAAAGAGCAACTTTGATTTTACGTGTACACTGCACTGATGGAGCACAGGCTGCTCACATAAGTAATGAACCAAACTCAGAGTCAGCACCCAGTGAAAAGCTCACTATTCTTTCTTTCCTCCATTCCAACCTTTAAGTAACTCTCATCGCAGCAGGATCTCACCCACTTAGCAGACAAAGTTTGGGTGAAGAGGCACCCTGGAAATACTGGAGCATTAGTGTGACTCTGCCACTGACCTCAGACAAGCCCCTCCCACAACCTCTTTCTGTCCCCTTTCCTCAGCCCTGTCCTCATCCCTGGTTCTGGATATGCATGTCTTGCTTTGGTCCAGCCATCTGTGAAATGGGTCAGTCATTGCTCTTATGCTTGCTTTTTCCCAAAGGGAACTGAGCATCCCCCGCGACCCAACCCAGGTTCAGCCCCCTCACCCCATCACATTACCTTTGGTGCCCATGGGTGTGGGACAGTCTCGGGGCACGGAGGGCAGAATGCGAGTATAATAACTCACATTGGAGAAGGACTCCCAGCTGATGTAGTCATATGCTACGTTGTAGGTAGGAGGGCTGGGGATAAGGTTGGAACGCACTGCAGAGGGTGAAAATGATGGTGACAAGGGATTCCTGTCTCCAGTTACACCCCTCTTCCCCACCTTCTCTTGGGTTGTTTTCTTATTGGTTTGTTTTTGGCTACCCTGCACAGCAGCTTCTGGGATCTTAGTTCCCTGGCCAGGGATTGAACCAGTGCCCTTGACAGTCAAAGCACAGAGTTCTACTCACTGGACCACCAGGGAATTTCCTGGGTTCTTCTTTTATCATTTGTCACCCAAACCCCCTCTCACCCCCAGCCACTGCCCTGATCAGATGCCAAGAATTGCAGGAAGTGGCAGGATTTCTTGCTCCCCTAGATTAGAGGGGCCCTGGCCCCCCCACCCACCTGTGAGTACCAGACGCATGAGCATGTCCCGGATGAAGGTGGCATTGACAAAATCCCACAGCCAGCGCCCGTGCGTCAGCAGAAAGTGGATGAAAGAGGGGCTGGGCCGCAAAGTCGTCCGAAGCCAGGTCCATATCTCAGCTGTAGGGGCAGGGAGAACCACTCAGATGGGCCCTCCTAGCCAGAGGGGAAGGTGGGAACTGGGGACAGGGGCCAGTATGGACAAGGGAGGAATTTAGGAGTCGGGGTAAAGCATAGGACCTCGGGAGTGTTGACATGTGACAGAGCCAGAATGGCAGTCAGAAGACAGGTCCAGCATTGGAGGTCAGTAAGGCCAGAGCTGGGCAGTGAAGACACCGCAGAGCCCATAAGCAGGGAGTGAGACGAGTCAAGAGTAAGGGCTTGTGCTGAAGCCAGGTCAGGGGCAGTGTCAGAGGTCAAAAGCAGGCAAGGAAAGCATGCCGTGGCCAGAGACAAGGGTAGGAAGTGGAGTCTTTGGAGGATGAGCCCTTGGGAGAAGGAGCAGGGGCTGGAGGCTCTGCTCACGGATGGTGCAGTTGGGGCCGGAGTAGCCGGTGCGGGCACAGTCACACTGGTAGCGGTCAAGGCCGAAGCGAACACAGATCCCCTGGTGCTGGCACGGATAGTAACAGCAGGGGTTCACTGTAGGGGAGAAACAGAGATCAGGGGCCCCTCTCGTTGGAGCCAGAGACATGGAGCCCCGCCACAGCTCTGTTCTAACTTACCCAGTACCTGTGTCCCCCTCAGGGCTCACTCTGTCCCCACAGCTGTGAACAGAAAGCCCCTGGGTTTCCGGACCTCACTCTGGGTTCTCAGTCTTGCCCACATCAGGCCACCAAGGGAAGTCCCCCTTCCCTCCCAGCTGCCACCAAAGTGGTGCAGACGCGTCCAGGCCTCGGGCGGGGGCACTAAAGGCTAAGCACACAGCTGATAAGATGCTGCGGCCACAGGCTTCTAGAGTATTCACTGTCTGCCAAGGCAGAGCCAAGGGCAGAATTTATGGGGTTCAGAAAAGGGACAAGGATCAGGGTTCGGCACCTGGACACTTAGAAGACGGGGTCGCCCACCATCCCTCTATTTTTGCAAAAGGGAAGGAAGAGCAGGTGTCCCAACAGATGGGGAAATTGAGGCCAGACAAAGGGAAGCCCAGATGGGTCACCCAGCAAGTAGTACCAGACCACTTGTCCATCCCTTCCCTTCACCCCCACCCTCAGGACTCGGCAGTCAAGTCCAAGGAAAGACATTTCCCAGAACTCCATGGACAGGAAATGGGTCTGAGGGGAGTTGCAGCTCCTGTTCCTGATAGATCCAGCCCTGGCCCCTATCAGGGTGAGGCCTGGGCTCTAGGACCCTGAGGGAGGTCAGGGACCATGGGAACAAAAGACGTGTAGCCGGAAAACTCTCCCCAGAGGGTGAGTGGAGCTCTGGCATCACCTCTCCCTCCAACCCCCTGGAGAATGGACCTCCGGGAAGTCCCTACTTGTGTCTAATCCAGGTCTCCCCAACCACAGCTTCGGTGATCATCCAAGAGCCAGGTCAGAGACTCCTTGGAGCTTGTTCAGTGCTCACTCAGGGCTCAGAAAGGGACACAGAGGCTCAGGGAGAGGTGGCGACTTGGCCAACACGATGGAAAAGAGCCAGGCGTCCTGCAGACCCAGGGCACCCAGCTCCTGGCAGCGGCTCCTTCCCTGGACTCACACAGAAAATGCCAGGTCCCTCCTGCAAATGTGCTTCCTTCTCTGGGCTCAGAGCAAGGTGACAGAGAACTCCAACTCTTTGTGCATCTGATTATAGGGGGTCAAGAGGGTGGCAATAGGCATGAGGAGCCTAAGAAGTCACCTCGGGATGCTGGGATCAGAGGGCATGACTCTCTGGTTTAGGTCCCCTCAAGTCACAGAATCATGCAAATAGTTTTGCTTAAGCCCTGGCAACTCCCCAAGGCCCCACAATAGCATCTCTGTGGCCCCGGCAGGGTGTAAAAGGAAGGAACCAATCGGAAGAAGTCTAGACAAAGAGGCCTTATCATACCAACACAGATGGACAGGCAGGTGCAGGTGGGAGCCAAGGCAGGGGCCTGGCAGGACCTGCCTCCCCCTCCCACCCTCAGGTTCAGAAATGCCAAGGAACTCAGGATCAGCCTTGCCGCGGGCTCGGAGATCCTGAACTCATCTCTCCCTCCGACTCAGAACAGCCTGCCATTCTGCCGTGCCTCTGCATTGCCCAGTTCCCAGCCCTGGTGCACAGATCATCCTAGTACTCGGCAGACACAGGGGCTGAGGCCCAGCCCTTTCTGTGCTGCTTCCCCATCCCTCCGCCAGTAGGGATCCCAAACCCAACACAAGAAGTTCTTCTAGTTGGTCCTGGGGCAGCCTATCTCACAACTCCAAAGCCAAAAGCTCTGTTCCTCCCTGACCCAGGCTGCGGCTCCTCCCAAGTAAATTCCCTCCTAATTTACCTGACCTTGCCCACTGCGCATGCACCAGAAAGCCTCCCCAGCTATCCACACTCTGCTCTCCCTAGCCTCACGTCCCAGCCTGCTCTCCTCCACCACAATCCTCCAAGAGAAAGGGCTTTCCCGGGCTTTCTCCTCTCTGCCAGAGGCCGTGCTCACAGCTGGGGCTCAACCCCAGGTCCTGGAGAGGTCCAGTCATCCGGGAAATCCAGATGCGGTGGCCAGAGTTTAACAAATGTTCATGGAATTTAAAATGAAGCGAGGAGACTGGCCACTCCAAGCTTGGTCAAAGAGATTCTCTCATCTCCCCATCCACTTCCCCCAGCTCCCACCCTGACACACACAGCTGGTTCTGAAGGCTTGCCTGAGAGCTTCCTGCCTGGGGCCCAGCAGCAGCAGAGCTGTGCCCTCAGACTCAGAAGCTCCTGCCCAGGGCATCCCTCTCCTGCCAGGAGAGGCCCCTCCCCCTGGACCAGCTGCCCAACTTTCCCTCCCTCCTCCACCTCCTCCTCCTCTGAGATCTTTCCATAAACACCAGTGGCCCCAGGGCAGGAAAAGCCCCCCTCAACAAGGACTGCAGCTGTTGCTGGGGGCCCCAGGGTGTCAGGATGGGCAGAGAGGAGACTGGGTGTCACTTTCTGCCTTCTCCCAGGCTGACCACGGCTGGACTGTCATGACAGACCAGAAGCCAGGGCTCTTGCTGACTCTTCAACCTTGTGTATCCACCTCACTTATCTGCTCCTGGGGGCTGGTGAGACTCCCCCCAACTCCCTGCCACCACCACAGATGAGGGGACTCGCCCAAGCCCCACTGCTTCAAAGCTGCAAGAGGCAAGATTCGAACTCGCTTCCCTTCCCCTCCTTTCCTCCTCCTGGAGGTGCCCAGGCCAGGATTTGGGGAAGGGATGCAGGGAGGGCGAGTCCCTTTGCTTCATAGGCTGGGGATGACCCCAGGTGAGGCAGGTCTGTCACCTTTCCTTCAAGGTAAACCTGAAAATCCTGAACAAATGAAACCAGGACCCCAGAGGAATCACCATCCCCTGCCACACTAGAGCTCTGGGAACTAGTCACAAAGGAAAGCCTTCCTTCAGTCTAACTTAAATCCTGCATGCGTTCATGTGTCCAGCGGAGGACACGCTGTATAATAAACCATCAAGAGAGAGACCTGGGGAGAGGCAGACACTGAGTGTAAAGTGTCTGGAGTCCCCACACCCAGCACAGGGCCGGGCACCTAGCAGGTGCTGGATGAAGATGCCTGGGGGAGTGCCCGCTCATCACAGCACATCCACGGGCAGGTACCTTGTGTCCTGTGGGCCTCATTCTTCAGTGTTTTACAGGAAGGAAAGGGGACAGACAGGCTCTAAGGAAACCTCCCTCTCTTTCTCTCTTCTTCTCAACTCTGGATAAAGCTGATTTATCTGCAAACATCTCGAGTCCTTGCATCAACATGATCCCCACCCCCCACCCCCATCAGCAGATAACCCGGCAGCTTGCTCTGAGTCTTCAAGCCACCCCAGAGGTGGGGTTGATCAGCAAGCCCATAGGGCACACATTCCCACCAATGAGGACACTCTGGGGCTGCCTGGCTCCAGAACTTTCTGAGGATTCGGCAAGGAAACATCCTCCAGCCCAGGAGTCAGGGTTCCAGGCAGAGTGAGGGAACACCAAGTTCTCAGGATGCAGAGGCACCAGGCAGCAAAGAGGGCCCATTAAAGAGGCTGGACTGAAATTCCCTAAGAATAATATTTACAGAAGCTCCAGGGGTTTGGCAGCCAAAGGGAAAAAAGAGCCCCGAGGAGCCCAGACGTAGGCCCCAGCCCCTATACGCAGCGAGGACAGCAGCCAGTGGCCAGAGACCACCGCATCAGGCCTCGGCGGCCGGAAGAGCCCAGCTGAAGAGGAAGCCCCCTCCCAACCCACAACCCCAGCTGGTGCTGCAGATAGGAGGCAGTGGGCCACAGGAAGCCTTGGCATACGCCGGGTTCCTGCCCACGTGCCAGGGTTAGCTGGCCTCAGGCCCTTCAGCCTGGCACGGAGCTCCGGTTAGGTCATGCCCCATCCCTAGCTGAGGAGGGAGCACTCAGCCAAGTTCAGGAGCTGGAAGCGATGAACTTGAGCACTGAGGATGCCCCGGCACAGCCCTGTCCTCCGAGCCGGACTCCACCTCCCATCACGAGAGAGGCAGACGCAGCATCGTCCCCACCACCTGCCCCCAGGTAAGCCCGCATCTCCTGGGGGATCGGCCTTTGCTGCCACTCTGGGGACTAGACACGGGCTTTGGCTTTTAAGGGCAGACGCCTCTCCTAAGTGTCCGGGCACCTTGGACCTCAGTTCACCCAGAGACTTGGCGATGGGAAGGCAGCGAAGCCTTCAGCCCACCCCCAACCTGCCCTCCATCCTTTCCTCGACCCTCACAGCACCCTCCTTCACGGTGCCCCAGCCTCCAGTCTCGCCTCCCGGTCATCCGCCCCGTCTCACTCTCCTCCTTCCAGGGGGGTATCCTGAGACCCAAGTCCCACTCCTTACTCTGCATCCAAAGACCCTTGTCCACCAACACCTGCCTCTGTCCTAGGGCTCCCTGTGCCTGTCCACTTCCACCAGTCAGATCTTTAGGCTTCTGCTCATACCCTTGCTTCTGCCTGGAAGAGCCCTTCCAGAGTTTGAGAGTAAAACCTCACCGTTTTACCTCCCACCGACCACCTCCTCCAGGGTCCAGGTCAAACGTCATCACCTCCAAGAAGCCTCCTGCAATTCCTCACACCTGAGAGATAATCATCACCCAACCCCGCACCCCACACACCTCTGAACTTCCCTCAGTCATGGCCACAACCCCCTTGGATGGCAGTCTGTGGGCACTTCTGTCTCCTCCATCGGCTCACAAGCTCCTCCCAGCTCAGCCTCCAGGCTCCAGCCAAGGACTGGCATAAAGTAATCCCCTGGGAATGTTTGTGGTGTGAAAAACACAATTCTGTTTAAACGCTTACAATGCAAAGATAAGCAGAAAGGGCTAAAAGCAAAAGGGTACAACCATGGCTCACTAAGTGCTGGGGAACAGACGCAGGAGGACAGGAAGGGCAAGCCTTGGGGCCCTGGGGGCCTGGATGGGGCTGAATGGGGCCTCAGAGGAAGTGCTGGGCTGGTCCAGGGGCTAACGCAACAGGCCGCTGGGATGGTGTGGTCAGCCCCGGCTCTGCTACCAGGGTCTCAGACAGATGGCAGCAGAGACTCAAACGGCTCGCTCCTCTGGGTCTCAGAGTTCCCTTCTGTAGGATGGGACTAGCGTCTCCCTGGCAGGGCTGCTGTGAACACCAACAACGGAGATGCCCACAGATATGTTTTGTAAACTGTAAAGTGCTGGCCACAGGAGTTTTCTTCCTTGTCTTCCAACAAACTAAACCTCTACACATGCCCAAACTCTTGCCTAGAGTACTCTTTCCTTGGCTTCCCCAAATGCCAAGCACTCAAACCCCCTCCTCCAGGAAGCCTGGTCTGATTCCCAGTCCACAGAGAGGTCCTTCCCCTCTCCTCTAAGCACTGAATTCTTTCTCCTCTGAGCATCACAACAGAAGGCTCCGATAACTCCTTATCCTCTCCTGCCCCTATTTTGCAGATGGGAAATGGAGACCCTGGGGAGGTTTCACAGAGTTTGGTGAAGCTCTGTCCAGACCTTGCATGTCCACATAAGCACATGCGCGCACCCACCCACACACACACACACACACATACACACAGAAACTGCGTGGGGAGGAGGAGCTGCATTCCTCCACCTGGAACCTGGTACATGCATGGTGCCAGCCAGGGGAATTTTCCAGGATCTGACTTTCCTGGTCATCTTTGGGGTGAAGAAATGAGGGGTTCATTGGCGGGGAGAGATGAGGGCAGGCAGGACTCTGCAGAAAGACCCTGCGAAACGCCTAGAAAATTCCAGCCCTGAGTCTACCGTGTTCCGGGTGAGCTTGAAGGCTCTACGGCCCCAACCTGAGCCTCCCTTAACTCATCTGCGCTGTGGGGACCTCCCCGGTGAAGATTCAGTCTCCAGAGGAAGTAACTGAGCCCTGTAAGTGTGTTTTCCCCTCCACTCTCTTCGGAATGGCTGGTGTACCCGGGGTCCTCACCCAGGGAGATCATCTCCACCGGGGCTGAGAATCCGGAAGGGTCCTGGAAAGTTAGAGGCTGGAGAAAGAGAACATGCCAACCTGCTTTCCCCTGGCGCCTGCGGCTTCCTCCAAAAGGGGCCCGCAGGAAAACAGAAGATTGTTGGGGGCCAAGTAGGCTGGGACCGCTGGGGTCCCAGAACAGGTGAGCGGGGCTAGAGAGACGCGGTCCCTTTTCCCAAAGCCGCCCAAGAGCCCAGTCTGCCCTGTCCCCGCAAAAAGAACCCCATGGGGACCTAGCCCAGGCCACACCCCCGGGGGTCCGCAGAGAGCCCCCATCCCACGGACAGACAGCCCCCCCTCCCAGGCACAGCGAGCCGAAAGGGGAAGCTGGGCGAGCGCGAGGGGAGAGGGGAGTGGTGGGGTGCCGGGCCAGGGACGCAGGACCCGGGCTCTTCGCGGGCAGGAAAGAGGCCGCCTACCTGGCGCGGGCGCCCCGGGGTCCGCTGGCAAGACGGGGAATGGCGACAGCAGCAGGAGAAGCAGCAGGAACCGGAGCGAGATACTCTGCCCTGCAAAGGGAGAGAGTTGAAGGGCTGAGCCTGGCATTCAAGGCCCCACGGGGAGGCCACAGAGGAAACCGAGGGGCACCAGGGCCGGACTTACGGCTCATGGTGCGGGGTGGCCGTTGCGTGCTGGAGACAAACTCAGCTCCTGGACTGCGTCTCTAACTCTGCCCCAGAGCTCCGGCCCCTCGGGCCCGCCCCCTCCCCACCCACTCCCTGGCTCCACCTCTCCAGCCAGCTGTCACCTCGGCCGCCTCACACTTACTTCCTTGGTTCTGCCTCCAGCCAAGACATTTTATTAATTATTCTGTGACGGGCCAGGCCACTAAGGTGATTTTTCACCCACGAACTTTGAGACACTTGAGCTTTTAAAACCCAGTAGCCCCAGAATTGTGTCCATTTGGTAAGATAAGAAACTGAAGACCAGAGGTGATGTGCAGGGCAGAGACCACCTGGGGCTTCAGGGCAGAGCTGGGGGTATCTCAAACTAGAATCTGCTGCTGAGAACCACATACCCTTCCCCTACCCGCACCCCAAGTGGAAGGAGACTGGAAAAAGAGCAGTCCAGTCCGGTCTTCATGTAATGTCCTTGATAAGAAACACACTACCCTGAGATCCAGCAAGGAGACTGGCACCCCACCACGGGCTGAAACCCTGCCCTCAAAGGCCACTTGTCACTGCCTGAACCTCTACTGCCAGAAGGAAGAATACAGGTTCCAAGTCCAGGAAACCTAATTCAAACCGAGACTCTACCTGAGCCACCTTGGACCAGGTACTTAACCTCGTTTATAAGGCGAGGATGCTATTATAATAAAACCCAACCCAGAGATGGTCGTAAGTTTCCATGAGGCAATACACACAAACTTCCTGATGCAGTGCCTAGCACAGAGAAGGTGACCCGTGACCAGGAAGCATTCTTTTCAAAGATCTCCTGACTCAGGCTCCAAGGTGGCGAGGGTGGACGCTCCACCAGTCTCACATCCACTGCGTACTTTTACAGAATCCCAGCATCTAGCTCCTCTTTTTTGTAGCTGGGGGAACCCATCTTAGAAGAGGGGTGTGTGCCCTGGGTCCCACAGAGTCTCCTGGTCCCCACGTCCACAGATTTTCTCCCTCAGTTTCCCTGCTACACCCAGCCATCCTGTGAGCCCCAGAGCCTGGAGGGAAGGCTCAAAGGTCTGTATGCAGACTCCCAGACATCTCTGGGTACAGAGAGAGAAGCATGGGAGAAGTGAGGCCTGCCCTAGAGCCCCTCCTAAGTCCCCACCCAAGCTGTCCCCCATCTTCCACTGGGAGAAAAACCAGCTGCCCCGGAGAGACAGAGCAAGCAAATGCCAGGGCAAATGCCAGAGGGAGTGGAGCTGGTAGAGGGGCCTGGGGCCCTGGGGTGCTGGGGCATCTGGATCCCCCACCCAGGTCCAGAGCCCCGGATAACTACTTGGATGGGGTGAGGAGACATGAAGCTTGGGCTATCAGCCAGGGAAATGGGATTAGGGTGAGATTCGGGGGGTCCAGTTACCCAAAGAAAAGGGGGGATTTCTGTGATGAAAGAAGAACTTGGATGAAGCCCCATCTCCACTCCTGAGTCCTCCCTCCCTTCAGGCCCGGGGCACAGCCAGTTCCCCTGCCTGTACCTTCTGTTGACTCCTCACTCCCAAGCCACCCTCCAGAATTCAGAGGAACAGCGCTTGTGTGGCCCCGGCACTGAGAGAAAGAACCTGGGGGTCAGAGATCCAAGTTCAAGTTCTCTTTCCCCGGTTTGACCTCAGACAAGTGTCTGCACCTCTCCGGGCCTCTGGTTCCCCATTTGAACAATGTAAAGGGCAAATCAGATGGTTTCTAAGAAGAGGCGTGGAGGGATTCTGCCCTCACTATGGCCAGGCTGTGTGACTGGAGCTGGAGGTCTTGCAAAGGATGCAGTGAAGGAGACACCAGAGGCAGGACAGCAGATAGGGTGCCCAGGCAGCCCCCCAGGGACAGGACCACACCGAAAGGGGGTATGGGGGTGAGGGAGACAAGAAAGAAGGTGGCAAGAGCTCGGTGATTGATTGGTACCGGAGCTTCAGGGAAAGAGAGATGTGAAGGAGAATGCCTAGGTTCCTGGCGTGATGCTGGTAATAACAACCAGGCAGGGAACCAGGGCTGGGGAGCAGGCTCCGGGAGGTGGCATTCAAATTCAAATCTGGACTCACTGTGTTTGATGCCTGTCTGTAGCAGAACCTGCAGGCAGCTAGATACCGGGTGGGGGAAGGGGATGTCCCAGGCAGTCCTCACCCCAACCCTGGAAAGGCCATAGGTCTTTTACTCCAAAGCCTGTAACCTCCACATCGAGGGGGTTTCCTTAACCCTCACAATGGTGAATGTCTATTCGCTGTGCAAGGACGGGCTCTGTGTCCCCAGGAAGCGTCTTCTGACACACTTCCCCCTCTTTCTGTCCTCTGAGGACTCTCCAGGGCCGCCTCTGGCCACAGCAGGCAGCACACTGTCTTGGGTGGTCCCTTTCTGTCCCTTATTAGGCTGAGGGCATCTGGATCACTGTCATACCCCCAGGGCTGAACACAAGATCTGGAACAGAGACCGCATCCACCAATGCAGGTTTACGGAATGAAGAAATGAATGAGTGTCTTGAGCTGTTGAGTCAGTGAAAAAATACTGACCTTCTGTGAGTGAGTGAGGGTCCAGGGCTAGCCTCCTGGAGGTGACTGCCACCCCATCCATCTGCTGTGACAAGAACCAGAAGTGTCAGTACTCTGCCTCAGTTTCTCTGACTTTCCCAGGTGAGCCCATAGTGGGCACCCTCAACAGTCTCACAGGCCCAGCTCCACCCCAGGCCCTGAGCCCTCCCAGCTCAGGTGGCAAAGACCTCCCTCCTTATTCCCCACCTGACATGGGATGGGGTTTCCCTCTGCTTAGCCCCACCCCAGGCTCCACCCTGATCACACACTCTCCCTGGCAACTCTACTGGATGCCTGAGTGAGGACCTGGATTTTAAAGCTCCTGGAGGGGTCTCATCCCAGATGGGTCCCACCCACTATTTGGAAATCCAGAGCTGACTCTTACCTGAATCATTCAGGGGCCCAGCCCCACCCAGCCCCACCTCTGGAGGCAGCTTCTCAGTCTGGCAGGAAAGCTCTGGAATCAACCCACCATCTCTTCAGATCCCCCTCCCTATTTCTCATGAGTTTTCAGTATGACCTGAGGCAGCCAATTGCCCTTCTTGGGCCTCAGGTTCCCTATCTGCAAAATGGAGTTCATAATTCTATTCTTGTAAGAGTTATTGTACCTTACAAGACTCTTGCCCCTTGGAAGGAAAAACAAACCTAGACAGCATATTAAAAAGCAAAGATGTCACTTTGCCAACAAAGGGCCATATAGTCAAAGCTATGGTTTTTCCAGGAGTCATGTATGGATGTGAGAGTTGGACCATAAAGAAGACTGACTGCCAAAGAATTGATGCCTTTGAACTGTGGTGTTAGAAGACTCTTGAGAGCCCCTTGGACTGCAAGGAGATCCAACCAGTCCATCCTAAAGAAAGTCAACCCTGAATATTCATTGGAAGGACTGATGCTGAAGTTCCAATACTTTGGCCACCTGATGCAAAGAGCCAACTCATTGGGAAAGACCCTGATGCTAGGAAAGATTGAGGAAAAGAAGAGGGCGACAGAGCATGAGATGGTTAGATAGCATCGCTGACTCAATGGACATGAATTTGAATAAACTGTAGGAGATAGTGAATGACAGGAAAGCCTGGTGTGCTGCAGTCCATGGGGTCGCAGAGTCAGACACAATTCAGTAACTGGACAACAAAGAGTTATTGTGAAGACAGAACTCAATGATGTACATGATTCTGAGCAATATTATAGGCATGACCAGCCTCCAGCAGGAACTGAATGTTAATTCATTACCTGCTTCCCCAACGTTCCCTACCTGAGCAGGAGGGTTTCGTGCAAAACTCTCTGCCCCCTCTTTACCTGCTCAGTGCCAAGGTGGGGTGGGATCGGTGGTGATAATAATGATTGTTAATATTTCAAGTCTCTCCTGAGGGCCAGGCAGAGTACCACATATTTCAAATGTGCTATCATGTATCAATTTCCCAACAGCCCTACAAAGAAATGATGACCTTCATTTTACAGGGAAGGAAATCAAGGCCCAAAAAGCTGACATGGCTTACCCAAGGCTGCACAATGGGTAAGGGTTAGGTTTCAAGACCCAATCCCAGCCAGTGTTTGGAGTCAGTTAAAAGGAGACAGAAATTGGATGGCACAAAGTCAGAGGGAGGCTAGGCAGTCCAATTTAAGCAGCAGAGTCCGGGTGAAAAACTAAGAACTGAGAATCACAAAATGTTTTTACATTCCTCTCAGCCAAATTCTCACAGCCACTCCGAGAGGAAAGTAGCATTATCCTCATAACGCAGAAGAGGAAACCGAGATGAAAAGATGTCCCTCGATCATGCAGTGAGGCAGGCATGCTAAGGGGTTTTGGTGCAACGCCTTCTTCATAATTAAAATATCTCCCTAAGATCGATTCTCTACTTGTCCCCATGTTCATAAACAGGAAAACTGACCGATAAAGGCCATGGACTAGTAGGTGGCAGAGCTGGAATCGAAGCCTCCCTGGTCTGTTTACTGTCAAGCTGACAAGGTAACTCCCTGCTGCACCCCATCCCTGGCTCTATTGGATCCCAAGTCCTTAATCTTTAAAACAAACATCCCCATCCAGGCAGAGGCAGGGCCAAGAAGGCAGATAAACAAGCAGGAGGTTGGTGAGTGGAGAGTCCTCAGTCTTGTCTGGGAGGCAAGCAGTCTCCTGTCCGACGTACCTCACTACTAGGCAGATGGCACCATCTGATGAGTAATCTTCGAGGATCAGACATCAGCTCCTGGGATCTGGGGGCCCAACCACCTGTGATGGAAGAGCTGGAGGGGCTGGGAAAGAGCCGTTGTCTTGTGAAGGTACAATAAATGTTCCAGAGATTGCTGGGCTGCCAAGTGTCAGTCTCTGCATTGCCCCTCTCCTCCATCAGAACTGAAGAAGGAGGAGCAGTTTTCATGATCCCATTGCGGTAGTGAAATGATCTCCTAACTGCTCAGAACCTTCAGTGGCTCTCACTGCCCCAGCCCACCCAAGACTTGGCCGTCAAGTCTCAGATGAGCAGCAGGATATCATAGAAGGAGCCCTGGAATGGAGGCCCAGAAGGTGCGGTCCCCAGGCAAGTCACTCTTCTTCCGCCTGGACCTCAGTTTCCCAACTTACTAAATAAGCTTCCCTAGTGGTCCAGTGGTTAAGACCTCACCTTCCAGTGCAGGGGTGCAGGTTCACACTCTGGTTGGGAAGCTGGGACCACATATACCTCACCACCAAAAAGCCAAAACATAAAACAGAAGCCATATTGGAATAAATTCAATAGAGACTTTTTAAAAATGGTCCACATTTGAACCACAATGGTTCAAAAAATATATATTTTAAAAATAAATAGCTAAGCCTGTTGAATTAGATGTGCTGAAGGAGGGAAACAGTCTCAGGGTCAGGAGGCACTAGATACGGAATCCGGCTTCCATATTCAATATTGCAGCCAGTCATGTGTCATTTCTGAGGCTCGGTTTCCTCATCTGGAAATAAGGGCCATAACAATACCTCTTTCCTGGGAGCACTGTGAAGATAAGACTGCTCAGCTCCATCCCTGGCACTTGAGTGATACTTGGTAAATGATCGTTACTGGTGGAATTCTTATTAGTATTGTTGTTGTCGTTTGTTACTGTTCAGTTGCTCAGTCATGTCTGACTCTTTGTGACCCCATGCACCGCTGCAGGCCAGGCTTCCTTGTCCTTCACCATCTCCCAGTGTTTGCTCAAACTCACGTCCACTGAATCGGTGATTCCATGCAACCATCTCATCCTCTGTTGTCCCCGTCTCCTCCTGCCCTCACTCTTTCCCAGTCTTTTCCAATGAGTCGGCTCTTTGCATCAGGTGGCCAAAATATTGGAGCTTCAGGATTATTAGTATTGGTATGAAATAATTAATATTAATTAATAATTAACAATAATTAACTTGATTCAATCGATGTGGTCCTGCAAGTGAAGAAAGCTTGTTCTGGACACCAGAAAGAATTTAAGAAAGAATGGTTGCAGGCAGGTGCTCACCTAGGGTACTAGGAATGCATTTGGCTACCTACAGCAAAGCCCCAAACATGGAAACTTAAGCAAACAAATACAAAACAAAAAGAGGATTCTTCTGGAATCTTCTGGTGTAGAAGTTAAGCCACCCAGGACCCTTGGCTGCTAGAGAAGGCCATCAGAAGGCCAAGCTCTTTGCATCTTTCTGTTCCATCATTCTCCGAATGTGTTGTGTCCTCCAGTCTGAGTCCCACCAGCACCTCCTTCCCCAGAGCTATGCCACGTGACCTCACTTGCGGGCAAAGGAGATGGGGAACTTGAGTTTGGGGGATTAGGCAGGAAGGGACCCCAAGGTGGAAATGGAGATTGAGCCCGCTGTGTCTGACTCAGAGGAGTCTCTTTCCAGTGTGGGCTGTGGTTTCTGATGTGTGACTTTTCTGGAGAACCCAGGAACAGTGTGTGCTGCCAACTCCAGAGGTGAGAAGACCTTGCTTGTCCCAGGAGAAGATCAGAGAATTACAGAACCACAGCCGGTCAGAGCCCAGAGCTCCCTGAGAGAAGGTCCAACCCAGTTCCACTCAGTGTCAGACTCGGAGGCTCAGAGCAAGGCATGGGCTGCCCAAACAGGCCAGGTCTCTTTCCTCTGTGTCCTACGGCCTCACGTAAAATGACCAACCTGGGAACAAGTCATCTATGAAAGTGGTGCCCCAGTGTAAAGACACCTCATCCTCTGAAGGTCTGCCTCCAATAAGCTGAAAATGCAGGGGGCAAGAATTCACACTTCCCAACAACTCTTCAGTTCTCAGACAAGAGGCTTAGAAGTCCGGTTTCTTGAGCCTTTCAGATAGAAGTGGACTGATCATCACTGGCATGGAATGTGTGTTCCTGCCTTAGCACCTCAGTTAATAACTTACCATCATTCAGCCACATGCAGTTTAGAAAAACATTTTCAGTTACATCATCTTCTCTTTTGATCCACACAGAAACCTTCTGACACAAATGGTTTCAGTTCAGTTCAGTTCAGTCACTCAGTCGTGTCTTACTCTTTGCAACCCCATGAATCGCAGCACACCAGGCCTCGCTGTCCATCACCAACTCCCAGAGTCTACCCAAACCCATTTCCATCGAGTCGGTGATGCCATTCAGACACCTCATACTCTGTTGTCCCCTTCTCCTCCTGCCCCCAATCTTTCCCAGCATTAGGGTCTTTTCCAATGAGTCAACTCTTTGCATGAAGTGGCCAAAGTATTGGAGTTTCAGCTTCAACATCAGTCCTTCCAATGAACACCCAGGACTGATCTCCTTTAGGATGGACTGGTTGGATCTCCTTGCAGTCCAAGGGACTCTCAAGAGTCTTCTCCAACATCACAGTTCAAAAGCATCAATCCTTTGGCTCTCAGCTTTCTTCACCGTCCAACTCTCACATCCATACATGACCACTGGAAAAACCATAGCCTTGACTAGATGGACCTTTGTTGGCAAAGTAATGTCTCTGCTTTCAATATGCTATCTAAGTTGGTCATAACTTTCCTTCCAAGGAGTAAGCGTCTTTTAATTTCATGGCTGCAATCACCATCTGCAGTGATTTTGGAGCCCCCCAAAATAAAGTCTGACACTGTTTCCACTGTTTCCCCACCTATTTCCCATGAAGTGATGGGACCAGATGTCATGATGTTAGTTTTCTGAATGTTGAGCTTTAAGCCAATTTTTTCCCTCTCCTCTTTCACTTTCATCAAGAGGCTTTTTAGTTCCTCTTCACTTTCTGCCATAAGGGTGGTGTCATCTGCATATCTGAGGTTTTTGGTATTTCTCCCAGCAATCTTGATTCCAGCTTGTGTTTCTTCCAGCCCAGCGTTTCTCATGATGTATTCTGCATATAAGTTAAATAAGCAGGGTGATAATATACAGCCTTGACATACTCCTTTTCCTATTTGGAACCAGTCTGTTGTTCCATGTCCAGTTCTAACTGTTGCTTCCTGACCTGCATACAGGTTTCTCAAGAGGCAAGTCAGGTGGTCTGGTATTCCCATCTCCTTCAGAATTTTCCACAGTTTATTGTGATCCACACAGTCAAAGGCTTTGGCATAGTCAATAAAGCAGAAATAGATGTTTTTCTGGGACTCACTTGCTTTTTCAATGATCCAGTGGATGCTGGCAATTTGATCTCTGGTTCCTCTGCCTTTTCTAAAAGCAGCTTGAACATCTGGAAGTTCACAGTTCACGTATTGCTGAATCCTGGCTTGGAGAATTTCACGCATTACTTTACTAGCATGTGAGATGAGTGCAATTGTGCAGTAGTTTGAGAATTCTTTGGCATTGCCTTAGCCCCTGAATAAATCAGGATTATTTCTATGACAAGTGATCCACATTCAACTCCAGCTGATTTTAGCAGAAGAAGTGTTGGTTCCCAAGCTAAAAAATTGGGGACAGGTATCAGGCATCCAGGTGTCAAGTTGCTCCTCTCTCTCTGTATATCCCTGTCTCCATCTCTTTCTCTCTCTCTTTCTAATCTTTTTTTTCCCCCTCTAATTGACTTCACTCTCAGGCAGATGCTCCCCAAGCTGTGGGGCAGCTCCAGGCTTACTTGGTCCTAGTGACCCAATCCCAAATGAAAAGAGGAT
The DNA here is from genome assembly GCA_007570785.1 of Antilocapra americana. NCBI lineage: Eukaryota > Metazoa > Chordata > Mammalia > Artiodactyla > Antilocapridae > Antilocapra > Antilocapra americana. The sequence continues at coordinate 14,109,535 of ML660778.1, read as the reverse complement.
GTCTCTTTCATGGATACTTCTGGTTACTCCAGCTTAGCTCACTTGCCCATCCCTGAACCAAATGCTGTGGGCGGGAGGATGGAATGTCCTGACTCTTACCAGCCAGTCCTAGAGCAGTTGCCCATGTGAACTGGGAAGGAGAGAGGGACGCTCCCCAGAAGAAAACTGAGTACAAAAGAAGAGGGAAGGGACACAGGGCAGGCAGAGGCAACTGATATCCACCAGCATTCTGCTTTCCCATCTGCCAAACGAGGAAGCCAAGGCTCAGAGCAGTAAGTGGCTTTTGTCTGAAACCTCAGAGCTGGTAGGAAGAGAGGCTCTCTTTCCTTTGGCCATGAGCCTGGATGGAGAGAAGGAAAGGTTATGGGGATGAAAAGTCCCCTGCCTTTCTGGAGCCTGGCAGGCTTCACAGCCACCCAGAGCGGGAGGGAAAAGGATATGGATGGGATGCTGGAATCCAAAGCTGCTTCTGCTCAGTACTTCCTGATGTGTTCTTGAGCAGGAAAGGATGTTTGTGTTTGCTGAACAACCAGAGCATGCCAGATACATCTGGGCACTTCACAGACCATGTTTGCCAGAGTTGAGGCCCACAGAGATGAAGCAACTTCGGTCAAAGTCACAAAGTCTTGGAATCACAGCGCTGGGACTCAATCCAGGTCAGGAACGACTCCAAAGCCAGTACTGCTCTCTTGAGTGGTTTCTCAATGGGGTGCTATTGACATTTTGTGTAGGACTTTTTCCCTCACACAGGGCAGGAAGTTTAGCTGGCTACTAGTAAGCTCAGTCACGGCAAAAAACAAAAATTGCTCAATGCATTTCTAACCTCCCCCCTCCTTCCAGGAGGTTACATAACACCACACTGACCAAGCCTGGGGCTTTTCTGTCACTTCAGGTCTGGACACAGAGAAAGTACTTAGTTAACGTCTGATGAATGAATGAATGAAATATTCTGGAGTCAAACAGGAGTAGGTGTGAACCCCAGCTCTACCACTTCCTAGCCGTATGGTGTTAAGCCAGTTACTTAACCTTCTGTGCCTCGGTTTCCTAATGTGTAAGATGGGGAGAACACCAGCACCATCTTTATAGTTGTTATGAGGATTCGATGAGTTAATTCTTATAAAATGCTTAGGTCATTGCCTGACATTTAAGTTCTGTAATCAGTGTTTCTTAAATAAGTGAAGCCAATAAACGTAGCAATGAATGAAAGGCTATTGCTTATACGCACACACACAATCAGGAGTATACAATGCGCAGACACTTGCATATTTGTCATCTCATTTGATTGTCTCCCTTACCCTATAAAGGAAGGTTACGCACATTTTACAGATGAAAAACCTCACTCAAGAGTTGAGATGATTTGGCTAGGGTCTCCTGATTGCCCAACCACAACTCCAGAATTTCAAACCCTGGCTTCTCTGCCTTTTCCATCCCCTGCAAATACGTGGCATTTTTATGCCATGAATGATGCATGAGGGCTCTTCCAAGGGCCTGGACAGGGAGGGGCTGATCCCCTGGCTATAAAGAACCAAGTTCTCATCCATCCTACCTAGGGCTCTCTCATGGGGCTTCACATGCTCTGTGGGGTGTGTGTGTCTGTGTGTGTGTGTGCACATGTGCACACGTGTATGTGAGGCACCAAGGGGCTGGGGATTGAGGAGGCCCAGTCATGCGGCCAGGACTGCAGGACCACAAGAAAGAGCTGAGTGGTGAGTGAGGATTGGCCAGCCGCCTGCCCACAGGCCCCCACTCTCTGAGGAGAGAAGCACTGGCTCTGGCGACACCTCAGAGCCCCCAAACCTCAGCCCTTAGGACAGGAACTGGGTGTCTCCCAGGGCACCTGGCACCCAGCACACAGGACTAGATCCCCAGCTCTGTGATTCCTTTCAGCTACACTGCATCCATCCTACAAACCCTCATGAGACGGCATCTTGGCCAACCTCCAGACGGTCTGCTGGAGACTTCCGCTCTCAGGGAGCCTCAGAGGAGTGGCAGACAGAGGATGTGGTATTCCTGGGGACACACACACACTTGGGCACACACATGCATCCAATGAGAGTCCCTTCTTCCCAGGCCAGGATGTAAGTCACAGCCGTAGTGAGCCTCCACAACACTGGAAGCGTAGAGTGGTAGAAAGACGGAGCAACAATGAGATGGCCCACACCTCAGCCCCCTCCCCTCGGCAGGCCACTCCTTTCCCTGGCAGCATAACTTAGATTATGCAGGATCTAGACTCCTCCTCACTCCTGTCCACTTGGACTCTTCAACTTTCTTATCCAGACCAACCCAATATTTCAGCTCATCCCACCTCAGTTCTCCTAAATTCAGCTCATCCACCAACTCAACTTCTTTCCACCCAGCCCACCCAAATCCGGCCCAGGCCAATGCAACCAAACTCCACTCCACAAGCCCCAAGCAACCCGTCTCCACACAACCCAACTCAGCTTAACTTGACTAAATTCCATTCAAGGAACATTGGCTCAACTCAGGGCCACTCAACCAAATCAGGCTCCATTCAATCCAACCAAGCTAAATTTTGTTCAACCAACCCACCCCAGCACGACATAACACAACTCTATTCCACTCAAAACAAACTCAATACACTCAACCCAACTCAACCCAATTCAGCTCAACTAAACCCATCACTACCCAGCTCTGTTCTCTTTTTGCTTTTCCTCCTTCTGCTGGACACTAAATCCTTGCTTCCCAATCCTGCCCTTTTGGCAGATTCCCTATCTTTCCCCAAATAGTGAGACACCAAGTTAATACCTGACCTACAAAAAAGATGGGGAACGTTTCCTTTGGATTTCCCACCTCCTTTCTTTCCTCCCAACCCTAGCCACGTCCCTTCACTGGTAACAACCTTCATTCATCTCTGACTTCCCACCACTTGCCAAGCCCAAGGCCACGAAGCCTCAGAGACCTCAGCCTATGAGGCCTCTCATCTCGGCACACACTACCCCAGGGAGGTAGGGTATGGGGGACATTTAGATTGGGCAGCTGGGAGGGTCCCAGCTGGGAAGGTTCCTCCCCAGAGGAAATTTGATGGGCAGAAGTGGGTCCACCAGACCTGAGCACCTTGCGGGACTCCCAGGGAGCAGAAGTCTCTGTGACTGGCTTTCCTGCTGCATCCACCAGGCCCTCTTCCTACTCCAGGAAGGCCCTGCCTTCCTCCCCCTGCCTTGTCGCTCAGTCCTCACTCATCTCTGTACCTCCCCCTCTCCCCCCCCATGTCTCCTCATCTCTATCTTGGACACTCTCTTCCTCTTTTACTATCTCATGTGGTTAATCTTTTTCTTGCTGACCCTCCTCCCATCTCTATCTCTATTTCCCGAATGATCAGCTTCATGTTTGACCCTCTGGCTGGGGAGTTAACTTCTCCCTCCATCCCCTCTGCCTCTTTCTGATGGAGAAAACCACAGTCACCCCAGGGCTGCCTGGGAACCTCTCTGGCTGCTGAGTCAAGCCTGAGGCCACCGGTGCATGCACTGAATCTGCTTCTCTCAGAAGAAAGGAAAGCACAATTCTATACCCTAGAACTTAGAAGGGAGTTTAGGTCCATCTTCCCATTTTATGGATGGGTAAACTGAGCCCCGGAGGCTGCAGGAGGATAGCCTAAGATCATTCAGAGGTCACAGTGAGAACGAGGCTCTCCTGAGCTGGAGACTCCAGACTCTGAACCTAGAGGAAGAAGGTGGGGAGTCCAGACTGGCTGAGAGGTGGGTGGGAGAACAGTTGCCCCCATCCTGGAAGCTGTCTCCAGGACCGAGAGAATTCTGTCCCTCCCCAAAGCATCTCAGAGTGGTGCCTCCCTGTCTGTCTGTCTGTCTGTCTGTCTGTCTGTCTAACTCTTAGATAAGTGTATTCCCTGAGTGGGGTGGGGAAAAAAGGAGACAAGAGGCAACCTGGGTGCCCCTCTGTTGAGGGTCACTTACCACTGACCCTGACCTTTCCCACCTCTTGAGGTTGGGACCCAGCCCGGTACAAAAGCACAATTCTGAAAGCTCGACAGGAAGGCGTCATGGGCCCAGGGGAGAGGAGGAAGCTGGGCTTTGGCCTCCAGCAACAGAGTTGCAGCCTGTGAGGGTTCAGCGCGGGGGTTTCAGCCAGATGGAGTCTAGAATCCGGCCACTGGGCCCTTGGCCAGGCACAGCTCCCCCAAACCACCCTGGTCCCAGGGAAGGGTGAGCATGCAGGCCTAGCACCAGGAGGGAATTCCTCCCTGCCACACCCCCCATCCCCTCCAGGCTCCTGGTCATCCCAGGCCCAGCCAGTGAGAGGGCCCTGCCCCAGCCCAGAAGCGAGGGCCCAGCTCTCTCCTCCTTGGCTGGGATGGCTGCACCTCTAACTGCTCTGAGATGCTCTCTCAGCACCTCTGAGTTCCTGAGCAGGAATCCTAGGCTGTCTGAAAATACCAAGAAGAGAGGACTGTGGTCTGTGTGGTAGGCAGAGAGAAGCCGGGACAGGGCAGGATGGGGGCGGGGTGAGATTCTAGGCACAGGGACAGACGCCACCAGGACTGGCGCTGACCTGATCTCAAGTACCCTCCACCCCCTCCCACAAGCCCTGGCTTCCTGCTTTTCTGTAGAAAAGGCCCAGCCCTTTCCACTGAACAGATCCAGAGACCCAGAGGGGGAAGGCAGGGGCCCCAAAGACACAGAGCAAAAGATGAAGCTGAAGCAGGAGCAAAAGCTCCTGGCCCTCAGACCCCAGCTCTGCCCTCAGCCAGCTCTTGGAGTGGAGTTCAGGTTGGGCTCCTACCTGCTTCATCTGCACAAGAGGCCCAGTTCAGGCGGTTCTGTTCCCGCTTGGACTGTCATCACCCCAGGAGAGCCCCGGTCCTCAGAACCCACAGTGAGGCCTGTCTAGCTCCCTCCCAGGGGCCTTGGGAAGGCAGGTCCCTCCTCCCTCTGCCTTTGCCTGGGCTGGCTCTTCCTTCCTCTTTTCCCCAGCACCCCTCTCCCTACCCCACCCTGGGCCCCAGAGAGCTGGCGGGGGGCGGGGGGTGGAACAGAGGGTCAATCTGAGGCCCTGCCAAGTCCCAGGGCAGGCCAGGTCCCCAGGGGCGAACTCTCTGAGCTGACCTCACGCACTCCCACCCACCAGGCAGTCTGCATCTTGGAAGGTCCTGGAACACTGAAGTCAGCTTCCCCAGCTCCCCACTGACCCTGCCGTCTCGGGATCTCATGGCACGAGTTGCTTGCTCTGCCTGATGGGCCTCTTGCAGGTGGACCAGCTGCCACCACCTCCCCTGGCAGTAAGTCTGTTTCAAGAGCCTACAAGGGCCAGTTCCACCAGGAAGTATGAGCCCTGCCTCTGTCCTTGCTGCCTGGGGGACCTGTGTGGGTGCCCTGTGTATCCCTTCCTTCGGCTGATCTTTGTCGGTATTCTTTCCCTGTAAGAAACCGCCGCCATGAGTTTCAGGGCTTGCAGTGAGTTGTGTGAGTCTTTGCAGTGAATGCCCAGACCTGAGGGCACCTCCCAATCTTGCTGGTGGTGTCAGAAGTGAGGCGGCCACGTGTGTAGATTGTACCCTCTGACCTGGTAGGCGGCCCAGCTCACTGCAGCTTCGCCCGCTGACTCCTCACAGTAGCCCTCTGACGGAGGTCCTGTCGCCATGGAGGCTGTTTTACAGACTGGGAAACTAAGTCACCTGGTCGAGGGTGCACAGTTGGCAAATGAGAAGGAGAGATTTGAGAGCCGGCAGCCAAGGCCTGGTGGCTCAGTCGGTACAGAATCTGTCTGCAGGGCAGGAGACCAGGGTTCGATCCCTGGGTCGGGGAGATCCCCTGGAGAAGGGAATGGAAACCCACTCCAGTATTCTTGCCTGGGAAATCCCATGGACAGAGGAGCCTGGAGGGCTACAATCCATGGAGTCACAGAGTCGGACACGACTTAGAGACTCAACAACAATGACAAATCCCAGCACTAATGATCCTAGAGTCCCGAAGAGGTTAATGCCCCAGAACAGGGCTGTCCCTGCCCCGTGACACAGGGTCCCTTGTCTAGCCCAGGACTGCGGCCGGCTCCAGAGCCAAGGCGGCTCCCGCCCCTACCTCAGAGTTGCCACCAGGTGGCAGCAGAGGCCGTCTTTTTCCAGGAAGTCTGCCTCGTGGAGAAAGAGGGGAGCCTCTCTGCTGGGGATGATGACCCACTGGAGAGACCTGGGGAAATGAGCCTGGGTCCTCGTTCAGCGGGCTACGAACCTGAATTCCTGCAGGTGCAGATCCAACAGCCCTGATCTAGGAGGCAGGAATCCTGGGTTCTAATACTGCCTGTGACCCACACCTGCTCCTCTCTGAGGCTCAGGTTCCTCATCTATAAGGAGTCCAAGACCTTCAAGAGAGCCAGAAGCCGCCAGAAGTACTGCTAACCTTCTCTCTGGCTTTCTACCCCTAACAGATGAGGCTCTCAAATATATCTGCAGAGGCAACATCTTTTTTTTAACAAACAAAATCCTAAGTGCTCTTCACCCATCCCATGTACAGAGGACAGATTTACACTGGCCCGCTCTAGTTAGGGTGGGGGTTGGGGACCCTTGCCAAATCACACAGAGGACCATCCAGGCCCCTCACCCTGGCAATCGAGGCCCTTTGCTCCCTCTCCCTCTGGTGTCTTCTTTCACTACTCTGCCCTCTCCCCCCTGCTCTGTGGGATCCTACTCTGTGAAGGATCAGGACTGGCTACATAATTTGCAGGGGCCAGTGCAAAATGAAATAGTGGGCCCCCTGTTCAAAAATGGTTTAAAACTTCACAACAGTGACAGAAGAGCATTAAACCAAGCACAAGTCACACATCCATGGAGCCACTCATGAAGTCTGTGCACAGTGCAAGGTGTCTGAAATCCAGCCAGCCGGCGCCCAGGTAGGGGCTTTGTCTGCCAAGGAGATAGTCACCTTTTACTTCACTCAAGGGTACTTTCTACTGTCAAGCTGGAGTCCAGCAAGGCCGCATCCGCCCAGAAGGGAGCACCTTTTCCAAAGTCACACAAAGGTACCGAATTGGCCAGTAGCCACTCTGCCCCAATCCTCTGAGATTTCATGACCCTGGCATATGAAATGTGCCCCTGGACTCCTTGTTGAATGAGAGAAGGGAACCAGAAGATGGACACAGGACACTGGAGGACAGAGATGAGAGCAAAGCCTGGCAAAACACTGCGGCCAATTAATGTTTGATGAATGAATAAATGAATGACTCAGTGAATGCTGAAGACCAGACATATATCGAACTAACAGCACTGTAGAATTATGAAGCTACAAGAGACTGAGAAACCCTCACATCTCAGGGTTTCAAACTATAGGGTTCTTCAAAGGTGTGAGTGAGTCAAAGCCGCTCAGTTGTGTCCAACTCTTTGCGACCCAATGGACAGAGAGGAGACCACCAGGCTCCTCTATCCACGGGATTCTCCAGGCAAGAATACTGGAGTGGGTTTCCATTCCCTTCTCCAGAGGATCTTCCCATCCCAGGGATTGAACCCAGGTCTTCCACATTGCAGGCAGAGTCTTTACCATCTGAGCCACCAGGGAAGCCCTCCAAAGGTGCAGAGAACTGCAGTGCTGTGCTGGGGACAACAGAAGGGCAGATGGCAAAAGCCAGGCACTCAGGGGTCAGGCCCCCTTCCCACCTTCTACCCTGTTAGGTCTCACATTCTGGGCTCCTACGAAAGCTGTTGTTTGAAGAATTCTGCTGGCTCAGGAAAAGGCAAGAGACTTACCTATTGTCATACCACAGAGGCTGGGGAGAGGAGGGCAAAGGAGAGGGGTCAGAGATGTGAGATCAGAGGTCAGCGGGAGCTCCCAGAAGAGAAGCGGAGAAACTCAGTGCAGGCAGGAGCATGAACTTCAGAAAGTGGAGTTTTGCTAGGATGGACCACATCTTGGGTCACAAATCAAGTTTCAGTGAATAAGAAAATTGAAATCATATCAAGCATCTTTTCTGACAACACTACTATGAGACTAGATATCAATTACAGGGGGGGAAACCTGTAAAAAACTCAAACACATGGAGATTAAACAATACATTTCTAACTAACGAACAGTCTACTGAAGAAATTAAAAAGGAAATTGAAAAATTCCTAGAAACAAATGACAATGAAATCATGATGAATCAAAACCTATGGAATGCAGCAAAAGCAGTTCTAAGAGGGACGTTTATAGCAATACAATCCCACCTCAAGAAACAAGAAAAATATCACATGGACAACCTAACTTTACACCTAAAACAACTGGAAAAAAAGAATAGAAAAACCCCAAAGTTAGTAGAAGAAAAGAAATCATAAAGATAACAGCAGAAATATATGAAAAAGAAATGAAGGAAACAATAGTAAAGATTAGTACAACTAAAAGCTGGTTTTTGAGAAGACAAAAAAATCAACAAACCATTAGAAACTGGACTTTTGTACCAGAAGAGTGAGATTAAAACCCAGACACACCAGCTCAGAGCAGAGATTCAAGGTTGAGGTCCAAGCTCAGAGGCCAAAGGGAAAAGTTCAATTCATTGCTTTTATTTACTGAGCACCTACTATGTCCCAGGCAGAGTTCCTGGCCCCAGAACACCCCAGTGAACAAGACCAAGTCCCTTCCCTCAACAGGGCTCACATTTGAGATTAGGGGGTGGGAGGTGGAGGAGAAATAAACATTATTATAAGAAAACATAGAAACCCACCAGGTAGAGATAAGTGATATGAAGAAAATTCAACAGAGTGACAGAGACTGACTGTAAGTGGGCTAGGATGGTCAGGGAGGGCCTCCCTGAGGAGGTGACGTTTGAGCTGAGCTCTTAATGAGCTGGGCCTGCTTGGGGTGAGGGGTGGAGTTGCAGAGTCCTAGAGTTGCCTAGAGAGCCTGCTGATCCACGCCTGGAAGTCGATGGGGCTGGGCAGGAAGTCTGGCCCCCTGTAACCATATCCCCAGGAAGGAGGAAGCCAGGAAGGCGCTTTCAGCAGTTGTATTCATCAAGGCCGGCTGCACTAACCCCCAGGCATCACCAGGGGCTCCTCAGGGCCCCTATCCACCTTTAGCCGCCTGGGGAGGAGGCAGCAGGGAAGGGGGGGTGGGGAGGGTGAGGGAGGGCAGCCTACAGTGGGCCCTGAATTCTCTTCCAGACAATAAATGCTTCCAGGTTCCTGGAGAGCATTCCATGGGTCACAGCCGCATCTGATCTCAATTACCCCCGGTGTAGGGTTCCCGGGCTGGGCGGGGGCGGGAGTGGAGTGAGGGCCGCTTCCCCATAATCAGAATCTCCTGGCCCACGGGGTAAAGGCACTCCATGACAGGTCCCCCAAATTCCAGCACTCAGAGACTGGGTTCTCCTCTGGCTCTTGGGTGAATGCTCTAGGCATTTTGCTGTGTGACCTGGTACAAGTCACTTAACCTCTCTGGGCCCTTTTTTGAAATAGTGAGGAGTCCACCTTTTCCTTCAAAGGCTAGAGTAGGGTCCTGGCCTGGAGGGCAAACCTCGGCACTGTGGGCTGGCGCAGGCTGGGCTAGAATGGGGTGGGATTACTGTTGCTGTGCAGTCACTCAGTCATGACCAGTTCTTTGCGACCCCCATGGACTGCAGCATGCAAGGCTTCCCTGTCCTTCACCATCTCCTGGAGTTTGCTCAAATTCATGTCCACGGAGACGATGATGCCATCCAACCATCTCATCCTCTCTCGCCTCCTTCTCCTTCTGCCTTCAATCTTTCCCAGCATCAGGGTCTTTTCTGCCTTGATTAAATCTTAACCCTCCTGCAAATACAGCCCCACCCAAAAGTATGGTGCCAGAGTCACAGGGATTAATATCTCCTAAAGGCTCAGTGGTAAAGGACCTGCCTGCAATGCAGGAGACACAGGAGTGAGATCGGTCCCCTGGAGAACAGACTGGCAACCCACTCCACTATTCTTGCCTGAGAAATCCCACTGACAGAAGAGCCTGGCTTGCTACAGCCCATGGGGTAGCAAAGAGTCGGATAGGACTGAGCAGGCAAAACAGACCAGGGACAAGCCCCTCTCCCCGCTCCCTCAACCTGCTTGTGCAAGACACTTCTCTTCACCCCGGAGTTCACTTCAGCCCACCTCCGAGGGCATGTGAGGATCAAATGTGAAGCAAGTGGAAAGCCGCTTTGAAAAGAGCCACACCAGTAACAGTGTTCGTTTGATCGATTTTAGGATGGACCACAACCACAAAAACGACTGCCCTTCCAAGCGCCAGAAGAAGGATCCTTTACTTGCATAAAGGCTGTTGGATACTGTTTCTGTGATGATCTTGAGCTAGTCTCCTCCCGACCCCGCCAGGCCTCAGTTTCCCCATCCATAGGAGAGCCTGCAGACCAAGTTCCATCCTGCAGAGAGTCTTTTCGGGCGTTTGTCATGGGCAGCGCCTTTCGCACAAAGGGGTGTCGCTCAAGCTACACTGGTGGGTGATCCTTAGTAGATACAACCTTCCCCCCCTGCAGCCGGGATTTCACCGCCTCCCTTCGCTTCCCGAGGGACTGCGGCGCAGGGCTGGGTTTTCAGTGAAACGAGCAGACTAGGGGTGGGACAGAGGGGAGCGCCTGGGTTGCTACGGAGGTGGGCTTCCAGGGGCTTTGTCTTCTTTTACACGCGAGGAAGCGCAGGCTCGGGAGGCGGCGAGCCGGGATTCGAAGCCGCGGCCGGCGGGCCGCAGGGGCGGGGCGCCTCCCGCGGAGCGGATGCCGGGGTCAGCGGAGCGCGGGGCCGCGCTTCCTCCGGCCGCCCTGGCCGCTGGCCGGCCGGCCGCTCGGCAGGCGCTGCTTTCTCCTTTTATGTCCGCGCGGGGCCGGGAACTCCCTGCCCGGGGCCGCGGCCTGCGAACAATGCGCCGTTTCCTGCCGCCCGGCCCGCGGCGGCCCCGCGCCCGCTCCCCGCCCCGCGGCCGCCGGGAAGTGGGCCGGAGCCCCGCCGGCCGCGCCGGTACAGCGGGGCGCGCCCTGGGAGACGGCGGGGGCCGGGGAGGGGCCGCGGCCGGGAGGGGAGGCGGCGGCCGGTGGGCGTCCGTCCCTTCCCGGTGCACGGAGCACGCGGCTGGCTCAGGTGGGTCGGGTCCTCGTGTGCTCACAGGCCCGCGCGCGCGGGGCCCCCGGGGACCCTCTCCTTCCCGCACGGGCCCCCGCCGAGCTGCCCGCGCGTCTCCAGCGCCCCCCGGCCCGCGCTGGGCTCTGTGATTCAGCCGGAAGCAAAACCGGAGACACCCCGGGCTCCTGCACCTAACGGTGCAGCCAGGGCAAAAGCAGTGAGCATCACACATCACTGAATTATTAATATATTGTGTATTTAAAAGTGACGTATAGACACTACTATGTATAAAACAGATAACCACTGAGCACCCGTTGACTAGCACAGGGAACTCTACTCAACGCTCTGTGGTGACCTCAATGAGAAGGAAATCCAAAAAAGAGGGGATGTATATATACCCATAGCTCATTCACTTTGTTATACGCAGAAAACTAACCCAATATTGAAAAGCAACTATACTCTGATTTTTTTAAAAAAATGTTTTCTTGAGTGATCATTTTTTGGGAGAAAATAGAGACTGGCATGGGAAGTTGGGTCTCTTTTAAATAGGTGGTTATAGATGTTTCTGGAGTAGGAAATGGCAACCCACTCCAGTATTCTTGCCTGTAAAGTCCTATGGACAGAGGAGCCTGGAGGGCTACAGTCCATGGCGTCGCAAAAGAGTCAGACACGACTAAGCAGTTGAACAAACAAACAAAAAAATAGATGTTTGGACTTCCTGGTACCTCAGCTGGTAAAGAATCCGCCTGCAATGCAGGAGACCCCAGTTTGATTCCTGGGTTGAAAAGATCCCCTGGAGAAGGTACAGTCTTCCCACTCCAGTATTCTTGGGCTTCCCTGGTGGTTGGGAAAATCTCCTGGAGGAAGGCATGGCAACCCACTGTAGGATACTTGCCTGGAGAACCCCATGGAGAGAGAAGCCTGGTGGGCCACAGTCCATGGGGTCGCAAAGAGTCAGACATGACTGAGCGACTAAGCACAGCATAGATGTTTAGCTGAGAAGGTGACATTTACGCATAGAGACACTGAACATGAGTCATAAACAGACATATACATCTCAAAAGAATATGCAGTATATCCCATCTGTGCATCACACACACGCACGCACTGTTTACAGCGATGAGCCTATCCACCCCCATGCATAATACATAATATTATGTGCACACAATGCATACATGTGCACCTGTGAGACCACATATGATGCAGTGTGTCTGTACAGTATGAGTGTCCTCTACAGTATATTTGTATCACCTCTCTGCACACACATTTGCCTCCATGCCTGGACCTAGATAGCCATCATTCTCGTATTGACATATATTCTTCAGCTCCCCAGTACAGGCTCTGGTGTACAAGTACAGGCTTGTATATATCACCTACCTCAATATGTGATTTTTCTGATTTCATAGGCCGCTTGTCAATATAATGCATCGTAACACGTTAGAGCCAACTCATTGGAAAAGACCCTGATGCTAGGAAAGATTGAGGGCAGGAAGAGAAGGGTGCAACAGAGGATGAGATGGTCAGATGGCATCACCAACTCAAAGAACATGAGTCTGAGCAAGCTCCGGGACATGGTGAAGGAAGGGAAGCCTGGCGTGCTGCAGTCCATGCGGTCACAGAGAGTCAGACATAACTGAGCAACTGAACAACAACAACACATTTATTTATATGTCTTGGGTTCATTAAGTAATATAAATATGTATATATTTTATATATATATATTTTACAAGTATGTATATTGTAAACCTATACTAACTCCTCCCACAAACACAGCTACACAAGTCTCTCCCACACAAATATACTGTATCCATACTTCTGCATATTGCCTTGTACTTATTTATACATCCCATACACACGTATCAGGTGCAAATAGCAGTAATAATATTTACAGGATACTTAGTATGTGCCAGATAGAGTGCTAGGTGCTTTACTTGGACTGAAGTGAAGTTGCTCAGTCATGTCCAACTCCTTGGGACCCCATGGACTGTAGCCTACCAGGCTTCTCCGTCCATGGGATTTTCCAGGCAAGAATACTGGAGTGGGTTGCCGTTTCCTTCTCCAGGGGATCTTCCCGACCCAGGAATCGAACCTGGGTCTCCTGCATTGCAGGTAGACTCTACTGTCTGAGCCACCAGGGAATTACTTGGATTATCTTACGATAACCATGCAAAGTAGGTATTATCTGTTTAACCCAGTTGTTAAAAGCTCTCACTGCAGTCAGGTTGCCTGAGTTTGAATCCTGGCTTCACCATCATTTAACCTCTGAGAGCTTCCGTTTTCACATCTGTAAAATAGGGACATTAGTTACACTTACTTTTAGGGTTATTATGAAAAGTCCAATAAGATAATATAAATAATTCATGAAAATGACAGTACCAGGCACATAGTAAGTGCTCAGTGAAAGTTCGCTGTGTTTATTATTATCCATTTTACAGATGAGAAAAGTCAGGCTCAGAGAGGTTAAATGAGTTGCTTGAGATCACACAGTCTGTACGTGGAGGAGGCAGGCCTGGAGCACAGTTCTATGTAGTTACACAGTTCAAGTTCAGGCCTTCAAAGTATTCATCATTCTTGCCCCCATATCACACAGTGGGGACAGGTAACACATATAGCAGGCACACACACCCCACAGTCTCCATCTGCTCCTACCTTTTCTTTTCTTTTCGGAGATTGATTTGTCTTTTTTCTTTCTTCCTTTCTTTTTTCATTTTGTCTGCACTGGGCCTTCATTGCAGCCTGTGAGCTCAGTAGTCAAGGCGCATGGGTTTAGTTACCCCATGGCCTGTGAGATCTTAGTTCCCCCACCAGGGGTCAAACCTGTGTCCCCTGCATTGGAAGGCAGATTCTTAACCACTGGATCACCAGGGATGTCCGGGCTTCAAATTTTAATACATACATCACACAGCTCCCCGTGTGTATCTGTAATACAGATGTAAATTCATTCAACAGTTATATATAATCAACATCTATTCACCTAGCCAGGCACCCAGCTAGTGCCGAGGGGCCTGCAGTCAGCATGGTGAGCTTGGTTCCTGTTCTCACAGCACTTATAGCCCAGGACCTACAACTGCGAACACACATTGCATGGAACCTGGGTACCCACAGCCCTGCCATGCGCACAGGTCCGCACGTGTAATCCCGAACATACAGCCCCCATGTATGAGTCCCACACACACCTCTGCGCTGGAGCAGCTGCACACGTCCGCAGAGCACGCATGTCATTTACACGGACTCAGGACATCCACACTACATGTTCCGTACCCATCTCATGTGAGGTCATTCACACATGGCCGGCGTGCACAACCTCCTTAATTGGTGTCCAGGTATTACGCACACCCAGCTTGGGTCGCTCAGGTACCTGTTCCTCTTTCTGCCCGACACGGGCAGCTTGGGAGGCCCAAGGCTGGTCCCTCTAAGTGGGTCCGGAGGGGTGGAGGTCAGGGATGCAGGTCTTGGACCCCCATCGCAGAGGAGGAAAGGTGGCCCCTGGCTTCACGGCCGGCGGCCAGGAAATTATAGTCGACACCAAACCAAAGCGGCCCCTTCTCAGGCCAGGTAATCAGGCCTTTCCCGGATTCGGCCTGACAGCTTAAATGTTCTAATTCCGCTGCCAGGGGGCCCAGCTCCCCGCTCCGGCCGCAGCTCAGGCCTCGGCCCTCCACGGTAATTGGACCCATGTTTTCATTACCCTGAGATTAGACAGGTCCCCTCCGGGGCCGGTGGGGGGATGCCTGCAGCTGCAGGGGAACCATCCCCGGCACGAACGCATTTACCTGATTATGGAGTTTATTTTATAGCAATTGTCCAGAGTGCTGGAGGCCCCGTACCCCCCTCCTCCCGCTCCCCCGGCACCAGAGGCCTCTACCAACTCCTGGACAAGTGGTTTCTGCCTAATGTACTGCCACCTCCCTGACCCTTCAATCCTGAAGGCCCCCCTGGCCCCCCGCATGGACTGGGTCCCTTAAAAAGAATCATTTGTGAAGTTTGGAGGGAGGTGGGAAGGTAATAAGAACATTCCAAGAATCTTCTCCTGGGTTGCATATAGGGGTGGGATCCTCCCTCCAGAGCTATTTCGTTTATTCATTCAACAAACACGTATTCAGCTTCCGTGTTAGTGGCAGTGCTGTTGATGGGTGAGGAGGTTCATTCATTCACACAAAGTGGATGCGAGAGAAGAATGTGCATATGGCCACGCCTTCCTGGAGATCTCAGCCTAGATGGAGAGACCGGCAGTTCTCCCAGCGTATGATTTCTGCTTAGGTGAGGCTGTGAGATGTACAGGATGAAACAGTGAAGACAGGGGGCCTGGAAGGGAGGCATTTTAAACAGAAGTCACAGCAAGTACAACAGCCCTGCAGAGAGAGAGAGAACCTGATGTGTCTGAGGAACTGAAAAAAGTTGATGAAGCTAAAAGTTTAGGGTGTGCAGGCTCAGCCCAGAGGCTAGAGTTAGAGTTCCGGTCACGAAGTGAAAGTCATTCAGTCATGTCCAACTCTTTGTGACTCTGGAATTCTCTAGGCCAGAATACTGGAGTGGGTGGCCCTTCCCTTCTCCAGGGGCTCTTCCCAACCCAGGGATCAAACCCAGGGCTCCCGCATTGCAGGCAGATTCTTTACCAGCTGAGCCACCAGGGAAGCCCAAGAATACTGGAGTGGGTAGCCTATCCCTGCTCCAGCGGATCTCTCTAAGCCAGGAATCCACCCAGGGTCTCCTGCATTGCGGATTCTTTACCAAGTGAGCTATCAGGGAAGCCCTCCTATCACAAAGGGCCTCCCTCAGAATTGCTTCCACTTTACCCTGAGGACGTGTGAGCCACGGAAGGGTTTGGGACAGAAGAGGAAGCCCCCACACAGTATGTGTGAGCCCTCACTGTGTGCCAGGTGTGGCTCTGAACATCTTGTGTGAACGCCTTGTGTGTGGAGACTCATCAGCCCCGAGCGGGTACGTACTCCGGGACCACGGTCCTATCTCCACAATCCTATAAGCGTCAGTGACCAAAAGGTCTTACAGACACTTGTCACCTGAAATGAGGAGACGCTATTTTGGTCTTCATTTCACTCCCTGGTATGAATATTCATACATTTTGTTGGGGAAAATAATGTGAGTGAGTTTGATTTGAGCAATGCCCGCAGGGACTTCCCTGGTGGTCCAGTGGCTAAGACTCTATAATGTTCCCAATGCAGGAGGCCTGGGTTCCAACTCGATCCTGCATGCTGCAACTAAGACCCAGCACAGCCAGATAAATAAATTTAAAAAATTTTTTAAATGCGCCAGGCCCCATGCGGAAGTTGTACAGTATACAGGGTGTATTGTGTAAGAGGCTTTAGAATCAGACACGCTCTGACAGCATTCAACTTGATAGGTTTTTAGATAAGGGATTCTGGGCTTCTAGTATAATCTTTATTTTACAGATGAGGAAACTATAAAACTAGGTTAAGTGTTCAAGAGCACCCAGCAAAACAGAGTCTGACCTGCAGTACACACCTCGTCTTTTGGCTTTGACGTTCCGAATCAGGATTCTGGGCCTGCTCCAGGGGTTAGGGGCCCCGGGGTGATGGTCAGGAGCTGACACTGTTCAGCACTCGTTCTGACCTTAGTGGCACCGGCTGAGTGCCCACAGACACTGTTATCCCATTTCACAGGTGGAGAAAGTAAGGGTCAGAAAGGGGAGTCGGCTTAGCCAAGGCCCTGTAATGGAGTCGGACACGAGGCTCAGGTCTGGAGTGGCCAGAAACCTGCCCTTCCCACTCTCTGGGGACTGGCAAGAGGAGGCACAAGCTGGGCCGGGGGGGGCCGAGGATATGGACCCCAGTAAGCGGAGCCACGTCAAGAGCCCCAGGCTGTCAGGCAGCAGAGTGCCTGTACTCTAGTGTCAGCCCAGGAACACCCTCCACCCTCTACCTGCCTCAGCCTCACTTCTGGGCCATGACTCTGCTTGCATGCCCAGGTCCCCCCAGGAAGCCTTCTCTGGCAGGCGGATTCTTGACCACTGAGCCACCTGGGACGCCCTCTGCTCCTGACACTTACTCTGAGCTGCCTGTGCATCACTGACTCTCAGCAAGTCCCTATCCTGTGACCACGCCCCACCCCAACCTGAGACTTCCCTTTGGGGCTGTGTACTTGGCACCCATCCTGAGCGCTCCCTGCTCCCTCTCCAGGACCTCTCACCTCCACGCCCTTTCCTGTGCCATTCCTGACACCTGGCAATCCTTCCCCCAGCCTCCCTTGTACAGGTTTCAATTTTATGACTCATCTGTTATTTCTGCATTCATTTATCCGTAACACATGCTTTACCACGTGTCTGCTCTGTGTCCAGCTCTGGGCCAGGTACTTTCATAGAAGTTACCAATCCTCATGCCAGCCTTCCAAGGGCAAGAGTGTTATCTGCATTTTATGGTGGAAGAAACTGGGGCTCAGCAAGGTTAAGTCACTTACCTGAGACAACCTGGCTGGCAAGGGGCAGAGCTGGGATTTGGCACTGACCCACCAGCCTCTGGAGCCCAGCCTTCTCCTCTCTGTCCTGCATGTACTGAGGCATGGAATCAGAGAGTAGGGCCATCAGAGAGAAGCAGGCCTCTGTGCCTGGGTGAGAGACAGGTGAATTGGGAACGGAGAGGAGATGGCGAGGTAGGTGCAGACCAGATTTCCACTGGGGTGAGGGGACCAGGTTCATTCTACCAGGAGGACCTGAAGGCAAGATGAGCAGTCGTGGAGTTGCCATGTGGGGAGACAGCAGCTGAAAGATTCGGGTCTGGGTAGAATGACCCCCATCTGCTTGGGGAGTCAGTGAGAGCCTTCCTCAACCCTGCTGCCCCTACCTCCCAGTGCCCACCCCCTCCCAACCAGCAGGAAAACAGCTCTGTGATGCAAGAGAGATGACTGCTTTCCTACCATCCTTGCCCAGGAGAGAAAATGAATGGCCCAGTGCTGGCCACTGCAGAAGGTCCCGGAGAGTTCAGAAACCAACTCCCACCCCAGACCTCTTCCTTCCAGCAGCCACAGCTCTAAGGGAGACGGCTCCAGGGGCTCTCAGATCTAACAACCCCAGCAGCTGAGAGCAAGGAGCAGATGCAGCCTGGCAAAGGGACCAGGCAGCCCAGGGCAGAGAGATAGGGAATGGGGCTGGGGCAGAGAGAGAGAGGGGAGGAAGGGATTCAGAGACAGAGGGACAGACTCAAGGCTGAAGACAGAGAGAGCTGGCGGGGTGGGGGGCAGGGGGAGGAATGTACACAGAGATGCAAACAGAAAGAGGAGCCCAGGAAAGCTAAAAACAGCAAAGGGCAAATACACAGGCAGTGAGAGACAGATCCATTCATCTGGAGAAGAAGGTGCCTCCATCACTGCACAGAAGGACAGGATGGCCAGGAAGGGCCCTCGGGAGCAGCCAGAGCGGACAGGAAAGCAGCCTTGGACTGCGTCTGGAGGCTCCGGCTTCCCTCTGTGTGGCCCTCTGCCCTTCCTTCCCCTCTCTGGACCACAGTGGTCCCCGCAGTCCCATGGGAGCCATATGGGGCTCCTCTACTTCCATTCAGATTCCTGGATCTCTCTAACCCCACTCTGGGAAGCTGAGGGCAGTGACCGGCAGGGGCCTGAGCCCGGGGCTGCTGTAGACCTGTGGCTCTGGCTCTGGCTCTGTCCATTTCGAGGTTTGTTCCTGTCCATGATGAAGACTGAGGCTGGGGTCACATCCCTGATGGGACAGGAACTTGACCACTTGTGAATTCACCTACCTTTCTCCGGGCCCTTGAACCCTGCGCTCTCTGTGCCATGTCTGTGTACAAAGGAGCTTTGAAAAAGAACCTGCCTGGAGGAAGTGAGGTTTGAGATGCCCAGACCTCTGTCCTGGCAGACCCTCAGGCCCAAACTTTCCCTTCCCTTCCTGGTTCTTCCCCCCCACCCCCAAGAGAGGTACACAGCTGTTAGCCTTGGGTCCCCTGACCACACACAGCTTACTCCCTACATTACCCTCCAGCCTCATGCCTGGTATTGAGTCCAGGCCTGGACGTTGACCGATGACAGCCACTAGGAACATCTGGAGGACAGCTGGGAGGAGACGCTGCAGGAGATGAGAAGCCAGCCGGAAACAAGGGGCCGCAGCAGAGCACAGTCCCCACTGCGGACTCGCGGGTGTCAGGGAGCCAAGGGCGCAGAAGGAGCGGTGGGCCCAGAGCACGGGGTGAGGACCGCCTGTCAGCCAGGAGCCGAGTAAGCCCGACCAGTCTGGCATCAGGCAGGGAGCTCTTTGGCCCAAGGAGAGAACAAGCATAGGCTATGAGATGCGTCCCCAGTCGGGCGGTAGAAAGGACTCGGTCGCTGGATAAAGGAGAGACTGGGGGCTTTCCAAGGCCCAATTCTGAGAATACCCTGCCCCCCAGCTAAAA
This sequence comes from Antilocapra americana, assembly GCA_007570785.1. Lineage (NCBI taxonomy): Eukaryota > Metazoa > Chordata > Mammalia > Artiodactyla > Antilocapridae > Antilocapra > Antilocapra americana. Next base: position 14,090,140 of record ML660778.1, on the reverse strand, counting down.
AAGAAGAGACATCAAGAAAGTGCTGCACTGCCCCGGGCTCCCAACTTACCTGTTTGCTTTCTATAGATTTTTGTTGCTCATCCACACGGCCATAGCTGGAGCCCTCCAGGAGAAATGACACGATGACTGTGATAATAATGCTATTAATAATAATAGCAGCAGCAGCCCCCCTTGGGTCAGAGCTAACGTCTACCAGGAATGCACTGTTAAGGTCCTGCTAGTTGTAAAAAAAATATTGTAACAGGTCTACATCAGTTGTCAAGTAGCCACCAGGCATCCTGAGTGCTCCCCTCCCCACCCAGCTGCCTGGCCTGAAACTCCGCATTGCATTCTCAGCCCGGCTCTGAGCATCCCCATGCCTCAGCTTACCTGCAAGAACATCATCTGAAGGGGGTGCGCCTCCTAGACCTCGGCATGCCCCCTCCTCCCAGGCCCCTCTCCGGAACCTGAGGCCCCCCACCCCAACCCTGGTTCCCTCCTGGACTGGTGGAGTGCCCGCCTCCTCCGGGCCCCTCTCCTCGGCTGCAAACCCCGCTCATTTGCATGTGGATCGTGCCTGCCACCATGGGTGCTGGGGTCAATTGAAACTCAAGAAAAGAGAAGAAATTTATGCAAAACTGTTGATTGCATTTGTATGTAATGAAATCATCCAATATTCATCTGACTATAGAATCTAATCTGAGAAGAGAACTGAAGGACATGAGTGTCACTGCAAAACCGTAATGAGCCACTGTAGTGATTAAAAAAGCTCTTGAGCCTTCTGAAAATCCAGGCAGAAATAGCGTCTAATCAACTCTGAATATAGGAGGCGAGATTGGGCTGGCGCGTTGCGCACGGCCCGCCGCAGGGCTGGGGGTGCGCGGTAAACCCTGGCGGCCGTGGTCTGTGGGTGCCAATCGCCCGGCCACAATCAGCCAAGTCCTTGGTGCACAAAGCAATCCGCCGCCTCTCGCCACGCAGAAGGAGCCCAATCATCGCTGTTGTGAAGAGCAGCTCCAGGCTTCCGCATCCGCCTCAAGAGCTTGGCCAAAGACCTCTTCTGGGTTCCTTTTGCTCCCACCCTGGGAGGCAAGGAGAGTTTGGGAATCTGGGATTGTCATGCCTGGACACACCTAGGGTCCAGCCAGCCCAAGGAAGACAGAGGCTCTGTGTTTGGCACTGAAATGTTGCCTCCTCCAGGCAGCATTCCCTGACTACCCCTTGGAAACTGGCAACCCCCCAACCAAACCTAAACACACAGGGCTCTTCCCTTGTCACTGCTTTGTTTTCCTTCATAGCACTTAGCTCTACCTGGCCTTCTGTTATTTCTTTATCTCTCTAACTTTTCCCTTTCTCAAGTAGACTGAAAGCGCCACGAGGGCAGGGACTTTGTGGTTGTTTGTTTACCACTGTGAGGGTGTGGGTGAGAACCATGCCTGACGCAGAGTAGCTGCTCAATAAATAGTTGTCGCACGAATAAATCCGTTTCAACAAGGAGCCAAATCTATTTATTCAATCATTCAGCAAGTACTTACTGAGTATTTGGCACTTACAATTACTGGCACTTACCGCATGTTCTGGCACCAAGCCTGTATCGGTGAATAAGACTGCCCACTTGGAGCTCACGTCTGGGCAGAAAACAAGCAATGAGGATGCTATGTATAATCAAATGGATGGTACAGTCCTAGGGACAGACTGCTGGCTGTGAGGAATGGCCAGTGGAGGGTATGAAGCCCATCTGGGGAGGTCAGGGGTGGCCGCCTGGAAGCGGTGACATGAGGTTGAGATCTAAAGGAGGTAGCCAGGCAAGGTAGGGTCTAGAGTGCTCCCAGCCAGGGGGAATGGCATGTCTCTGATATGACAGGCACATGCCGGCGCACCTAACTGAAGTCACAGCCAGAGGTGGGTGGAGCTAGAGCCAAGGAGAGCCTACTGTGAGACGGGGTTAGACAGACAGTCCAAGTTAAACCTCGCAGTTAAGCTCTGGGGGTGAGAATCTGGGGCTTTTCACTGGAGGTAATAGGGAGCTGTGAAGGGGAGTAGTATAATTTGCATTTTGAAGGGTTCACCATATGGACCCCGGGTCAGAGGGCCCTCCACCATAATGAAAGCACGAAGGAGGTGATTCAGTTATCCAGGCAATGGGGAGCTACAGGGCTCTTGAAAGAGCCACAGCGGCCAAGGCTGGTTTAAGATGATCAATCTGGTTTTTAAAAAGTATTTATTTCCTTGGTTGCATTGGGTCTTGGCTGCAGCACAATCTCTATCGCTTCATGCAGGATCTTTCATTGTGGTGTGTGGGCTTAGCTGCTCCTTGGCCTGTGGGATCTTAGTTTCCCCATCAAGGATTGAACCTGCGTCCTCTGAATTGCAAGGCAGATTTTTAATCACTGGACCACCAGGGAAGTTCCACAGGAAGGGAAACCTGATGGGAGGCAGAAATCAGCCTGGCAGCCACCCATCCATCCATTTATTCATTATGTGCATGCTTTCGTGCTAAGTCGAGTCAGTCTTGTCCAACTCTTGGCTGCCAGGCTCCTCGGTCCAAGGGATTCTCTAGGCAAGAATACTGGAGTGGGTTGCCATGCCCTTCTCCAGGGGATCTTCCTGGCCCAGGGATCGAATCTGTGTCTCTTATGTCTCCTGCATTGACAGGTGTGTTCTTTACCATTAGTGCCACAAGGGAAGTCCATTCTTCATATATTCTACATTTAATAGATACCTGTGTGGACGACAAACTTCACATTCTATTTTATAGTTTCCAGTCTGCTCCAGGTTGGGCTACCAAGTTAACTATTATTAAAATGCACTCTAAAGTTGGGGGTCCATAGATTCTGAGAACCCACAGGACTCTGTGGGCCGTGAGTCACTTGCCTAATTTAGGCCTTAAATTCCTGGTCACTACCAAGAGGGAACCAAGCAAAATGGTCTCCAAGGTCCCTCCCTGCTCCCCAGACCCTACAGTTTTATGTCCCATGAAGGCATAATGACATGGCCAAGCCCCAGCAGATGAAAAATCCTGCTAAATGGTACACTGCCATGGGCAATCTGCGGCTGAGGGTGGGTAAGTGGCCAGGAACTCTGGGGTCAAATCCCAGCTCTGGCACTCATGTGTGATGCCGTTAGTGGATAAGTTCTTCCCCCTCCCGGCCTCAGCATCCAATGAGAGAGCTGTCTGGAAGTACAGAGACCTCTGCATCCCCCACACCCAGACCTGAGACCGGAGTTCCAGCACAGTCGTTCTGTGACCTGGAGCAAGTCAGCCTTCCAGAGGCCTCCCCTGTAAAACAGGGGCTACTGTGAGAATTAAATTAGCTAATATAGTTTGGCGTAGAGGAGTCGCTCGGTAATGGCACCGCTGTGATGGATGGAATCACATCTGCCTGGATGGGTGGGCCAGGACTGGTGGCCTTCCTGCCAGCTCTACAACAGCTCCATTGTACCAGCAATTCCGAGATTCACTGACTGGAACCGGGGGACGTTTGGCGAGTAGATTTGGGTGGAAGGAGCCACAGGCCTCTCTGCTTCAGTCGGGGCATGGGAGTGCAGACCCTGTTGTGACTCTAGCTTGTGGTTTTGTTAGCAGTGTCACCGCCAACAACCAGTCGATGATGGTGGGGTGATTTTCTGGTCACAGTGAACAAGTTCACCTCTCTTCTTTCCTGAATATATATATAGATGTATAAGCCACCCCACACTGTCTGTAGAATCCTAGCTCCCTGACCAGGGGTCAAACCTGTGCTCCCTGCAGTGGAAGCACAGAGTCCGAACCACCAGACCGCCAGGGAGATCCTCTGAATAGTTTTGAATGGCAGCTGCCCGCCTCCCTAGATCCCCATTCCGGAAGCCGCGCTTTGACTTTCAGGACCCACCTCCCATCCCCCAACACTGATCATGTGTTGGGTCTGAGCCGTGGACAGAGCTCAGTGGGTTGCCTCCTTCAGTGATGTGAAGGAGGATGAGGTTCAGTCTCACAGATGCCCTGGGTTTTGTGGCTGTCCCATGTGAAAGACTGTCCGTGGGAAACACAGTCACGAAGGGAAACATGAGAGGGAAAGCACTGAGAGCCTTGAGAGCTTGGCATGGGGAGAGGGGCGGGGAGACAACATCTGATTTGGGGGTGGGTTCCTGGAGCACTGAGCTGGGTCTGGAGGATAACTACCATCTCTCTGTCTCAAAAAAAAAAAAAAGTATAGAAAGAAAAAAAAAGCATAAAAGGTAACAATCATTCCTATTTTTACAGCCCCAAGTTACCATACTGTCAAGTTTTCAGCTGTATTTACATGTGGAAGATGCCCTTTAAGCCACCCCCTACCCCACTGCCCCCACATCGAGTAGCAATCTACCGTTATGAATTTAGGAAGTCTCCCTTCCCAACCCTCTCTTTAAAAATACAATTTTATAATGCAAAATAAAGATAATTTAAGCATAATTTAAAAAAGAAATGCTTTGTGTTCGAGTCATTCTAATTTACATGAATGGTGTCCCACTATTCATATGACTCCCTTTGCTTTCTCCACTGCCTGTGATATGTCGAGGGGGCCCTATGCTTATGGAAATATATGGCCCTGACTCGCTGCCCTGGATGGATGCCCCACATGTACTTATCCCTGGAATGGGTAGGGTTTCCGTGGATGCAGATAATCAAGGGGTAACATTTGAGGTAGAGAGAGCAACAGCATCAAAAACATGGGGATAGAGAAGCTGGGGCTCCATCTGAGGGCTGGCAGGGGTCCAGGGTGGGGGAGCACAGGGCATATGGGGGGCGGGGTGGCTGGGGAGGCCCCAGGTCCCAGGCCGGGAATCTGCAGTCGGCATGCTAGACATCTGGGACTGTGGGGACAGACAGCCCCCCTCCCCAGAACCACCCACACTGGCCCCACAATAATTCCACTTATCCACTCTCCAAGTCCTCCCTGGGGAGGCCTCTGTTACTCTTTCCATTAATTGTCTCATTAATGACCCACTGAAGTCAAGTACCCATTGTTCTCCAGGGCAGGGGCAGCCTCGCTGGCTTTCTCCCCCGCCCCCGGGGGATTTGTAAACGTCTTTCCTTCCCCTGCTTTCCTTTGGCTGGCAAGCTTATCTGTCCCCGCAGCCCTGGCCTGGGGCTGCTGCGGCCTCTTCCTTCACCCACACCCTCTGCTGTAGACCTGGGGCCCCCACCCGCAAGGCCGCCCGCCCGGCTCACTCTCCTGTCTGCCTCACTCAGCCTCCATTGAGGTATTTGTCTCTTTCCATTTTTTTTTCTTCTTTTTAAAAACTGTCTCTATTTCTCTCCCCAGATTTCTGTCGCTTTCTCTCTTCGTATTCCCCTAGCTCCCTCTGTGTCTCTGTCTCTCCTCTCTTTTGGAGTACCTGTTAACTGTCTCGCTGTCACCATCAGCTGCTCTCTCTGGGACCGTCTCCATCTCTCTACCTGCTGATCCCCTGCGCCTGTACCTGTGTGCATGCTTGTATCTCTTTGTCTCTCTGATTCTGCCTCCCTCCCTCCAGCCCTGCATGCATCTCTCTCAGTCTCCCTCTCTCCTCTCTCTGACTCACCTCTCCCTGACCGCCCCTCCTCCCTCGAGGGACTCTGAACCCTGATGATTGACTATTGTCCTGTTCAAACCCCTGCCTCACCGTCACTGCTAGTTCACCCACCGGGTCCCTGACACCCACACAGGTCAAACCGCCCCCTTCGCTTCTCTCCCTGGTTACAGCTCCAGCTTCGTGGGGAGGACAGCCCTGGGGACATCAGCTCTCAGAGTAGGCGAGGTCCTACGGCTCCCACTCTTTGGGATTCAAGCATCTGTACAGTTATAAAAAATTGAGGGGACCAACAGAAGGTAACCAACTTTTTCTTTTTCTAAATGAGGATCTTTTTTTTTTTTTTAGAATCACCAACTTTTCCTATCATTCCATTAGAGAAAGAATATGTTAACACCGATAAGAGAAGTAGGAAGAGCAAGATGTTAAGAATGAAGATGAGTCTTTTAGTTAAATAATTTTGTGGAAACATTTGCTACATTGCTTTTCTTTTGCCCCAAATGGGTGAACACGTCAGGGAGCAGCAGGGATTCTCTGTCCATGTTTGAAGCCACTGATCCTGTATAAGCCTCTCCTTGGGACTCCTGCAGAAGCGGAGAGACCTTTATTGAGGACACGTGTTAGTCACTCAGTCATGCCCTACTCTTTGCGACCCTAGGGACTGTATGTAGCCTGCCGGGCTCCTCTGTCCATGGAATTCTCCACGCCAGAATACCAGAGTGGGTTGCCATGCCCTTCTTTGGAAAGGACAAAACTGGGACAGGACCTGTTCGTTCTCTCTGTCCACTTCAGCACCTCACAAGGCCTTTCCAGCCCCTCTGGTCTCTTAGTTAAAATAATGTATTGAGGGACTTCCCTGGCAGTCCAGTGGTTGAGAATCTGCCTTCCAATGCAAGGGACGCGGGTTCGATCCTTGGTCAAGGAACTAATATTCCCATATGACATGGGTGGGGGAGTGAACCTGAGTGCCACGACTACTGAACCTACCGCAACTAGAGAAGCCCTCACGCTGCAGCACAACCAAATTAATCAATTGATTGATTTTAAAAAATAATGTACTGAGGCAGCCTAGCTAGGGGTCAGACACCAGACTCCCTGTATTCTAAGGCTTCCTCTGGTCTGCCTCTTTGAACAAGTAATTTCACCTCTGTGCTTGTTTCCTCATTCTTAAAATGAGCAAAATAATAGTTTGTTGAGCTGCCCGATACACAGCAGAAACCCAGGATTTGTTGTTTTTCTCGTCAGCAAAGAGGGGCTGACTTTAGCCGAGGCCTGAGCCTGGAGGGAAGAGAAATGGCGTGTGCCCAACCCCTGGGGGCATCTGAGAGACTATGTCCGGGCAGGAATCAACCTGTGGAGGGGCCACTGGGCTGCAGCCTTCGGGGCTCAGCTTCCCCAGTAGCTCAGACGGTAGAGAATCCGCCTTCAATTGGGGAGACCTGGGTTTGATCCCTGCATTGGGAAGATCCCCTGGAGGAAGGTATAGCCACCTACTCCAGTACTCTTGCCTGAAGAATTCCATGGACAGAGGGGCCTGGCGGGCTACAGTCCACAGGGTCGCAAAGAGTCGGACACGACTGAGTGACTAAGCGCACGCACACACACACACACACACACACACGACTGAGTGACTAAGCGCGCACACACACACACACACGACTGACTAAGCGCACACATACACACACACACACACATGACTGAGTGACTAAGCGCACACACACACACACACCCCTCCCCAGGGAGACCACTTTGGAGTTCAGGGGGCCAAGGGCAGCCTGGGATTAGGGAAGAAACCTTTCCCCCTTTTCTTCAGAGACCCCACCCAACATGCTCAGGCACCCCAAGTCCAGGATCCAGCACTCTTATTACTGAAGCTGACATTCCAGTAGGAATACAGGAGCCCCCCGCTCCTCAAGTGGCATTCCTGATCACAGGTGCCCGTGAGGGGGCCTTGCTGAGAGAGGAGTGTGGTGGGTACCAGTGACAGTGGACACTTGGGAGGCAGACGCTAGGAGATGTCCAGAAACCCCCAAGGCTGACTCCTCGGACGAGGCTGGAGATCTGAGCAAGCAGGTCAGAGTGATTAGGGAAACTCTGGGTTACGATGCAACGGGGCTTTATTTGTATTCAAGTCCTGGCAGGTCCGTTAAAACCGGACACCTGCTCTGCGCCCAGCACTAAGTTAGTCAGGAGGCCAAAAGTTAAAAAGCACGGGGCTTCCTTTCAAGGGACTGACCCAGGGCTCGCCTAATGGCAATGTCGCTCTGCCTCCAAGGCAGGGCCAGAGACACCAGCAAGGCCATTCCGGGACACGTGCCACATCTGTTCCTGGGTTTGTACCCCTCAAAGTGCACCCAGGAAGGAAAGCAGAGTCAGAAATGACAGGACTTATGACTGGATGAACGGGGTGAGGGAAGCAGAGCCCAGGTGGTTCCCGGTGTCCTGGCTTGGCACCAGGGTGGAGGTGATGCCATTCCGAGAGGAAATGTAGAAGGGGAGCAGGCATGGGGGGCAAGAGCAATCCAAGTGGGGCTGTGGAGTTCCGGTGCATGAGGAACATTCAAGTGGAGATGCTACCTATGCACACGTAGGGCTAGGGGTAAGGAGGAACAGGTAGATAAATACATGGTTTGGGGACTTCTCTGATGGTCCAGGGGTTAAGAATCCACCTTGCTGTTGATGTATAGCAGAAATGAAACCAATATTGTAAAGCAATTATCCTTCAATTAAAAGTATATTAATTAAATTAATTAATTAATTTATAGAAACCTACCTTCCAAAGGAGGGTTCAATCCCTGGTCAGGCAACTAAGATCTCACATGCCATTGAGCAACTAAGCCCACACCTGCAAGAAAAGATTCTGTACAAGGCAAGTTAAGACCCGAGGCAGCCAAATGCATTTAAAGAAAAATGTTGTTTTAAAGAAATGAATGGGTTAGTGTAAGGAAGGACATGGGACCACAGCTTTTGAAGGCTGACAGAAATTCTGCCTAGTGGGTGGGGCAGAGATTTAAAGGAGCACACACCAGGCAAAGAAAACAGCCCAAGAAAAGACATGGAGGTAGAAGAAAGCAGCACAAAATTTCAGAAAAGCTATCATTCCACTCAGCGTGAGCACCGGCTGCCTTAGCAGGGTAGCTGTGGGTGGTGTGTCACAGCTAAAGAGAGACACTACAGAAGTTACTGGATGCCAGGAAGAAGAGTCTGACCATAATTCAGCAGCCAATGAGGAGCCACTGAAGGTTTGGGGACAGAAGAATGAAAGGATAAAGGCTACGCGTCAGGTTGATCTTACCTAACAGCACAGGAAGGATTAAAACAGAGACCAGGAGAGAGGAAGAGACAAGGATCATCACTCATTTGTTCATTCAACAAACGGTCACTTCCTCTCTGCAGAAGCAACCTGTTTCCATCTAATGCTAAGGGCTTCAACAAACCAGCTGTTAACACTGCACAGAAAGAAAAAAAAAAATAAGTGGGTTCTACTAAACCTAACAGTATTATCAATAAATATAAATGAGTTTAAGTCATCTATTGAAAGGCGTCTCATACATACAGACAAAAGAACATTGTTCAGCATTAAAAAGGAAAGCTATTCTGACACCCGCTACATTATGCTAAGTGAAATAAGCTAGTCACAACAAGACAAATGCTGTGTGATTCCATTTATATGAGGTACTCAGAGCAGTTAAATTCACAGAGAGAGAAAGTAAGTGGTGGCTGCCAGGGGCTGGGAGAGGGAGGGAGAGGAGTTGTTTAAGGGGCTGAGTTTCAGTTCTACAAGGTGAAGAATTCTGGAAACTGGTTACACAACCATGGGAAGGTACTTAACACTCCTAGCTCTATACTTGAGAATGGTTAAGAAGGCAAATTTTACGCAATGTGTATTCTATTACAATGAAAAATAAAGACAAAAACTTAAAAGGAGTTTTAGAAGGGTTCATAGGACAAAATCTAACTCTATAATAAGGACATGCACCTAGAACATTGATTCAAAAAGCCTAAAAATAAACGGACAAGAAAGGTACACCAAGCAAATGTAAACAAAAAGAAAGCCAGGGCTGCGACCTTGATCTATGACGAGACAGAATTCAGACTCCTGACACTGGATGAGACGAAGGAGGTGTGACTCAGGCTACCTCTGCAGCAAACGACACAGCGGCACTGCCACAGGGCCGGTTACAGGAAATGCAGCGAGAAGCAGAAACGCCAACAACAGGAGACTGAGACACACCACTTTCAGTCCAGCTCTCATCCAAGGGTCAAAAACTAAGCAAAAATGCAGAAAATGTAAACAATGTCATCTATGAAATACATTTTCCATATATATATGTGTGTGTGTGTGTGTGGATACAGATAGATATATCCATGTATAGCGTCCATTTCAAAACTTGCACCCCTCAAATAGAGAATGTACCTGTTTGCCCACACAATGAAAACTGACCCTCATTAGAGCAAAAGAACTTGCAACGCTTCACCCAGCGGTTCCAATGGGATAAAGGAAGTATTGATAGAACTTTGAAAACTAAAAAGCACCGAGCCAAATTTTAGTTACTGATGCTGTCAATACCATTATTGTGGTTATTATCAGTATTCACTTCTGGATGGTCTTTTCACTCGCTCCCTGCGTCTCCGATAGGTTCCAGAGGAGGAATAAATATGTAATCTTTACCATCTCCATAAGAGCTACCATTTCTTCAGTGTTGTCTAGGTGCCAGCCACCGGACTGTTTCGCATGCAGCCTTTTGCTTGAAGGAGTTTTCTAATCATTTTATAAAAGTGAACTCTCTGCTTCCCTCATATCACCTTCAGGGCCCAGCAACTGCTGGGTGCATTCTGAACCAGAACTTAATGAACACTTACAAACTGATCAGGGGCCCCACTTAAAAGTTAGATCTGAGTCTTAGCACTTACTATTAATAGCTGTGCATGCCCTTTCTGAACCTCGGTTTTCTAATATGTAAACACAGATAGGAGTATTACCTACACCAACCAGGACTATTTAGACATTTAACACGTGGAAAGTGTTCAGCATGGTATCTGGGACATTTAACACGTGGAAAGTGTTCAGCATGGTATCTGGTTTACAGTAGGGACTTAATAAATGGTAGTCTGACTAGGACCTCAAAAAGAGATCAACCGAGATGAGGGGTTCTTTTTTCTCAAAATAAATAAATAAATAGAACCATCTTCCAATGCAGTTGAAATTATTTTTTTAAAATACCATGGAAGTGCTAATAAATTATACTACATCCTTATTATGGAATACTGTAAGGCAAAGAAAAAGGATGGGATGGATGATATGGGAGACTGGCATTGAAACATGTTAACTTTCATATGTGAAATCAATCGCCAGCCCAGGGTTGATGCTCAGGGCTGGTGCACCGAGATGTCCCAGGGGGGGGGGGGTTCTGGGGGGGGGGAGCATATGTAAACCCATGGCGGTTTCATGTCACTGTATGGCAAAACCAACACAATAAAGAAAAATTTAAAAAATAATAAATTTTAAAAAATACCATGGAAGTGCTAATAAATTATACTATATCCTTATTATGGAATACTGTAAGGCAAAGAAAAAGGATGGATTTTTTTCTACGCATTCACACATGGCTAGAGGGCCCTGATAGGTTGGGTTAAAAAAAAAAAAAAGTCAAGTTTCAAAACAGAGACAGAAGAGTACACATCCTTGTTCTTCAAAAAATTCCACACACACAGGGAAAGGTCTGGAAGTATATACCTCTAACTATTAAGGGCGAGTATGCAACTCAGGATTTGTGAGAGGTGTTTCTTTTTAACTTTTTACCTTCCAGTTTCTTCTGTAATGTCTAATACACACACAAGAAAGATGAAACATAAACAGATAAAGAAGTTCCCAAAATCTCTTTGGCCTGTATTTTTCATGGGGCTTTGAAAGCCGTTGAACTGAACAGAGGACATGGTTAATTTTTCTGGCAAGTGTTAAGAATTTCCATCCCCGGGTTTTCTTTGTGAAAGAGACACTGGAGGAGGGAGGATGAATTGCTTCAGCATCACTCACTCCTCAACACATCGAAACAGGTAGTTTCCCTCTCGTCCCAGCCACCACGGCAGGCCTGACATGCAGAGTAGCAGAGAAACCCTTTGATAAATGTCAACCGAAATAGAGCAATCAGCTGAAAGCCATTTGCTGAGCCGTCTGACTGCCCTGGGCTCGGGGTTTTCCTTTATTCATTTATCATGATATACGGCTTTGGCCAACATACACACAGGAGAGAAATTGTTGACATGTGGAACCCAAGTACAGAAAATCTTTCATTTTCCCCCCGTCTGTTCACCAAATAAGTTTTTGTTTATTTAAAGACTACAGAGGATTTGGCTGTTAAGAACCAAATGCCTTTGGAGTGGAGTTACAACATAATTTATCATTTCCTCTGTTTATTAAAAAATCCTGCATCTTTGAGAAGCACATTTGTAGTGAGTGGGGGACTTCGGCCACTCACGAAAGACTGTTGCAAAGCCGCTGCCATGTGGCTTAACCCCCAAAAATATCTCCCTTGGTTGCTATTTCTTTCCCTGTCCTTTCCCCTAGCTGACTTCTGACCATGAGATGGCTACCTGGGGCTGGTGAATGCGGCTGGTCTGAGGATAGGTAAGCGGGGCTGGAGACTGTGTTCCCTTCTTTCATCTTTGACCTAAAACTGACCTTGAATCCCACTGGTTATTGAGCAGCGTGTTCTGCCAGCACAAGCAGAGGGAGAAGCGCAAACTTTACTACCTCTCGCAGGGGACAGAGTCTGAGAGGAAACAAAGAGCAGAGAGAATGTGGATGCTGCTTGGAAGGAATGTAGCCAGGCCCTGCTGCTGCCAGAGAGGGTTCCGTTTTAAAGGCAGATATCTGGCAGAACTGGAATAGATTTTCTACTTTCTGGCCAAGAGACCATAGACGGCAACACAGTCCAGTGACCATGCACCTCTCAAAGACAGGGGCCGTGTCTCCCCCATCTTTGTAGTCCCAGCACGGGGCACAATACCTGGCACAGAGAGGGTACTCCACTGCTTGTGAAGGCAGCAGGATGCAGTGGGCAGAGCACAGGATTGAGATCAGGCCTCACTGTGACGCCCAGGTCTGCTCGTTGATAGCTGTGTAATCCTGGGCAAGAAACTGAACCTCTCTGAGCTCTCCCTTCTCTGTAAAATGAGGCTGACAATGAATAATGAAACCCTCAAACACTTTGGGTAGGTTATCTAATATCATCATGTCTTACTTTTCCTACTTGCAAAATGGAGACAACCTACATCTTGTGAGTTTACTGTGAGGATTAAAAAGATTACCTAGAATTGTTATGAATCTAGCTCATGATGGCTAGATTATGAATGAATGACTGAATAAACGAACAAACAAAGGGAAAAAAGTTACTGGGGGGAGAACCAAACTTAACCTAGTACCCAAAGATGTGCCACAATAAACAACTTGTCCATTAGTAACAGGCAGGCCCTGGGGACAGAGATCTCATTACCAGGTAAATGGTGAGGACAGAGGCAAGAGTGGAAAATGACAGAAGAACCATGTTCAGAGTGCAAAGAAAGGGAAAGAAGCCAGCATTTGCTGAGCAGCCTCTGTGTGCCCTTCATTTACAACACACCGAATGCCTACTCTGTTCCAGACATTATGCTGACTTCTAAGGAAACTAAAAATATACAGACTAATTATCAAAAAGAATAACTAAGGTTCAGATGAAAGCAGTGGATGGTGCTAGGAGAGCCAACAACAGGCATCCTAGGCTGGGTTGGAGAAGGCACTGGCACCCCACTCCAGTCCTCTTGCCTGGTAAATCCCATGGACAGAGGAGCCTGGTAGGCTGCAGTCCATGGGGTCGCGAAGAGTCAGACACGACTGGGCAACTTCACTTTCACTTTTCACCTTCATGCACTGGAGAAGGAAATGGCAACCCACTCCAGTACTCTTGCCTGGAGAATCCCAGGGACGGGGGAACCTGGTAGGTGGCTATCTGTGGGTTCACAACACGACTGAAGCGACTTAGCAGCAGTAGGTCGGGGCAGGGGGAAAGGACATGCTATCCAAGCTGAGAGCCAAGGGTGAACAGCACCGGCCAGGCAAGGAGTGGGAGGAGGGTAAGGGAGAAGAGCAAAAGCACCGCTCTGGATGCTTTGTATGCTGGTCCTTGGAGATCGTGAATCCAGACCCATCCCATCGTTTCCTTTGTGCTTGTTATTCTTTCGATTTATTTAGGTTTTACTGTTTGGTGAAAATGGGCCTCTAGCAAAGGTACCCAACATGGGTGAAGGCTCACACTGGCCCAAGCAGAGTTCAGAAGTGGGGACAGGGCCTGACTAGTTGTCTGAAAACGAGGCTCCCGAGATGAGGAGCAGACAGTGGCAAGCCCGCCAATGGTCCTGACAGCTTGGTAATGTCACGGTCAAGAAAAATGGCCCAAGTGAAGGCCTTCTGTCAGCAGCAGAGGTCTCTGAGGACCACCCATGCCAGAAGGCCCAGAGTAGAAACGGTGGTCAGGGGACAGGAGGAAGAGAACAAACAGTGGCCCACTGGAAGGCCATCAGTCACAAGTACTGACAACTGCAAGGTGACAGCTTTCCGTATGGATGGAACAGAGAAGTATTGATTGCCACCCTTGGGATCCACTAGGAACTGGGCTCTGGAGCACTGCTGCCCCTGGTGAGTTTTCATCCAAGGAGTTCTTTGGTTTTCACAGCCAGATGCCTGTCCAGCTCTGCAACTGTATCATCGGCCATTTGGCTGATCTGCAGAAAAACAAAATGAGACAGTCTGGTCACTGGAGCTGAGAAGGGGACCGGGAGAAATGTTCTAGAACTATGAAGGTTATCTGGGAAATAATGGTGACAAAAGCTCATGTGAATTGCATCCCAGCCAGGCACTGAACCAAGGACTTTGTATATATACTCTTATTGACTCTGGACAGGAAGAAATAGACACCATGAGACAGTGTTATGTCCCCATTTCACAGATGAGGAAACTGAGGCAGTTAAAATCATTTGCTCAGGATCCACAGCTCTAAAGTAGCAATGACAAGAATTTAACCCTGGGTAGTCTGACTGCAGAGCCCCCAACAGTTGACAATTATAACAGTACAGAGAAGTCAGTCTAATCTGTCCCTTAATGAAACTCTAGAATTTCCCATACTTCAGATACTCTGCTATACAAGGCTCTCTCATACCAATTGACAAGGAGAATATTAAGATCCCAATAAACAAGCAGAAAAAACAAATCTTGAAAAAAGATGAAGTACATCTGGTTAACAAACATGGAAAATTCAATAGACACTGAAGAAATGCAAATTAAACCAAGATATAATTTAGTTATCACAGTTAACAAAATTTGATGTTGCGGTTTTTAATTATAATAGTCAATACCAGAGCTGTGGTGAAATGGATGAACTCACATATCATGGATAGGAATTCAAATTGATGCAAGTGTTCATATCATTTTTTAACCCCAAACTCTCTCAACTGGGAAATTATCACATGAATAGAATCTGAGAAAACATCCTTAAGTTCTATATGCAAAGACATTTATCAAAACTTATAATCAAAAATAAGAAAACTTAAAATGATAGTACATGTAATTGAATACATATAGTCATTAAAAAGGGTTAAGACTGTCTACTTCTCATGGAGAGGGTATAAATACAAATAACATTCCAGTATACAGTTCTGACATGTCTGTTTTATAACAAGCATGGATTGCTTTTGTAATCAGAGAAAAAGAAATAATGTTTCAAGATATTATTTATAAATCATGGAAACATGCCTATGTTACCCTTGAATTCAAGAAAAAAGAATACAAAATGTGTATATACATAGTAGAAATGATCTCAAATATATTTAAAATATGCATATTTTTAAAAACTGGAAGAAAACGTGTCAAAATATTACTAGAGATTATCTTTTTAGTGATGGGAAGACAGGAAATGTATTATTCATGTCGGTATCTGTCACATTCAGCATAAAACTTAGTCCATTACAAGTGCTCATAAAATATTTCCTAAATGAGCAATTATTAGTTTTTTGTGCTTTTCTGTATCCTTCACATTTTCTGTAGGAAACATAAACTCCCTCTAAGAACGAAAAAAGAAACAATACAATTGAGTAAGTGTTGCAAGCCTCCAGTCCCATGTCTAAAAGAGACCTCAGGCAGGAAGCTTTGAAGGGGGCAGTGTGGTACCCAGTTCTGTGTGCTCAGCAGCACAGCGGCTGTTTGACATCTTGATTTGCAGACCACAGACCTTGGCCAGGAACTGGGAAATAAATGCCCTGGAAAGGATAGCAACTAAAAAGGATTTGGAGCAATTGGTCCCAGGCAGGGAGACAGGCAGGCTCTAGCCATAGCAACAGCTGCACATTTTGGAGGAGGGGAGAGCAAAGCTGCTGGGGCTGCTGGGCACTCCGAACAGGACCAGCTCAGAGCGGCTGCCTGGGATCCTCGCTCAGCTGGCACCAGCCCGAGAGGCTTCCTGTGCCCCCACCCTGAGCAGCTGCCTTGTGTGGGGAGTGGTGTGGTGCCCAGCAGCACTCCAGCACCCGCATGCTGGTAGCCTGAGACAGCCAGGAACGAGGGCTGCAAGCCTCCTCTGGAAAGATGGCGTCTGAGGACAGAGACTGGGACTGAGTGGGGGAAGGGTATCGGGAGGAACCGGCTGGTAACACGGTTCTGGGTTCAGTTCTCAGTGGGGCGACAGGGAGCCCGTCATTTCCCCACCCTGAGTCTCAGTTTCCTTTCCTTATCTCTCCAATGGGGATGTGAGTCCCTCCCTCAGAAAGGAATTGTGAGGGTTAAATAAGATCATGAATATGCAAATATGTTTAAACTGGTTATTTGCTATGCAAATGTTGCTTGTGTTACTCTGATATTTACTATCACTTTCTGACTTCTTTTTAAATTAATCAATTAATGAAAATATTTACTAACTCTCTGCCATATTTCAGGCACAGAGTGCCCTTGGGGACAGTCCACCTGCAAGTTCATCTTTTCCATCTTAAAGTAACAATGATTAACAACAAGGATGAGAACAACAGCATCTGTTTACTAAGAGTCAAACACTGGGCTAAAAACTTCACATGCATTACTTCACATCATGTTCAAAATGTAGAAAACACTACTATTATCTCCCTTTGTTGTTGTTGTTCAGTCGCTCAGTCATGTCCCATTCTTTGCAACCTGATGGACTGCAGCACACCAGGCTTCCCTGTCCTTCACCTCATCTCAAAACTTGCTCAAATTCATGTCCACTGAGTCAGTGATGACATCCAACCATCTCATCCTCTGTTGACCCCTTCTCCTGCCTTCAATCTTTCCCAGCATCAGGCTCTTTTCCAATGAGTAGGCTCTTCGCATCAGGTGGCCAAAGTATTACAGCTTCAGCATCAGTCCTTCCAATGAATATTCAGGACTGATTTTCTTTAGGATGGACTGGTTTGATCTCCTTTTAATATTATTTCACCTGATAGCTGCACAACAGTTCACACTACGCAGAAGTGTTTTGTCCTTTGTGACTTCATTCAGATCCAACAACCCCACATACCTATACCATAAGGCAGGTGGGACAGATATTATCCCCATTTTACAGAATAGGAGACCTGACCTGCCCAAGATCACATAAAAAATCAGTGATGTGACCGAGCCAAGAACTCACCCACCCTTGACTGCCAGTCTGGTGCAGCTACTCCCTTCAGGGAGCCCACAGCACCTGGCCTAGCCCTCCTTCATTCAAAGGAGGCTGTGCTAGACTCATTAAAACCATCCATGCCTGTCCCACAGTCAAAGTCACAAGGTTGGGAGGGAAGCAGGATGGACAAATAGGACAAATGATCACTGAAGACCAGCCAGCACACTAGCTGCTTTTAAGTGTGCTGTGTCATTTGGTCCTCTTGCCAAATCCTGTGAGACGGGCATTACTGCTCCCCCTTTACAGATGAAGAAACAGAGGCTCGGAAAGGTGAAGCCATTTGCTGACCCTGAAAGCTGAGACATGACAGAGCTAGGATTTGAACTCAGGCCAGTCTCCACGGCAAGAGCTCTTTCTGTCACAACACGCCACCGCCTGAGGGCGATAATGTCATCAGCACCATACTGTCAAGGTCATGACGGTCCTCATCAACGTTGGCTCCTTACACATTCAGGAAAATGAAAGGCAGAGACAGAAAAGGGGGGTAGTAAGAGCACATGGTACACCCACGGGGCAGACCTGGGTAGCACAGCTCAGAACACCCGCAGTGACATGGGGTGTGTCTCCCGCCCACTGCCTCACGCAGCCCAGCCTACCTGCCTGCCTGCCCTCACAGTCTGCAAGGAGCCCTTCAGCCTCACTAGCACCCAGCCTCACTTCAGAACGGCTCTGCTTCTCAGAAAAAGGGAGCAGTGAAAGGATCTTGGCTAGATTTACTGGTGGTTTCTGCCAAGTGCTTTAATGTTCAGCAGACCCACTTGTAGCAAATTGAAGCAAAGGTGAAACAGCAGGCTGGCAGATGTCAAGAGTCCCAAGTGGGAACACCCTGGTCCTTTTTCAGCAGAGCTGGCCTGGGTCAGGGGTTGGGAAGGCTGTGGGGAAGAGGTAGGGGTCAGACATGACTGCGTGGAAAGAACATACCACTGAACCCTTTTATTTTTGCATACCAAAGATGAAATACTTTTATAATACAGCCAGCTTTTTAAAACATCTGACCTCAAAAGAATTTTGGAAAAAATTTTTAAAAAGAAATTTCACAAAGAATAAAATTACAATTGTGCATAATCCAAGTGACCACCATTAATATTTTGAAGTAAATAAGCTGCCAACCTTTTCACATACATGAAACTTATAATAAGTGTTTTGCATCTTACCTTAAAAAAAAAACTCACTGTGGCTGTAAAGTGTTTTTATGTCTATATATAGAGTCCAGTGAATGGATGTAAAACAAGCTATTTTTATCAGAAATTTAGACAGTTTTCAGGGTTTTTTTTTTTCCAGCTGCACCACGTGGCATTTGTGATCTTAGTTCCCTGACCAGGGATGGAACCTGTGTCCCCAGCAGTGGAAACACGGAGCCCTTAACCACTGGATCACCACGGAATTCTCCCCAGTTTTCTATTATACATTATATTATTATATTATATATATATAATACATAATAATATAATATGTATATATTATATATAATTATTATACATTATTATCAATGGGAAACTCTGTAGATAAGATTCTTGATAACTTATTTTGGATAAATCCCTAAGTTGAGAAATTAGAAATGTATAGGTATATTATCGTCTATAAAGGTTTATGGATTTATAGAGAGAATAAATCTTTTCTGTGGAATGTGGAAGTAAAAGCAATACTTTCAAGGTAAGCAACACTTTAAGTTCACATCAAAAATGCTAGGTTCAAATGTCAAAGATTAGAAAAGACCAAGCATTTTTAAAATACACATATTCTAAACACCCTGCCAGTGATTTAGTTGCAGGTTCTTGGAACCTTAAAAATATGCATTTTCTTTGTGCTCTAATGCCACACATGAGAAGCTATCCTAGGGAAGTCATCTCAACAAAGATCTATGTATAAAAACACTCACTGCAACCTTATTTATAACAAAAAAATTTAAACAAACTAAATGTCCAAAAAGAGGGCTTATGAAAGTGAATTACAGTATAACCACAAGATGGACTATTTTACAACCATCAGAGTGTGGCTGTTTACAAAGAGTTTTTTAAGAAGAAGAAGAAAAATGCTAATAATCTTAATGCTAAACAGAAAATAAAAAACCGGATAGTTATTTGATCACATTAATGTTTCCCTGGCAGTCCAGAGGTTGAGACTCTGCATTGCCAATGCAGGGGGCGTGGGTTTGATCCCTGATTGGGGAATTAAGATATCACATGCCACCCAGCGTGGTCACAAAACTGAAAAGCAAACATAATAGTAAAGGATATATTAACAAACTACTAAATATGTTTTTAAAACTAAATAGTTAAAAAAAGGAGAAATATCCCCAAATCCAGGACTATAGGGGGAATTTTCCCCGTTTTTAAGGTCTTCTGAATTCTCTACATTTTCTACGATGAACCTACACTGCTATGGCAATCAGGAAAAAAATTTTAAAAAATACATTTTAAAAAGCTTTTTGATAAAGCAGCAATCAGTTCCTACCTTGCTTATTCAAAAAATTAATAAATAGCAAAACAGAAAAGCACACACAAAACCCCAGATTGATGCCTTCTATTGGGGAAAAAAACCAAAATGAAGTATGCACATGGCTGCCTCCTGAATATTTTCTTACCCAAACTTTTAACCATATGACAATAATTGAAGTTATTAACAATGGTAAGAGCTTATATTTAAGGGATAATATCTTAAATAATAAAGATTATTACACTGGATGTATCATGTAATACTATATATAGCATGACCTTTTTTCTTGTAACAGTCCATATATGTTTACAGAGATAACCTTGAAGGCTACACCAAAAATGGGAGGGGAGTGCAAAAGGGTTAAAGGAGGTCAATGGGTATGGTGATGGATGGAAACTAAACTTCTGGTGATGAACATACTGTAGTGTACACAGAAGTTGAAAACGAATGTTGTAGAATAATGTAGACATGAGACATAGTATTATAAATTAATGTTACTTGAATACTTTTTCTTTTTTAAGTACAAGAAAACTTTAAAAAAAAAACAAGTGCCTGTTATGTGATCATTCTTCCTTTTCCAAGGAGCACGGGCTCTGGTCCCTGAGGCAGAGGCCCAGACTTGCTGAGAGAGTGCCTGAAGGGCATCAGAGGTTACAGGCTCACCACCAGAAAGCAACGAAAAGGCCAAGTGTCTGCAAGAGCGATGAAATCCCCTGGGAGATGGACAAGGAGCTGGCCCAGCTGGACTCTTACAAGGCCTGGTGAGTGCTCAGAAAAGGCCAGGCCAGTCTACGAGTCTCTCCGAGCCAATGCAGGGAAAGAGGAGGCCACAGAGAGGGCAGGAAGGGAGCCCTGAGGGGCTCAGTGTCAGACACTCTCATGCCGCTTCTAGCATCCCCAGCATATCCCTTCACGGCAAGAATTCCAAATCCCTTTTCACAGAAGAAACAGACTCCAAGAAGCCAAGAAACTTGCCCAAGGTCACATGAAATCAAGTAGAGAACAACCTCTTTCTAACCCCGGTGCCATTACGGGGGTACACTGCCATGCTTCTGGGTCACTACCTTTTCTGTTTTTCCTTGTCTAGGGAGCCTTTCAAAAATACACATTCCTATGCAGACCTACTGAATCAGAAAATGTAGGAGGAGGGCCAAACATTCATCTAAAATTCTTCCCTGAGTAACTGTTGGGCCTGGGCTATGACTAGCACTCTGTTAGTCTAAGAAGAAGGAACAGTCGATTTAGGGGGTCCTTATGAGCCCCTCACGACTCTCCTGGCCTCCCTATCTTCCCTCTTTATGCCTTATCCTGCCCACAATCCTACTCAATCTTTGTAACATAATGCTTTTATCGTGGATGATGGAGGCTTTGGGAAAGTCCTTTACAATGTTCATAAGCTAAACATTCTGTCTCCTCAATACTAGTAAAATCACCTTTCTTTTTTTTAAAAAAATCTTTCTGTCTTAATTACACAGGTACCACACAGGTTCAGGCCATCATCATTTCCTGGCTGGATTCCTGCAGCAGCCTCCCGGCTTCCAGTTACGCCCTTTACAATCTGTTTTCTACCCAGCCACCACAGTCAACCTTCAAACACAAGTGTGATGCTCTGCTGTCTGAAAAAAATAATCACGGAAGGGAATCACTGCATCAGAATCACCTAGGGAGTATTTTAAAATGCAGAACCCTAGGCCCCACCCCAGACTCACTGAGTCTCTGGGAGCAGGGGCTCCATATAACCATATTTTTATTAGCTCCTCAAGTGACTCTAATGCCACAACAGATTAGATTATTGCTCAACAAGTATTCACCCCCTCCCCCAGACCTCCATGAACATATATACTTTCCCTCCATGGTGATAATGGGCTTGGCGCGTGATATTTGCTTGGCCAGTGGGATGTGAAAAGAGTAGGTGCTTAAAATGTGTTTGAATAGCTTATGCTTTTGCCATCTGCTGTTGCCTTGAAAAGATGCCGTGTGAAGCTCGTTGACTCCAGAAGATTGAGAGAGATGTAGAGCCGACTTGAGCCCCATCCAAGATCTGAGAAGGTGCGTGCTAAGTCACTTCAGTTGTGTCCGACTCTGTGCGGTTCTATAGACTGTAGCTTGCCAGCTGTCCATGGGATTCTCCAGGCAAGAATACTGGAGTGTGTTGCCATTTCCTTCTCCAGGGGATCTCCCCAACCCAAGGATCAAACCTACATCTCTTGCATCTCCTGCACTAGCAGGCGGGTTCTTTACCACTAGCGCCACCTGGGAAGTCCCAGTGGCTGAGCCACATTGAGCTCAGCCTAGAACAGTTCCCTCCCAGCTGACCCACAGAGACAGGAATCAGAAAATGCTTGAAATATACATTACTGAATTTCGAGGTAGTTTGCTATGCAGCATCAGTGTGGCCACAAATGACTAACAAAGATGCAGAGCCAACATGGGAACCTCTGGACATGTAAAAGTTCAACTCCTCAGCCTGGTATAGGAGACCGGCAATGAACTGGCCACTCTGCCATCTCTGCCCTTTCCTTATGCCATCCTGGTCCAAGCCACAGTTATCTCATTGAACAGTGCTCTTTTCTATCACCAGACCTTTGTACATGCCATTAACCATTCCCCCTTGTCTCTGTTTTGCTCCAGTTGCTCCTTTAAGACTTGTTCACGTGCCCTTACTCAGCACACTAAAAACAGGGCCAGGTCCTCACTTTCAGCACCCAGACAACCAAGCACAGACAGGAGAGCCCTGGGGTACAGGCTCTGCAATCAGTCTGCTGGGTTCGGATCCTATGGCTACCATTTACCAGCAGCATGACCTGGGCAAGTACCTCCCTCCTGCGAACCTCAGTTTCCTCACCACCCACCCCCCTCACTTTGCAGTGATGAGGATAAATTAAGTGTTGCAAAGGGCTCAGGATAGAGCCTGGAACACAGCATGGTCAGCAGCTTCCTCCCCTCCTCTGAATTCCCAGGGTCCAGCTCAGGGCCAGGCCCAGGACAGACTCGGCCAATGCCGATCCTGTCGGTGAAAGAACTGGGGGTACTCTGCTTTCGTTTTCTTCACTTCAGATGTGAACAAGTGATATTCTGGGTCAGATACGTAAACATGACATCGGCTGGCAACGGTACCTGTTTCTCTACAAGCCTAATGGTGTCCTCAGAGGCCTTGTCCTTCGATTTCTTCACCTTATTTATTGCATTGGTACGAACCTTCCGTAAAGAGTCTTTGGCCTTATTCGTGTTCTGTTTGGCCAGCTTCACCAGCATTTCTCTGTGCTCCCGGGTTACTCTGATAAAAGACAAAAAAAAAAAAAGTTCAATAAAATCATCCCATGTATGAACTGCCTGCCAAGAATTCAACATCACTTTATGCACTAACTCAGCAGGTTATAACTGTACTCTCTGTCGGTGGAGGATCTTCACATTCCTGACACACACCCAGGAGGATGCTCAGGGTCAAGGAAGGTTCCTGGTGAGATAACTGAGGACAGCCAGTAAGTGTGTTGCTTAAAATCATGAGCCAGAGAGTCTGGGCAGCCCTGAAGTTAAATCCTGGCCATGCCCCTTACTGGATGCATAACTGACTTCCCTTCCTCAGAGTTCCCATGTGTATAATGGGATTGTCAGTACCTGACTTAAAAGGGGTGGTGTGAAGATTATGGGATGATCTGTGTAACTTGTTTAGTACTGACCCTGGCACAGTTTAAGAGAAAACAACTATTAGCTGTAATTCCACCCCTTTCTCTCCAACTAAAGAAAGCAATGCCAATGAATGAGATGCTATAGAAACAGCATCATCTCTATAGCTCTAAATCATCCAAAACAAATAAGTAGTAACCTTCAGAATCTTAACTATTATTATGACAAATTACTTGTGAATCGCTTTAACACTGACCCAGATACAACACATGTGAATATTGTACCATTTAACTTCCATAAGGTACCCATGAGAGTGTCTGGCATATTAAAAACACTTAATAAATGTCAGTTATTTTAACTATTAGTATCCTTATCATAATAACAACAGTGAGCACACTGAAGGCCTGTTATAAATCCCTGGGACAGGCACTCTAGAACTTTTTGTAAGCTGACCCTTACAACAATTGTATGAAGCAGTTATCATTCCTAGTTTACACTTAATCACTGCCAAAGCCAACACGTTCGTCCTGCCTTGGTTTCTTGGTGTGCACACTCCTACCTGTCAGGACCAGGGTGCTGGCTGTATCAAGCGTGCTACGATGAACGTGAAAGACCTCTGTCCTGCTCTGAGGGAGCTTAGCCAGGCAGAGAGCTAAGTAGAGAGACTTTTACAACAGGGCACGTCCGTGTCTGGGGAGGGGTCAGCTGGGGGAGGGAAGACTTTCCTGAGGAAACAATATCTGAGCGCGGCTGTCATTAGGTTTGTTCACGGGTATTCTGATTCTTGCTCCTTCCAGTAGGAATGCACTTCCCGTCCCCTCTGAAGTTCGGCTTGGCTACACAACTTGCTTTGGCCAGTGAGATGTGAAATGGGTGTCGCCTTTATGAGCCTGCGTGCACTCTACCACATTCGTTCCTGCAGGCCACAGTGCAAGCTGAGAGGGAACTCCCGTGAACAATGCCCCACCTGGCATGAACAAGAAATGTTTCTGTTGTTTGAGCCACGGAAATTTGGGGGACTACTTGTCACCACAGCACTGCTCATCCTATCCTAACAGCCCACAAGGATCTAAAGAATGAGTGCACGCTGCCGGTATTAGTAGGGTCTTCCAGGAAGAAGAAAAAGCATGCACAAAGACTTTAGGTTACCAGGAGATTATGGTCAGATGAGGAACCGAATGGAGCACAGATAACAAAGAAGGGAGTAATAAGAAAAGAGGCTGGAAAGCCGTATCATAGAGGGTCTTGTCAGATCACAAACTCCATTTTATGGATGAAAAAGTTTGGTATCTTACACAAAGCCAAACCTATGCTGGCCTGCTTCAAAAGCCAAGGGTCTCAGTATGAAAAAATTCTCTGCCTCCTGAATTGGACATCACTAGCATATGGTTCCTGACCCTTAAACAACATGGTTCTGGCTTATGAAGGGTAACCCCAAATCCTAGCTATAAGTGTTCCATGTGAAACAGTGACAAACAGGAGTTAAAGATTTAGTGGCATTTATCTAGTACTTTTTCTCTGATAGGATGAGAAAAAAAATGAAAGAATTTTGAGAGAGGACAAGGTGTGAAGATAAAGTGGACAGCTGAGTGATAAATAAATCCTTCCGGATCCAGCTATTTGAATTCACAAAATTCTCAAATTCTCAAAATATTCTCAAAATGAAAATAATCCTGACTTCTACCAGTATTAAACCCCTCAATGCTAGGTGAGTACGTTATTCCTTCACTGAACCTCACAACAACTCATCAAACTAGATTCTAAAACTGCCATTTCCCAGTGAGGAAACTGAGGTACACAGGCATTACGTAACTTGCCTGTGGGCCTGAGTGACAGAACTGGGATTCAAATCCAGATCTTTCTAGCCTGCATTCTTCCCACTACTCCAGGCTGCCTACCCCTTGTAGTCTATTTCAAATAAATTATGTGCTGCTGCCATTACTTCTGCTTCCAGGCAGAAAGCTTTTTTCAAAGTCAGTAATATGAATCTTGGGACTGAAAAGGACAAAACCACCATGTCAGGAGTTTAGGGATTTGGATCAGATCTTGTTACTTTTATGGTTTTTAATTCATTGAACAAAAATCATGCTGACATGTTTAGGTCTCTTTTTTGTTCTGCCAAAGCATATGTCAGTATAAGGAAGGAACAGGAAAATTAAAACTTGATCCGCTGATTCAAAAAACTTAATCCTGCTGAAACACTAGGAGGGGCAGAAAATAAATGAATCTAAGTCTGTAAGAAACCTCTTAAACTCCTTTACAGAGAAGTATTTCAATCTAACATTTCATATATAATTTGAAATAACTTGCTTTTTAGACAATCTTTAAAAAAAATTTAAAAATGTATCTAACCAATTGTTTTTTACTACACTGTTAATATTTTACATGGAGGAAAAAAAATCACATGTCCAAACTATACAAATTGGGACTCAAAAAATCTTGAGAGTAAATGGCTACATAAAGAAAACAAAATCATAATATATGTAATTTGGCCTTAATAAAGTATTTTTATATTTATTAATGAAAATATGATGTTATTATACTATTGACACCAGTTTCCACACATTGTAGTATTTAATTATTGACATTGATAAAAATATGTCAGTTTCAGGATGCAAATACAGAGGCAATAATCTAAGAAAGTGGGGGGGTACAGTGAGGGTGCAGGGGAGAAGGGAGGAGGGGGAGGGAATGCCAGGCACAGGAAATGCTGAGAGGAAGAGAGGCATCTGCATGCTGGTTCTAGGTGGTGCTGAGCTGAATGAATCCAAAATACAAGATAGGAAGCAATCAGGGTGATGGAAAGGCTCAGTTCTGAAGTACAGTCAGACCAGTTTTACGCCTGTATCTATCACTCAGAAGCTGACTGTCCTCAGGCAAGCTACTTAATCTCTCTCCGCTCAGTTTCTTCATCTCTGAAGTGAAGATAATGAAAACACTTTGTCCAGGGGGTTGGGAGAAGCAGACACAACGTATATGAAGTACCAGTAAAGACAGAGGCATATAGTAGTAGCCTTGAATAAATGATAGTGTCTATGAATGTTTTAATCAAACACACTTAATTACTTCCTCATGAAACAACGAGGGCACATCTGTTTTAGAAAAGAAACATACTCTATTATGGAAATATTGTAATGCCTTTCCAAACCAGTGATTAATATATCTGATCATCTCCATCTCGCGTTCACAGGGTTCTGTGAGCTCAGGCTAGTTGTATGTCAGGCTCCGGGCTTGGCAGGCTGGCTCTGGGCTCCTGCTCTGCACTTGGCCTGCATTCACTCATCAAGCACTGGCGGGGGCCCCAGTGTTTGCCGCCAGATCCTGGGCCGAGCTGAGCAGCGCCAGAGATGAGGGAGGCCTGGTCCAACTTCTCCAGAGGCTCAGTCCAACAGCGCAGACAGACCCGTCAACCACTGCTGAGGAAGAGCACAGGGGCAGCCGGGACGGAGGGACAGGCTTTCTGCAGGAGGAAGGAACATGTGGAGAGCACGGCTCACTCTGCTGTGAGGTTTGGGAAGTGCCCTAGAGATATACTGGCTGCAGAAGAAAGGACAGGGCGCTCCAGGCAGAAGCACAGTAGGAGATATGCTGGCAGGAAGGTGTGAGGCTGAATAGGGGGCATCGAATTTATTCTGAAGACCTGGGGTTTTCAAATTTTTCTTTAGCCATAAAACTCTGGATTCAAAGAAAACCAAGGCAGACACCTCATTTATAAAACAGAGAGAAAGTGAGTTCTCTCTGTTAATGAGGGGAAAGACGCTAGCAGAGAGGAAGGTGCTCCATCCCACCCTGACACCCCCCAACTTCTGCACCTGCCATGTACTGGCTGAGTGACCTTAAGCAAGCAATTTGAACTCTCTGAGCCCCGTTCTCTCATCTGGAAATAGGGACTGAAAATAAACAAACAGAAAGCCCCAGCCTCTACCTTTCAGAGTTCTTGTAAGGATAAGATAAGATAATATATGGAAAGTGAACAGTACAAAGCATGGTAGGAAATAAACAATCAGAAAACATAAGTTGCCTTTGTGGTTACTGTTGTTCATGTCTGGTAACTACAGTGTGTGGGTGCTCAGTCGTGTCTGACTTTTTGTGACCCCATGGACTATAGCCCACCAGGCATCTCTGTCCATGGGATTTTCCAGGCAAGAATACTAGAGCGGGTTGCCATTTCCTCCTCCAGAGGATCTTCTCGACCCAGGGATGGAACCTGCGTCTCCTGCAATGGCAGCTGGGGTCTTTACCACTGAGCCCCCATGGGAAGCCCGATGGTAACTAGAGAGGTATCTTCAAATAATGAAGACTTCATGCAAGTTTTTATCAAACGAGAAATGACAGGGGAAACAATCTAGGCTCCAGCAAGATCATTTTTTTGAGATCTGATTAGTAATTTAACATTTCTCTTCCTGGTATTAATTCATTCACTTAGTTTATAGTTTCATTCAGCAACTATTTACCAGGCACCCGCTGTGTTCCATCTACTATGTCAGAGTGAGTTTACAGTCTGGCAAGGAAGGCAGTCATCAAACAACCACATGCACAGTTAATCAACAAGTTACATAAGTTACCATGTTATGGTAAGAACCATAATAAAGACCTGAAGAGCTCTATGAAAATAATAAGCAGGAGGCTGACCACACCCTCCTGTGGGACTTCAGAAGAAAATGTGAAGATATTTAAGTCAAGGGGTATTTAAGTTTAGATGAGTAAGAGTGGAGAAGCTAGGCGAAGGTCATTCCCACCAGAGCAAATGGTCCAGGTAAAATAAAGGCCTTTTTCCAGGTGAGGAGGGTCCTGCTCTTGGGGAACTGACAAAAGGCAGTGTGGCTGCAGCACAGAAAGCAGAGAAGGACCATACCCAGAGAGGAGGCTGGTGAGCCTGGCAAGGGCAAGACTAGAACACAGGCCCTTCAATGCCACATTCCGTCTTAGCAGATCCACTGACGGATGGACGGACACATACCCTGGGTAGATACACACAGTGGAATATGATTCAGCCTTAAAAAGGCAAGAGAATTCTGCTATAACATGTATAAACTTTGAAAAGATTATGCTAAATGAAGTAAGCTAGACTCAACAGGACAAATATTATATGATTCTACTTATATGATGTACCTGGTATAGTTAAATTCACAGACACAGAAAGGAATACAGCCATTACCAGGGACCTTGCTTTCAATGGGTATAAAGTTTCAGTTTCACAAGACGAAAGAGTTCTGGAGACTGTACAATAGTGTAAATGTACTTAATATCACTGAACTGTACATTTAAAAATAACTGAAAGGGTAGATTTTTAAGGCAAGAATACTGCAGTGGATTGCCATTCCCTTCTCCAGAGGATCTTCCCGACCCAGGGATTGAACCTTGGTCTCCTGCATCTCAGGCAGATTCTTCACCACTTGAGCTACAGGGAAGTCCTATATATATCTCACTATAATTAAAAAAAAAAAAAAAAGAGTAGACTGTTTCTAAGACCAACACAGAATATCACAGATGTCTGAGTGAAGCAGAAATGAGATCAGACTTGGATTTTGTGCAGAAACCAAGGTACCAACCAGATCTAAGTATAAGGCAAGAGTCTGCCCAGAAGCCTCTTGGCAGGCGGACAGAGAACTCTCATCTAGCCAGCAGCAGCCTCCCGGGTGAGTGATGAAGAGAGCAGCCTTTTCCGCTGAGGTCAGAGATTCTCCTGGCATAAGGCAGGGCTTCAGCTGAGCTGGCAGGGTCATGCTTTGTTTGTACAAACTCCACCAGGCGGGTCTTCCAGGAACACCCTGGATGGGGGCCTTCCTGCAGAACCCCTTGAGTGTGTTCCCATGAACAAGAGGCTGAGGGGCATGCCCCGCCAGCAACTCACACAATAAAGGATCCCCTCGACTGAAACGATACTTCCTATGGCTTCAACAAGAACGGGACATGTGCAAAGACACTCACCAGGGGTACATCAGAGGGAGCTATGCTCGGCGTGGCAACTGTGGTAAAAACCAGTTATAAGATGTCAGATTTCAAAAGGCTCCTTGGTCACTTAGAGGGGACTTAAAAGGGTAGAAAGGATGTGCTTCAGAGCCAGGAAGACCTAAGCTGGCATCCCGGCTTGGCCACTTGTTGGCTTCAGAACCGTGAGCACGCCCTTGGACTTCTCTAGACTCAGTCTCCTCGGATGTAAAGTAGGAGTAAGAACGTTACTAAGAGGGTGGGAGCAAGGATTAAAGGAGATGACAGTGGCACGGGCTCAGCACACTGCCATTGTGCACACACGCCAGCACACACAGTGCAGCCGTTTTCCTATTCCAACTGCAGAATGTCCAAGGCTGGAGGACCACAGTATGTGTGCGGTCAGAGAGGATTCAGTCACGAGGAGCTTAGGCTACTGAGCAGCTGGTGAGCCGCTGGGGGGCAGGACGGGAAGAGAGGAGAGTGGGCATGGGGCCCCCCGGGAGACAGGAGCTGGGCTCCAGCAGCGCGGGACAGGCTGAGGGGAGAAGAGAGGAGCTGCACTTCCAGGGAACAAACAGCCCACATACACGTCCCACCGAGAACCCCTGCTGCCGCCTCTGTGATGGGCTGCCTCCCCACACACAGCATCGGCCTGCAATCAGTAGCAGTCGCAGGCCCTGTTTTACTGTTCGCTGGTGGGCGCTGCCCAATGCCGTGGGGCTGCTGGCCCTGAAGGAAATGTTTTTGTTTGGGTAGTACTGCCAGACTTCCTACACTTCTAGGGACACGATTCTCCCTCCCCTCTCTCCTAGCCACCCCCCACTGCATGTTGCACTCCAGCCACAGCTCTCGAGCCAGTCTAACAGGCACTAATGTGTCTCATAAAGACATGCAGTGTCCTTCTAGCCCAAAGAGAACCATACACACACTTTGGAAGGACTTCTACCATCAGGAGTACCATCGATTTTCTCTGGGGATGTGTAACTAGGCACCTGCTTTCAAAGGCCTGTCCTGTGACCCGAGGCCTGGCTAAGCAGACATGCCATCCTGAAATGCAGCCCAGCAAGATGGAAAGAGAGAGGAAGCTGAGGTCAGGGGTCACAGCTCCACATTCCCAGCTGAATGATCAAGATGAAGTCCCTCGTTTTCTCCTTCCCTGTCACCTAAAGGTTGGAAACCCAAGTTTAGGGATCCATGGAGGTAACTCTCCTTTCTGCACTCACGTACAGGATAACACATGTGTGGTGGCCAAGGCAGATTTCCATCCCCAGCTCTGCCACTTCGAGGCTGGGTAGCTGTGCATGGTAAGTTTTCCCTCCCCAGATCACAAGGAAGCATTCACAAGAAGTCTCTGAAGCCACACAACCAGAGTCTGAGGCCCCAGATCTGTCACTGCTTAGCCGTATGGCCCTGGGCAAGTCCTTTCACTTCTTTGCCTCAGTGTTCCCACCTGTCAAATGTGTATAATACCACTAAGTTAGTGAGACTGTTGCAAGGATTAGGAGAGTTACCAAATGTGCTGGTCACGGGGACGTGCTCAGTAAACAGTATCTGTTGTTTCCTTACCTGTAAATGGGGGTGGGGTGGGAGGAGTAATAAAAATGTTACTCTTCTTCCACAGTCAGAACCAAATGAGAGATGACGGTTGAAGAATTTTGCATACATGGGTACTGACTATTTTAAAAACTGTTTGTCAGATTAGTAATAAACATAACAGCGAAGTTTCTCACTGAGAGATCAGAGCATAGTGGCTACAAGCCCAGGGTCTGAGAAAGACGCCTGTCCCTCCCCTCACTCACCGTGTGACCCTGGGTGCAGACAACTCCCTTCTCCTATGACCCAGCATCCTCAGGTGTGAAGAGGGGAAATAATACACCTACCTCTGAAGACGGTTATGAATATCGTAGTTCATATATAAATAGCACCCGGCATAGCAGCGGGCACCCTGGGCCAACGCTGTCCTTACTACATGCTAGGTCCTGTCCCCAGAGCTAGGGATATAGCAAGGGACAAAACAGATGACGCTCCACCAAGTCACACTCGAGTGAAGGAGAGAGAGGGCACCTGCAACTCTGTAAACCGACACTTAAGCACTATGAAGAAAACAGAGCATGACCGGGAGAGGAGGAGGAGCCTTACCATGAGGACAGTAAGGGCTCCCTGATAACTGCCTAGCCCTCTGGCTCCAGTGCCACCTGCTCCCCTTCAATCAGAGGAGCAGTGATGAACATTTGCCGAGTGCTTTCCATGTGCCAGGCTCTGAGAGGACGCACGCCTTGTGCACTTGCTGAGTGAACTTTTGCATCATTCCTATGACATTGCTGGTCTTATTACCTGGTTTCTGAAGATTAGAAAAAACGGAGGCTCCGACAGATCAAGTAACCTGCCCAAGGCCACACAGGTTCCTGGAAGACCTGGGATCTGAGCCCAGTGCAGCCTCACTCGTGAACCCCAGGCCTCCCTGCTGGTGCTGCTGCTGTTGCTGCTAAGTCACGTCAGTCGTGTCCGACTCTGTACAACCCCATAGACGGGAGCCCACCAGGGTCCTCGGTCCCTGGGATTCTCCAGGCAAGAGTACTGGAGTGGGTTGCTATTTCCTTCTCCAATGCATGACAGTGAAAAGTGAAAGTGAAGTCGCTCAGTCATGTCCGACTCATAGCGACCCCATGGACTGCAGCCCACCAGGCTCCTCCATCCATGGGGTTTCCAGGCTAGACTACTAGAGTCGGGTGCCAGTGCCTTCTCCATCTGCTGGTACTAGACGAACCTAAGCCATTACTCTTACCAGCTGCAGGGACGCAGGCACTACTTCACCAAGACCTACTAAGACAGAGTTCACTGCTACTCCTCCAGCTCCCCTGAGTCAAAACACAGTGGGGAGAAAGGAGAAGGGGGTTCCTAGAGGTCGCCGTGGAGCGGTGATCTGACCTCGGGTGGCCAACTGCCGGGTCCTGTCGGCAGGTGCAGAACACAAAGGGCGGACAACAGAGGGGTGGGGAAGAACAACGCTGTCCTTTTAGGCGCAGCTTCTGCACAGGTGTTGATGGAGCTTTCTGCTTGGCGCGTGCTCCTCTCGATCCCTGACTGCACTTTCTTATGTGTTTCAAACGGAACATCTGTGCAGGGAGGGGGCTCCCATTCCATGCACTTGAGGTCTGAAATAGTAGAAGGCGCTCCTAAAGAGCCACAGGCTGGGTGAGAAGAAAGGGCGCATCCTGTAAGTGCATGGAGGCTCACCAGGCCTGGAAGGGGAGACAAACAATGGATGTCCACCAGCCGAATAAAGGAATGGGAGACCCTGGAGAGCAGCAATACGAGCAGGCGGTGGGCACGAAAAGGGCCAGAAAAGCAGCTGCAGTTGCTCAAGTGCAGCTAATAGCTGCTCCCACCCAAGTGAGTTCATTTGGGTGGTCTCTTCTGATTTTTTTTTCCTTTCACCATCATTAAAGGTCTGTATGTGTATGAGCTGCGTGAGAAAAGGGTATCATCAATATGTCCAAGAATGTGAACGTGAGACACACTCCCTGGTTCAAGATCCACAGAGCGATGCAGCAGCTAGAGAGAGGGGCTGCAGAGCGAGGAGAGGGCAGGCGGGTCCTGGTCAGCAGCCCGGGAAGCCAGGCGATAGTGTGGCAAGGGCAGGGGCGTGGAAACAGACAGGCTCGATGTGAGCCGTGACCACCCCCTGCTTACTAATCTGTGACCCTGAGCAAATTATGTAACTTTCTGATCCCCAGTTTCCTCATTTATGTTATACCCATCTCAAGATAGTGTTTCTCTGTAGGCACAGAAACAATGAGATCACCGTGAAAAGATGTACAGAAGGTTCTCTTGAGCCGAAAATAACTAAATAAATAAACAAGTTGTGGCACTGCAGTTGGCAGAAACTTAATCCCGCTTATGTAAACTAAATACGTGTGTGCATGCACCTTTTAAAGTCTGGTAGGGTATAAATTAAATTTACCAACAAGTTACTTCAGGGAAGAATACTTGAGGGACAATAAAAGAACTTTTTACTTTTCTGTAGGGCTTGAATCTTTACATTAATGTATACTATTTTTATAATTAAAGAGATGAAAGTCATATATCTAATAAAAGTCTAGAATTCAGAACATATAAACTTCTCCTACACCTCAACATAAAAGTAGAAACAACACAACTTAAAAATGAGCAAAGGACCTGAATAAACATTTTTCTAAAGATGTACAAATGGCAAACAAGCATGCAAAAAGATACTCAACATCACTAACATCAGGGAAATGCAAGTCAAAACTACAAGGAGATATCACTTCCTACCCACTTGGATGGTAATAATAACAATGACAACAACAAGTATTGGCAAAGAGAGGGAGCAATTAGAGTCCTTCAGTATTACTGGGAAGAAAGTGAAATGTGCAGTTTCAATGGAAAAGTCTGGCAGATATTCAAAAAGTTAAACAGAACTATCGCATGACTTTAGCAATTCCAGTCATATGTTTATACCCAAGAGAACTAAAAGCATGCTCACAGCAGCATTATTTATAATAGCCACAAAGTGGAAACAACTTAAATATTCATCAGCCTGTGAATGGAAAAATAACATGTGGCATATCCACTCAGTGGAATATTAGTTGGCAATAAAAAAGAATGAAGTACTACATGCTACAACATGATGAACCTTGATAATATTATGCAAGTGAAAAGCTAGTCACAAGAGACCACATACTGTGTGAATTCATTCATATTGAAACGTGCAGAACAGGGAAATTATAGAGACAAAAGCAGACTAGTAGTTGCCTAGAGCAATCCTTATGAGGGTGGTTTGGGGTAAAGTAGGGAGTGACTGACAGTGGGCTCAGGGTATCTTTGTGAGGTGATGAAAATGTCTTAAAATGAACGTGGTGAAAGTTGCACAACTCTGAAAATACTCAAAATCTTTGTAGTATACACTCTATGTAGGTGAATTAGACTCCAATAAAGCTGTTAAAAATGCCTCTTGCCTACCTGGTTCTCGTCACTGAACAGCACTTGTCTCCCAGGTAGAAAGCTCAGTGGCAGACAGCATGCCTTGGTCTCCTCAACTGGGGGACAGCAATACTGTCCCCCCAATGACAGTTAATAGTCACCATGCAGAAGAGATCATGGGAACACTCAGTAACAGCAATTAACTTGATAACACCGATTTTAAAAATTACATTTATTTCTCACTGAGTGGATTTCTTTCCTTTCTTCACTGGTATCAGATCTGCATCACAGACTAAAGACTCTTCTTGTCTACTTCTGCTCCTTCTCCCCTTTATCCTTCACAAGAGTTTCTCCCAATACCTCTCCAGAAAAGTAAATTTTGCTACTATCTCATTTTACAGATGAGGAAACTGAAACTCAACAAGTTGAAATAACTAACCTACACAACTCATTTTACTGATTCTCGTCTTCAAGTTGTTCTGACCTTGGCTCCTCCAGGTATGAATCCCACCATCCCTGGATGCACAGCAGTTACCCCTGTTTATTAACTCAGCCTGGGGACCCTGCCTCCCTGCCTTATGACCTTGCTCTCCCTAGAAAAACTTGGGAATCATCCATGAGAGACTGTACATCAGTATATGCTGCGAAAAAACACTTTGGAAAGAAAATCCAGGCTAGGAGAACCACAACCCTGGGTTTTTAACCTACTTGGTGAAACTGCCTGGTCCAGTCAAAAGAACTCTCCTCCATGCTGTCACCTTGGAATAAAGTCTGAGGGAGGCGTCTGGCCTAGGCATAAGGTCTATCATTGCTGTCAAGGTCAGGAGGAAAAGTAGGAGCCCACTGTGAGGACCTGGGGAGCAGCTCAGCGGGCTGGGGCTGTCAAGAGGAGTCAAAGCCCCTTGGCCTTTCTAGAAACACTAAACAAGTCTCATACCTCAGGAGGGACTAGTCATTGGATTTGCTTCTTTTGGATATACCTTCCAGGAGGTCTTGTTCACCATAATTCATATTCAAAGAACAAACCAAGTGCTCATTAACAATCAGAATACAGCGTTCCTGAGCAACTTAAATTCCAAGATAATTACAACATAATGACTCAACTCCTCCCACCCCTAAAAATGGAGGAAAAGACAGGAAAAGAAAAAAAAGAATATGGGGTTGGGGGAGGGGTTAGTGAGAAAGAGAGGGAAAGAGACTCTTAAGGACTAAAGGAGCAATCAGGAAATAGAAAGAAAATATCATTGGTTTTACCACCAAATAATCAGAAAAGAATTAGGAGTGTTTTCAATAACTCCTTAACCAGGAGAATTAGATAATAACAAATAGTATAAGAAAAGAGAATTAAAATTTATGACACATAATATTCCATAGAACATCCCATTACTCTTCAGAAAATCATAGAAATCATGCCCATTTTACAGATAAGGAAGCTGAAGCTTCCAACAATTAAATGACTTGCCCAAGATCACTACAGTGGGCACGTTTCAGAGGCCCTGTTGGCCAGCAGTAGAGGGTCTCCCTAACGGGCAATCTTTGCTCAGGAACACCCCGCCAGTCGGCAGAAGTCCTCAGAAATGCACTGCCTTTCTGTGTCATCTTCTACGCAATCCTCCTCTTCTCCATTCTTCACCAGTGGCAGACCTGTACCCTGTCTCTTGCACAGGATTCTGCCCATAAATTTCTTGCACATATAATTCTGTCCTGGTGTCTGCTTTCAGAGGACCCAAGTGGATAAACCCAGAGAATGAAAGAACGGGAACTCGAACCTAGGTCTGTCTAAGCCCAAACCCCTTGTGCTTTCTTTCCTCTATACCCAGAGATTAAGTGATAAATCCATCACTCTGCGAAACCCAAGGATTGATTCTCAGGCTCTCTCTTCTGTGACCCATCAGCAACATTGAGTGCAGCTGACGTGCCCTTCCTCCAAGACACTTCCTTTGGCTTCCAGGATCCCACACTTCCAGAGTTCTCTGGCCACTTATTCTGTCTCTCTGGCTCGTTCCTCTTCACCCTCTTGACCCACAAACCTTGATGTGGACTGTCCAGGGCTGTTTCCAAACCCTTCTCTTCATTATCTACATTCACTCTCTAAAATAACCTCACTTAACCTCATGGCTTCTTCTACATGTCCATGCCTCCCAGGTTTCTCTCTCGAGCCCACACCAGTTGTCTGAACTCTCAACTTACACACCTAACAGCCTACTTGACCTCTCCACTTGGATGTCTATTAGTATCTCAAATTAAACACAGAATAAAACCTGGTCTTCTCTCATACCCAGCCTGTCCTCCCACATCTGCCCTATCTCAGTAAATGGCAACTCTATCCTTCCAGTTGCTCAGGTCAAAAACCTTGAAGTCATCTTTGAGTTCTTTCTTCCTAAATTTACAACCAATCTGTCAGCAAATCCTGGTAGCTTTTCCTTAAAATGTGCCCAGAATCTGACCACTTCTAACCAATCCCATTGCCATACTAGTCCAGGCACCATACCTGGATTACACAATAGCTCCCAACTGGTCCCTGCTTTCACCCTCACCTTCAGACAGTGTAATTCTTAAAATGGCAGCCAGAATGATCCTTTCAAAACCCAAGTCAGATCATTTCCCTCCCTAACTCAAAACCGTCCAATGACTTCTCATTTCACTTCAAACAGAAACCAAAATCTTTATAAGGGTCTGTAAAAAGTATGATGGCTAACTTTATTTATTTAATTTTTATTAGGGTATAGTTGATTTACAATGCTGTATTAGTTTCAGGTATACAGCAGATAATTTTTTTTTGTCAGAGTGGCCCCAGATATTTGGTCAAACATTATTCTGGGTGTTCTCTGAGGATGTCCTCGACGAGTGGAACATTCAAATCTTTAGACTGAGTAAAGCAGACTGCCCTCTCTAATCTGGGTGGCCCCACTCAATCACTTGAAAGCTGGCAAAAAACAAAAATAATATGGAATTCCCCTGAATAAGAAGGAATTCCTTCTGCCCAACTGCCCTCAAACTGCAACAATAGCTTTATTCCCCACCTTTGACTCAAACTGAAACATCAGCAGTTCCCGGGTCTCTAGCCCCCTGGCCTTCAGACCAGGAACCACACTATCAGCTCTCCTGCGTCTCTGTCTCCCAAGACTGCAGATCTTGGGACTTGTTGGCATCCATAATCACATGAGCATAATAAATCTCTTTACACACACACACACACACACACACACACACACACACACACACACACACACACCCGGTCACACACACACACACACACACACACCCGGTCACACACACACACACACACACACACACACACACACACACACACCCGGTCGGTTCTGTTTCTCTGGCGAACACTGACTAACAAAGACTTTACGTGATACTGGCCTCCCCATTTCACTCTGATCTCAACTCCTACTTCTCTCTCCTCCCGTGTTCTGCTACAGCCACTGAGCACTCATACTATTTTACTAGTCCCTGAACACCCACTTCGGGGTCTTTGCACTTGCTGCTTCCTCTGCCTTAGTGCTGAATATAAGCACAATTTGCTCTCTCATGTCCTCAGTTCTCTGCTAAAATTATCACCTTCCCCCTGAAGCCTTCGGTGAATACACCACTTAAAACTGCACCAGCCCACTACCACCATCTATAAGGTCCTTTATTTCTTTTCACTGCTTTATTTTTCTCCACAGAAAGAAAAATGTGGCCAGCTGACAGACCTACTGTATGTGTATGTCACTGTCCATTTTCCCAGTGAAAAGAAAATCACTCAATTGTGTCCGACTGTTTGCAACCCCATGGACTATATACTCTATGGAATTCTCCAGGCCAGAATACTGGAGTGGGTAGCCTTTCCTTCATCCAGGACAGGACCCAGTAGAGGTTCCACAAAGGCAGAGGCTGTGTCTGGCTTGCTCACTGCTGTAATGCTCCATGACTAGAACTATGCCTGACACATAGTAGGTGCTCAGTAAATACCTGCTGAATAAATTTATAAATATCCTACAAGTTTCATATTTCAGCATCACAATTCTATATGATCATGAGAGCAGTTAAGAGGTCACCTGGTGCCAGAGGAGGACAGGGACTGACTTGCAAAGGGGCACAGGGAACTTTCAGGATGACTGAGCTGGCCTACAAGGTGACTAAGACAGTAGTTACAGGGATACATACATTTGTCAAAATTCATTATTATGTATTCTTGAAATGGGTGCATTTTTTTTGTATGAAAGATATACCTCAATGCACTTGACTAAAAAAAAATACCCAAGTTGTTTATATTCCAGACTGCCTCCACACCAAAAAGTGGTGTACAATTTCACTTTTAGATTATGCATCCTGGTTTGAGCTCTGGCAGTTATGCTCCACATGCTGTGGGTTGGTATATAATTATACTTTAAAATACTAATTGCTGCTCCTTATTACAAAAAGAAAAAGTGCTCTCAGAGGTCCACAGATGTTAAGAATAGACTTTGAAGTCAAGCAGACCCATATTTAAATCCTGCACAACTCTATCTTTATTAGCTAGATGAACTTGAACAAGTTATTCAACCTCTCTTGGGCTTACTTAGCTCATGTATCAAAAAAATAAGGACTAACAGAATTACCTAAATAATGTAGTGTAAGGCCCAGAATATAGTTTGCACTCGGTTAAGTAGTCACTTTGCTTAGTATTATTATTGCCAAGCAGTGAGCCAGGAGAGCCACTGAAATATCAATGGGGTTTCCTAAGACAGTGATGTCAAGTTTGGGTTTGCGGACCACTGGAGGGTCACTCGGATGTATTGCGGATGTTTGCCTGGCCCTGAAGTGCCCATGTCTCCACAAAGCTCAGCAATATGCAGCACACCAGTGCAAATAAGCACGGTGACAATCAAGGAGCAAAACTTACACCAAGGCGCCCCACATTCTAATCACATCTCCCCCAGTTACAGTCCCCCATTTACCACTTCCCACCTCTAGCAGAAGAACAGGAAGATCCTTAGAAGATCATTACAACACTGTTAGCAAAAAAGAAAACAATTTAAACAACCAAGATATTCAACAACTGGCAACTATTTAGTGCTACAGATAACAGGCAAACACTATGCAACCCTTAAAAAGAGTAAGGAGGAACTCTCACCAGAGAGCAATGACACATTAAGTTAAAAAAGGAAAGTGCAGAAGAGTGTGTATAATGTAATCCCATGTCATCACAAGAAAAATGGAGAAGGAGATTTAGACAAGTGTCTGAAGTCACATAGAAAAAATCTGGAACAAGCTGCTGAAAGGTGTGCCCTATGCGAGGGCAGTATGGGGGAGATACATGTATATGTATGGCTGAGTCCCCTGCACGGTTCACCTGAAACTGTCACAACGTTGTTTTTTTATTATTGTTTTTACTTGGAGGGTAGTTACCTTACAATACTGTGTTGGTTTCTGCCATATATCAAAATGAATTAGCCATAGGTACACATATATCCCCTCCCTCTTGAACCTCCCTCCCACCTCCCACCCCATGTCATCCCTCGAGGTTGTCACAGAGCACAGGGTTTGAGCCCCTTGCATCATACAGCAAATTCCCACTGGCTATCTATTCTACATGTAATAATACATAGGTTTCAACGCTACTCTCTCAATTCATCCCACCCTCTCCTTCCCCCACTGTGTCCACAAGTCTGTTCTCTATGTCTGCATCTCCACTGTTGCCCTGCAAACAGGTTCATCAGCACCATCTTTCTTGATTCCTATCACAACATTGTTAGTTGGCTATACTCCAAAAAAAAATTTAAAAATAACAGTGGTCCCCTATGGAGAACAGAATGGAAATATTTTAATTTTCTGTTTAATCCTACTTAAAGTAAAACCAATGCAGACACTGACAAGAGATAATAAAAGAGGAGGACGATCCAGGAAGGAGGCAGCTTCACTGGGGAATGAGTCGACCTCAGATACTTTAGTCTCTTCAGTGAATTCATGATTCCTAACAGTTTTATTACTAAAGTCAGATATGAACTCAGAGCTCTCAAGACAAAACAGCTTCATTCTACTTTGTGTGGTTTTCTCATCAATATTTGGTAAAACAATCAGTAAGAGAGTATTTGTCTGTTTGTTTGTCTGGGGGCATAAAGAAGATATGAATGGGCTGGGGGTCTGACCAAGACAAACTCCTGCTCAAAACTTCTCAGAGTTCCTGATTAAGAAATGAAAAGCTGACATACCAGAACAAGCTGCTATCAGGAGGCAAGAACGGGGGAAAGGCAGTAAGTCAGTCTTGAGTTCCACCCTGCTTCTGTCCCTGGGCAGCCCTATGACAGTGGACACTGATTCTTGGGAGTTTCAGGTCTCCTATCAGGCAAGTGGGCATAAGAACTGTCTCCTAACCTCAGAATGGTATTATGAGAATGCAGGGAGAAACCCTAAGGCATTCAGCACAGTACCTCCAGGCATTAAACCTGCAGTGCAGGTGGTTAATAAATAGGACCCAGAACTTGATGACATAAGTAACAAAAAGAGAAGAAACTATTTCAGGGAATCTTGATTAACAGAAATGTTCAAAGAACCCACCCAGTTGATTAACTTCTCTAAATGGGAGAAGACAGGCCAGAGAAGAAAACAAAAACCATACACATTGTCAGTGGGGATGGATGTAACCCAGAGCCTGGGAGCCCCAAGGTCATCTTACTGAAGACAGCCAGGAGGAAAACTTGTACAAAGTCACACACAGCTGGATTTGCAGAGGCTATGAAAAGAAAGCTTGGTGATAGGAACCACCCAGGCTCTAAGTCTGACCTGTCATTGCTTTAGGATTTATCTTCTGCCTCTTCCCAAAAGGATCAGAGGCAGACTGTAGGAAGAGTCACGTACTCAGCAGACTCATTTAAATAAGAATATGAGAATCAGAGGAGTGGATAGAGGGTGAGGTACCAGCTGAGATCCTTTGCAACTGAAAATACAACTTAGCTCTGGGCATCCAGACTGAAGGCAGAAAAGCAAACCAGTAGACTGTCATTAGGGGAAGAATCATAATCAACTGGGAAGGTACATTTTTATAGAATTAAACTTGAAATGTTATCATCAGAAAATGATCTTGGGAATTTATGCATTTGATTACCTCCTACTTCCCAGACTCCTAACATAAGTTTTAGAGTGTTGTTTTCCTCCTAGCAGGTTTGCCGTGTGACCTGGAGCCAATGCCTCACTTCTCAGAATCTCAGGTCCCCCATCCATTAAAGGGAGGGATGCGCCTGCCTATTTATGAAAAGAAATGAAGGAACCTTTGTCAGCATTAACTGAGTGCTTACTAAACTTCAAAAGCCTTGCGCACATTATCTCACTGAAATCTTCCAATAACTATAAAATGCAAGCCCTATAAATACGTTACAGATGAGCTCTCTGAGATTCAGAGAGGTAGAGGCGGCTGTCATTGTCACAAAGCTAAAAAGTAGAAGAGTCAGAACTCCATTCCAGGAGTTCTTTGTGTCCCCAAGGTGCAAATTTAACTGTTAGACTTTTGCCCTTCTTTTGTGTATCTCAAGCACCTAACAGTTCTAACATACTTGTTCTCTTCTTCACTCCTTCCTTTTCTTCTGAAGTAAAATTATGTATATAAGGAAAATTGTATGTCTACTGAAATATTATTAGTATCTTATATTTATATAGCTTCTTTTCCTCTAAGGAGATCACACTGCTTAATTTATTTTCTCTACTAATTTCACCAAAGATCTAGCTATCATTGTGTATTATATCATTTTTAAGAATGAGGAACTAGAAGGCAACAATCTGCTAGGGTGACGTGCCTGGAGTCATATGGAAGTCACTGCCAAAACCAAATAAAAACCTTGGTCCTCTTTACATCTAAATCCTCTCACATGACACAACCTCCATAATAAAGAACAGATCATTCATTTTTTATCTGGAAAACTACCAAACGTATAATTCAGTAAGGGGCCCCATGACCTTACCACCTTGTCAAAGGGAAGAAAGTATATAAAAAATGAGGTTTGCAGGAGCAGACGGTTTTGGTCCGTCAACTTTCTCTTGGATTACACCCATTAACCAACAAAAACTAATGCAAAATATAATGTAACAGATCCCCATGTCTTTGGAAACTCAAGTTAAACTCACTGATCTTTCAAAACTTATATACACTGCACAAGGGCAGCCAGTAACTCGAGTGGGGCTGCAGAGGTGCACATCATGTCAGCGAGTTCTTTGAAAGAAACACATGATCCACAATTGGGCCACTCTAGAAGAATCCAAGTCAGCAACGAGCATTTAGGGGCATCAGTTCACAGTAGCCCAGCCTTCTGGAGCTCCAGAAGGGACCTGGTAGACCACTGAGAACACCACCTTCATCTTGTGCATGAAGAGCCCGAGGCTCGGGAGGATAAGTGGCTTTGCCAAGAGTTCACAGATACGAGAGCAAGAATGAAAAAATTAAGCTGCTGACTATACCCATCCCCCTTGCGAGTCATGCTTCTGATGGCCATGAGTACACCTGGCACTTTCCAGAATTACCCACCTATACATAGAGCGCAGAAGAAAGAGCCTGAAATATGGTAACGGAAAAACTCAGAATTCAAATCCTGACTGCTACTAGCTGGCCATGTAATCTTGAGCAATCCCTTAATTTCTCTGAATTTCAATTTTTTTCATCTATAAACTGTAGGTAATAGTAAATTCCATAAGTAAGCTGCCAGTAATATAAACAAGGGGCCCGCACAGCCCTGAGTTACACAAAGGCCAACATTAGGTCCACATACAACCCGAACACCCAGCA
This sequence comes from Antilocapra americana, assembly GCA_007570785.1. Taxonomy (NCBI): domain Eukaryota; kingdom Metazoa; phylum Chordata; class Mammalia; order Artiodactyla; family Antilocapridae; genus Antilocapra; species Antilocapra americana. The sequence continues at coordinate 14,047,240 of ML660778.1, read as the reverse complement.
CAGAGGCTGGCACATAATACATTTGTAGAAAATTTGCTAAGCGAATCAATGAACTAACCAAGCAAACAAGTACCGGACTTGAACTCAGGTCCATCTGCTTCTTATATTGCTCCCAATTCTTATGATTTCAAAGCAGAGTGTTATTTCTGACTTACAGAGGCCATTTTCTGGCAAAACAGCAGGAAAAAAAAGTTCTGCAGGCAAGTTCCTGGACTCTTCGATGTTGGTATTAATTCTTATTGCTAGCATGCGTACATCATGAGGCTCCAGAATCAACTTCAGCATAAGCTGTGTGACCTCAAAGACACACACATTCGCTGAGCCTGAATTTCCACACCTGGGAAAAAAAATCTACTTTACAGAGATTGTGTGACAAATGTAGCAGTCTATAGAAAGGAATACAGAATGATGTGTGGCATATGATGACAAGTTCACATTCCACTTCCCTTCTAGTTATTGGGAAGTTTCATTCATTCATTCACTCAGGTCACTCCTCTGACTTCACTTCCTTCTTGAATCTTCCTACCTACAAATAAAACCCGTAACTCTCACCATCCCCTTAGCCTGCTTATTTTTCTTCACAGTCCTTACCATCCCCCGACATTAAATATTTGGTCTTCTGTTTATTGTGCCTGTTGTTGTTGTTCAGACACTAAGTTGTGTCAGACTCTGTGACCCCATGGACTGCAACGCACTAGGCTTCCCTGTCCTTCACGATCTCCTGGAGTTTGCTCAGACTCATGTTCACTGGGTCACTGGTGCTATCCAGCCATCTCATCCTCTGACGCCCCTTGCTCCTCCTGCCCTCAGTCTTTCCCAGCGTCAGGAAATCTTTTCCAATGAGTTGGCTCTTCCCACTGGGTGGCCCAAGTACTGGAGCTTCAGCTTCAGCATCAGTCCTTCCAATGAATATTCAGGGTTGATTTCCTTTAGGATTGACTGGATGGATCTCCTTGCAGTTCAAGGGACTCTCAAGAGTCTGCTCCAGCACCACAATTCAAAAGCATCCATTCTTTGACACTCAGCCATCTTTATGGTCCAATTCTCATATCCGTAGAGGACTACTGGAAAAACCACAGTTTTGACTATACAGACCTTTGTTGGCAAAGTGATGTCTCTACTTTTTAATACATTTCAGGTTTGCCAAAGTTTTCCTTCCAAGGAGCATGTGTCTTTTTTTAAAATCATGACTGCAGTAACCATCCACAGTGATTCTGGAGCCCGAGAAAATAAAACCTGTCACTGGTCAAACCCAGGTCTCCTGCACTGTAGGAAGATTCTTTACCATCTGAGCCACGGGTTTCTTTACTGTGCCTACTAGACTATAAAATAAGCCCCAGGAGGACAGGGACTTTTTCTTGTTGGTGCTATTTACTGTTCTATCTCAACAAACAGGAAAGGGCCTGGCATGTAGTTAGGGCTTAATAAATATCTGTCGAGTGACTGAATGAATTCAACACTTATTTGGGGCTTGCTTGGCTTCCCAAGTGGCACTAGTGGTAAAGAACCCACCTGTAAGAGACGTGGGTTCAATCCCTGGGTGAGGAGGATCCCCTGGAAAAGGGCATGGCAATCCACTCCAGTATTCTTGTCTCAGGAATCCCATGGATAGAGGAGCCTGGTGGGCTACAGTCCACAAGGTTGCAGAGCCAGACACGACTGAGGCGACTTAGCACACACCAAGCCTTAGAATCAGACTACTGCAGTGGCCTCCCAGCAATACTCTCTGGGTCTACTCTCTCCCGCTACATTTCATCTGCTAGTTAGCAGCCAGAGAGCTCCTAAGACGTCAACATCGGATCACTCTGCTGAAGGGCCTCCAGTGGCTTCCCACTACAATGACAGCATGCCTGTCATGCCTAGAGCACGGGCCTCTCACCAATCCAACCCCCACACCACCACACAGACACAATGGCTTTCTCTTCATCAAATATGCCAAGGTCTTATTATTTCTTTTCTTTTTTAATTTAAAAACAAACATACACTTTATGCCTTTGAAACGCTAAGTTCTATATATTTATGTAACTAACAATATTCTGTTCTTATACCTAAAATTCTTCAATAAGTGAGGACTAATGGGAAAATGACTCTTCCAGGAATTTGGGTTAGAGATTACAAGGGTCGAGGTCCTTTCAGACTCAGGGCCTTTGGGCTGTCTGTTCCCTCTGCCTGGAAAGCTCTTCCCCTAGGTTGCCTTGTCCTCATCATTCAACTATCAGCAGAACTGTGACCTCCTTGTGAAGTTGTCTCTGCCACCATCACTCTCAGCAAGTCACTCTCTATTGGAACACACTGTCTATTTATGTGTCCTATCTTCCCAATCAGAATGTAAAATACATGAGGACAAGAACTTTGTCAGGTTTACTGCTGCATCTGAATCAATAAACTGGATCTCAAAAGATGCTGAAGCCGGCCAGGATGAGAGATACAGGTAAAGTACGCCATCTGACTAACAGTATCATGGAGTGCTGGTTTCCTTCCAAGGATAGCTGTCCCATTACATCAAAATATGTGAATGTCAGCCAGACTTACTTGGGAATGGGTACCCGAATTAGCGTCCCCTCCACTTCTGGGTTCAGATTCATTCCACTTTCTCTTATAGCCTTGATAGCTGCAGCTGTACACTGAAAACCAGATCAAAAGGTAAACAGAATTAGTAAATAATTATTACCAGATGCAAGCCCTCTGTCGATAACTGGCAACCCATCTTGGCAGAACATGGAAACATTTAGTTCTGTTACCAGTAAGATCAGGAAGTTACATTGGTGTAGAGTGCTTTGATCAAGCTGAACAGCAAACTATGTCCACTCCTGGTACCAGTGTATTGCGGGAGGGAAAAAAAGCATAGAGGAAAAAATAAAAAGAAAACAGCTCTGCTTCTTTGAAAAGATTTCAATGGTTTGAGGCAACGCAGATCAAAACCACAATAAATCCTCAAGGGAGGGGGGCTGGTCTGTGCAAAGATTGGTGTAAAGACAGCTGAAAGATTTTATACATTAAAAATTCCAGTTGACATTTTACACTCAAAATATACCAGTGCCGATTGGAATGAGTAAATAAATTTAACTCACTCGCATCTAAGCTCACACCAACCTCACTCGTGTTTTGGCATGAGCAATGAATGTCTGCTGGTGTGCGTGCCAAGAAGGGAAGCATGCAAGATCTCAGTTCAAATCCCGACTCTGCTAACCATGTGACCCTGGGCAACCCTGCAGTACTGTACCTCAGATAGGATTAAATGCGGTAACATGAGACATGCATCTTCCTCTGTGTCTGGGGGCCTGTAACACCCAGGCAAGGGGCGCTATTATATAAGCATATTCAATAAAGATAAGAATGCACGACCCCCAAGAACGATGAGCTGATGTCATCACTTAGCTGATGCACTGATGTCTTTTTTCTTTTTCTGTGCCTGTACAAAGGCACATGTACGAGGCACGCGGATGTCGGATCTTAGTTCCCCTGAACAGGGACTGAACCCGCGCCCCCTGCAGCAGAAGCGCAAAGTCTTAACCACGGGACTGCCATCAAAGTCCCTCTTTGTTTTAAAAAAAATTGTTTTATCAAAATACAGCTCTTTTACAATGTTGATTTCTGCTGTACAGCAACATGATTCCGTTATACACAAAGATATTCTTTTTCATATTCTTTGCCATTATGGTTTCTTACAGAACACGGAATACCGTTCTCTGATGCACTGCTGTCCTGAGGTCCATCAGGGTCACTTCTGACACAGCCTTGCTCTCTATCAGGCAAGGTGGCACACGGATACATTGATGTCCCAAACTGCCTCATCTCAACCTCAAGTAACGTTATAACCACACCTGGTTTGCAATCCTACTGCATAAGAGAAGGCAGTGTGGAAGAGAGAATTCCATTGGCATGACAATGAGCAATTCATGAAAACAAGGCCCCTGATTTTCAAAAGAATTTTAGGTTTGACCAGCGCCAATCCACATCGCTTGGATTCAGTGGAGCCAGTTTCCAGCCTTGAGCTCCTCCCTAGACTTTCTGGTTTAAATAAACGGGGTTTGTTGCACACCTATTTTATTTTTCCAGGTTGGGTTTTGTTTCAAGGGAGTGCCTAAAAAAGCTCATCCATTTCATGGTAAAATGACCTGAATTCTACAGAGCCATAAGATGTTATCATTAGGTCAAAAAGACAAACCAGCGTTCTACAAGAAGACAAATCATGCCCTTGGGCTACAGAATTTAACTGTGCAGCCACTGCTTAAACTGATAAATTCTTAAAATGTACCTCTGACCGCAGACTACTGGAGCTGGAAGGGATCTCAGACATAACCAGTACAGTCCCTTCCTTATATGTGCAGGGACCTGCTGGTAATGGTCACACCCCTACACAGAGACACAGTCCCTGAAAGCCAAGGGCAATGGAGGGAAGACCTCGCCCATCACGCTTCTGGTTACTGGCAGTTAAGAGGAGGCTCAGCTCCTCAACTCTCCATCCCGGGACATTACTTAGTCTCTGTTACCTCCAAGATCCACTAGTTCAACGGCACAGGGAATTTGATTCTTTTTTTAATAGCCGAAAAGAATTTGGAACTAGGTCTGGTGTATAAATCATGTGGCCAAGGTAAATAAAAGACTGGATAAAGAAATCAAATTTTCCTCTACAAGAGAACTACCAACTTCCTTAATAAAAATGAAACACAGATTTCTAAAGTTAAACATAAAGGGAGGGGCTTCCCTGGCAGTCCAGAGTTTAGGACTCCACACTTCCAATGCAGGAGGCATAGGTTCTACCCCTGGTCAGGGGAACTAAGATCCCACATGCCTCTCGGTGTGGCCAAAATATAAATAGACAGACTAACTAATTAATTAATATATATATATATATTTTTTTTTAAAGGGAGAATCACCACTTTGAAGGACTGACCTGATTTCAAGTCTCCTAATCTTTTTCTGAAGCTTTTCCTTGACAGAAGGACTGGTAACTTGGTTGGACCACTCTACCACCACAACCACCTCCACTTTCCCTTCATGGTCTGGCCCAAGTGTTGCCACACAGCCTTCCTAGGCAAGCAAGAGAGCACCCACTGCTGCTTCCAAGCTGGGCAGGAGCTACCACTCAATATTTACACCTTTCCTGTCCAGCGCTCAGTGCCAAGGATGCAGTGAGTGCTCAGCAGAAGCTCGCTGAATAAGTAGATTAATATGTATATTAAAGCGCTGGCTCAAATCTGTTAGAAAAACTCTTCATGTTTATACCCCCCGCAAAAGCCATATTTTGTACCATTTTATACCTGTTCTGTGTCGTTTTGCATGCAGAAAAAATGTGAACCAAGAGTGGTTTCATTTGCAAAAAAACCTACTGAAAGAGGTAGTTCTTATGAAATACTTTAAACATGGACATTTTAGTTTGATATGGAAGAATACAGAAACTCAGGGAATTATAATCATTTTCCCAACATGACTTCTGACCTACTCATGGTTCAGACAAAAAGGCATACATTTCTATCACATTTCCATCTCCTAGCCTTTACCCCTCACTGAAGAGATGCCCACCAGCACCCCACTGCAAACAGATGCTCCCCAACGGCAACAATGACCCACTGGTTGTGGCTGCTTGGAGCACTGTGTCGAGAAAGATCACAGATCCCATGTGGTGTTAGCAGGACCGAGTGCTGTGATCAATTAGCAAGGTCTGCTATTACTGCGTGCGTGCATGCTCACTCAGTAGTGTTTGACTCTTTGGGACCCCAGGGACTACAGCCTGCCACACTCCTGTGTCCATGGGATTTTTCAGGCAAGAATACTGGAGTGGGTCGCCTTTCCTCCTCCAGGGATTCTTAAACTAATAAATCCAATTCATTCATGTCTACACTCACATCTATGTGCATGTGTATGCTACAGGACAAAAGACGATGACATTTTTGTAGACAGGTGAACAAGTCCTTGACAATCTGGGTTCAAGTCAACAGCTGATTTGCAGAGACTCAACAAAAATACTTGTGGAATTAAGGAGCAGACGGTGAAAAGAGCACAGGATTTAGTCAGACAGACAGACCTAAGCTCAAGTGCTGGCTCTACCACTACAGCATGAATCTGTGGAAGAATTCTACTTTTCTGAGCCTCAGTTTCCTCCTCCAGAAAATGGACTTAAGTCTAACTTTAAAGAGTAGCTATGCTGATCACATGAAACAAAACTCGAGAAAGCAATGCCTAGCAGCCCTGTAGATACTCAACATACCTTTCTTCCTTCCACAAGAGCAATAAAGGAACCGGCAGAATTTTTTTTTTGTTTCATTTGCCTTGCTCAAATCATGCTTGGTCTTTTTTTTTAAACTCCCTTCTTTCCCATCATTAACTCTAGCTGCAGGCAAGTTTATGGAAGGTAGTAACTTATGTGTATCATTTATCAAGCAGGACACATGCTAAACAAATGCAATGCAGTTTTCTGTCCTCAATGCATCTGAAAAGATTATGCATGTAAATCTGCATCGTGTCTCTACGGCATGACACAGAAACGCTCAGGTCTGAAAAGAAAGCCAGCCGCATGTGAAACAGAAAGGAAGTATATAAACACAGAGAGGATTAGCTCAGCATTTTGAAGCTATAAACCTGGGCACTCCATGGATAGCTTCTAAACCAGAGGAAGGAAATGTTTAGTTAGAGCTATTTGTTTAATATATACACCAGATGAGATAAAGGAATTCAAAGGACAATGTAACTCACACTTCCTCACTCTGTCCTTGTGAGGAGCCTCTCTACTGAGGTTAATTATGTGGTGGTTTTTGTTCAAAACTCACAGAATTTCAACTTGGAGAAATGGCAAAGATGCCTTGCTTGGAAAATGAAGATATATTCCAATTTCCTAAGAAAAAATTAAGCTGTTAATACCTCCTCCTGCCTCCTAAGATGCTTTGGTGGCCAATCAGGTGCTTCTTCTGTGAATGCCATTTGCTATTTAATAACAGAAGTGGCTGGCTCTGAAAAGCAATCTGCCTGATGAGGTGTCTTCAAGCTGTGTAATTAGGAGGCTGTTCCCTAAATTGGCCCGTGGTGCCTGTGGGATCAGATGAACAAGGCGGAGAGGCCTCAGTGGTTCAGAGGGGCCAGAAAGGGAAAGAGCTAACAGTTCCCTTTCTGTCCATTTCTCTGCTCCTCGGGAACACCATGAATGAGGGCCTCCCTTCCATCAATCTAATGACAAGTATTCACCCATTTGAGGGAAATTTACTGCATGCATCCATGTGTCAGGCATGGTGTTAGGTGCTGCACAGAATGAGCAAGTTGGATATGATTACTACATTCCAAGCTTACGATCTAGTGAAACGGAGATGGAAAACGAAGATGTAGTGCATAACTGTTAATAAGTACAATGAAGAAAAAGAACTGTACTACATAAAAGTGGTTAATAGAGAGGAATAATTGAGACTCTGTATAGACTAGGAAAGACTTCCCTGAGAAAGTAATATGAAAGCTGTGGTCCAAAATACGGATAGTAAATTAGCCAGACAAGAGTGGGCCAAGCAAAGGAAACAGCATATGCAAAGGCCCTGAGGATATTAAGGGTTTGAGGAACTGAAAGGCTAGTGGGTAGAGCAGTGTGCAAGGGTGACAGTGGCATGAGACTGGAGAGTCTGCAGAGACAGGCAGGGGCCATTTCACGCAAAGCCTTCTGGGCCACAGTCATCTTCTTCTTAAAGATTACTGGAAGCCACTGATAAACTCAGCGTTCAGGAATGACATAATCCAATAGATATTAATATCTTTACAAGGTTGCTCTGGCTGAAGTTTAGAGAACACAGTAGGGGAGCAGTGAGTAATACCCCCACAAACATAGGCACATCGGCTGCAAGAGCCCCCTGATTTGAAGCCGTTTGTTCATAGCAAGGACTTACTCTTATCCCTAATCCAGTTTTGTCAAATCCAGCAAGTTCAAGTTTGGTCTCTGTCTTTGGGCTAGAATTACTGAAAGAGACCATCGGAACAGACAGAAACTTCAGATTCCTTCACCTCTCATGAACAGATGAGGAAATGGAGACCCAGAGAGCGACGCATCCTACCTAGCCAGCTGGCGAGAGGTGGGACCGGATTTCCAGGTCCTCAGGGAGTCCCAATCCAGGTCACTTCTTACTGGACCAGTAAGGAAAAGCCTACTTATCTCCATCAACCAGACTTATAATCACAGCCTCCAGGCTGCAACAATCTAACGCAACCCACCTTCCAGTCCTGGAAGCACTGTGCTCTGGGCGATATTCTGCAATGGCCAATCGAGTCTCCAAGGAATGTGAATTCCTGGAAGGTCTGCTCCAAATATTGGCTTCCCTGGTGGCTCAGACGGTAATGAACCCACCTGGGTTGGGAAGATCCCCTGGAGGAGGGCATGGCAACCCACTCCAATACCCCTGCCTGGAGGATCCCCGTGGACAGAGGAGTCTGGCAGGCTACAGTCCATGGAGTCACAAAGAGTCAGACACAACTGAGTGACTAAGCACAGCACAGCACAGCACTACTCCAAATAATGCAAAAGTCACAAACTGGTGGCCCAAGGGCCAAACATGGCCCATCAATATATTTTGTCATAGACTTAAAACACACCAAAAAAAGGGAAATAGTTATCAACATTTAGCAAAGATCTTACATAGAAACTGGGGTTATTGGCTTCTTCTGTAAATAAAAATCTTAGTATCTGGTAGTATCTGATTACCAGGCCTACATTTCTGCCTGGGAAGGATCAGCAGCAACTGGGCAAAGGCTGCTCCCTTCAGACAGGGCACAGGCTCTACAGTTTACCCCGCCCCTCCAATCACCCCACTGCCACTATCGTTTGTCTGAGATGGGGCCTGTGTCAGTATTTAAGTTACTTGCCTGGGTGCTATAGTGTTTGACTAAAATAGAAAAGGAATTTAGAAACAGGAAGAGAGCTTTTCTTATCCTTAAATTCCCTTTGTTATGCCTTGTCTCTTGTTTCACCCCAAAGTGAAGGGAATACTTCCTCCTGACTTGCTATAGTCTCCTGCGTTACAAGGGAGACCATGGAGAGGGAGCCCTCGAGCAAGGCCACCTTACCTCTGGGAAGCTGGCCATATTCACCAGTATCAGCTGTGGCGACTTCACCGAGATCTGGCCGATCTGGTTGAGAGCAAGCTTCCCATCAGCAGTCACCACAGTGATATTATCAAGGGATCCTAAAAGGAATATCAAAGCAAGGGTCTTAGAATTCAGAAGGACTTTTAGTAACCTCGCATCTAATTCAGATTCAACTAATGTTTAGAGAAATATCAATAATCTCAGATCTGCAGATGACATCATCCTTATGGCAGAAAGCAAAGAGGAACTAAAGAGCCTTGATGAAGGTGAAAGAGGAGAGTGAAAAAGCTGGCTTAAAACTCAACATTCAAAAAACGAAGATCATGGCATCTGGTCCCATCACTTCATGGCAAATAGATGGGAAAACAGTGGAAACAGTGACAGACTTCATTTTCTTGGACTCCAGACTTTTATAGAAGCAGTGGTGTCTCATGTGATGGAAAGAGCTTTGAAATGTTGACAAAACTAGGTTGGAATTCCTTACCAGGACCAGAGCGGCCAACGACCCTGATTTGTCTGGTCCTGCGTGGTTTCCTGTGACACAAGACTTAGAGCTGAAAATGGAAAGTGTTGGTCACCCTTCCAGCTATGTCACCATTTACTGACATGAAACCTCAAGCAAGTCAGTCATCTTCTCAGTACCTTGGTTTCCAACTCAATTAAAAAATACTTTACAGGATTAAAGTGTAGATTACAACTAAATATAAATAAGCAAATATACAATAGACACACACAAAAAATAGACATAAAAATAGGTACCTCTTACTAGCCCTTTTCACAACTAGTCTGTAACACTGTATCACTATATCCACTTTACACTAGAGAAAGAAACTTGGGGAAGTAAAATGAGCCAAATCACAGAGCTAACAGAGCTGACAAAAGGAAAACCCAGCAAGAGCCCAGCCCCAACTCAGGTGTGCTTACTTCCAACTCTAATCAAGGCTCTTTCCCTTATCAATGGAATTCAACTTTAGCTACACATTCAGAAATCCCCAGGGAGCTTTTAAATTTAGATTCCTGGGTCCCACTCCCCAGAGATCCTGATTCTGTAGGGGCTCAGGAGCCTGTGATTTTGGGGACGCTTGTAGTTTTCTTTCAAGACGACCACATAATTCAGACATGCAGCCAGGTTTGGAACTGCTACCTCGTACCACCTCGATTTTGGCACTTAAGACTCCCTTTAGGAACTTCAGAGAAAAAAAAAAAAAATCACCAACTATTACCACTTCACTGTTACCCTGGACCTGATCTTTGTCCATATCTGAATTAGGGAAAACCTTGGGCAAAACTGTCTTGTCAAGAAGGCAAGTATATTGTTACAAGACAAGAAAAGGAGCATTACTCAAACTCCCTGATTTCCTATGCAAATGAGAACCAGAAGAAAACTTTACCATTCATTTGAAGAATCACTTGAGAATGGCTCATTCTGACACACCAAGGGTGGGTGTGGGTGTGTAGGTGTGCGTGTGTGGTGATGGTGGTAGAGGTGTCAGTCTTTTAAACAAATTGGGAGTTGTCCTAGCAAATTGTTAGGATAATGCAGTTCCACACTATGGCCCAAAGATATGATCTGAAGCACAGTACTCAATTCAATGCCATCACAAGTTAGAAGGCTGTTTACACCATTGGCTTCAATCTGGAAAGTCCATGATTCTGAAGACCAATGACCTGGGTTCAAATAACCTGCCACTTCCTGAACCATGTGACTTCGGAAAGGTCTCCTCAACCTTTTGGGCATCTGTTTCCTGATTTCTAAATGGGGCATTAAAATCATACTTATCTCACTGGGTTGTTATGAGAGTTAAAAGAGTTTATGGAAAGCCCTTATATTGTCCTGGCATATACAAGGGCCCAAGACATGCTATCATCATTATATCTCAACTTTCTCCTGTATTTTAACCAAACTAACCTACTTACAGTTTCTCTAATAACAGTCAGTTCTCTCTTGCCTTAGGATCCTCAGCATATATTTTTCCTTCCACTAAGGACACCCTTCTATGCTCAGATAACTTCTGCTCACTCTTGAACACTCAGCTATGACTGCATCTAATCTCAAAAATCCTGTCTGACCTCTTAGGCTGGATTACAAATCCTTTATGAGCTCCAGGATCCAACACACAAATCTATAATAATGATGACCCATCTTTACCGAACACTTCCTGGGGTAAGACATGGTTCTAAATGCTTTCTCTAATTTATTTGCTTTTATTATCACAATAAACCTGCGAGACAGTTCCACCATTTTACAGATGTGGAAACTGGGGCACAGAAAATAACTTGTCCAAGGTCACAGGAGCCATTAATGGGGCCTGAATTCAAACCTAGACCTGATCAACTCCAAAGTCGTGGTCTGCACCACTCTGCTTTGCTATGCAGTGCTACATGTTGGTTTACTTGTATATCCCTACACACTAGGATCTAGGCTCTTGGAAGACAGGGACAATGTCTTTTCTCTCTGAATTTACAACACCTATTAAACAGCACAGAATAAGTGCTTAATAATGCATTGATGAATAAATAAATGTTATGTATGAATGAATGAATGAGAGGACAAGAATGAGGAAACAAACAAACCTGTATTTTAGACAACTATTAAAAGCGATCAATTCTGTCTTCAATCTTGGAGACAGAAATTGCTGGTAGACAGAGGTATAAGGGGAAAAGTGTCTGCTGGTTCAGATAGTATTGAAAGATGATAAGAAATAATCTGGCAAAAAAAGAAAAAATTAAAATAAAATGAAAGACTGGCTAAGTTCAGCCTGTTTTACCCAGTCTCTTCATGGCCCCAAGTTCTACACAGAACGCTATACAAACATAACCCTGAAGAGAAAGAAGCAAAGAGGAAATACCAGCGGGAGGCCTTTTGAAAATGGATCTTAATTCAGCCTTCCTGATTTGCCATAAGATCCTCTGCCACAGAAGTCCCAATATGGGCTTTTCACCATGCAATTGTGGTGGTTCCCATTCCCCAAATCCGTATCGACATAATGCATCAAATCCTTTTCCCTCAATCTGTCCCCAGCGAGCATCTCCCTCAGCCTCATTCCTGCCCCTCATTTTTGCAGAGGTTAACATTTAACAAATTACACTCCCAACCTCTTTCCAGGCCCATCATCTTTTTAAGTTCAACAAGAGTGGAGCTTGCTGGCCAATTTGAAGTATCACATTTCTCCCTGAGCTCCCTCAAACTGCTCTCTGGTTTCGGCTGCAGAATGTTAACAGGCCAGAAAGCACAGGGGAGACAAAGCACTTTATCAGCTTCATACCTAAAATAATAAGCAAGTTTAAAATAAACAGTTGAGAACGACTGAATGGCACGCTGTACTGTCAGTAAAGGCAGAAATGCCCCAGTCCAGGGTTGACAAATGATAGAATGGTCTTCTGGTTTCACATTGGATCTCATCGCTGATGTTTCTGCTGATGTTTATAGATGGAGCTGTAGATTTTTCACTTGGTTTTCTTAAGAACAAGTTCATGAAATATTTTCTAGTTTTCTTATGAACTATCCCAACCAAGATGTGAGTGGGAACAGCCCAAACTTCCACAGATATTTTCCGAGGGGGTCCCGGACTTGACTCTAGGATGATGACAATTTCCATAAGGCCAATTTAATAGCAATTGGATTTTTCCTGCCTGCCTGCACCATTAGCAGACAACTCACCTCTTCCATCACATCTGCAAACAGTTCTCTTAGACAGTTCTGACATTTCCCACTTAGAAAAGCCATTTTCAGGAAGTTATTAACCCAAACGGAATCTTCCTGGTCAAGCCCAGGGGTACAGAAATGCCTCAGGTGGGCATGTCTGCAACCAGTTGGTCCCCAGTAAGGGATAAAAATGGCCAAATCGGACAAAAAATGGACAAATCAGACCAAAGATGTCAGTTACTATGAGAATAAATACCAACAAGTTTTTAGAGTACAGTAACAATGAAAGTCCCATTTTTTGACAGTATGATTCCATGAGAGCAAAGATCGTGCTTATTTTTGTTTACTGTAAACCAGCACAATGACTAGTTCTTAGCAGACAAGTATTTGCTAAACGGATAAATGCAGTGTTGATACATGCTGGGCACTGAACAAGAATCATTACACACGTTACCTCACTTATTTTCATCCCCATCCCAAAGCTAGAAGGCAGGAATTAGACAAGGAAACTGAACACCAGACAAGGAAAGTAACTGCCAGTGGTCACCAATTAATATGTGAAATCCAGTTCTGCCAAAGCAATGTGCTTGTCACCGTGCCCCTCTCCAAAACACAGGTTCACTCACTAACCTGGTGAGGTCCTTATATTGACAGTCTTATTGAAATTATCTTTGAGTGCTTCTATCACAGACTTCATTTCTTCATCCACCTCTTCCAAGTTGATGATATCTTCTACCAAGGCAGTGTTAAGATTCACTCTGGTTTGGGACTGTCCTTTCCCTTTCGCTGGAAAGTGAATTAAAAAAAAAACCAGGATAAATAGAGACAATAAACAATAAGTTAAGAAAAAGAGAAACACAGAAAATATATTAATTCATTTAAAAATGAATCCTAAAACAAGGACATGCAAACATGTCCTGATGGCTGGTACAGACAGAAAGAACAGTGGTTTAGCAACATGAAACACCACCAGCGGTAGTGACAACGGCTTATATTTTAGAAAGCCAACAATACTGAGAACTGAGTAAAATTCTAGTTTGTATCTAAACCATCACAGTGATGTTTCATAAGCATCTATAATATATATATGCATAGCTCACACCCGTGAGTAATATAAATATTCTTGCATTCCTTTATGTAGGGTGTGGGAAGAGGGAAAAGAATAAAAACATTTAAACAGTAGTATCCTATACTTGTTTATTAAATACACAACATTTATTGAGATCATTCACAATGAATTTCACTAAACATCTACAATAAGTTAGATCCTGTGCTATCTGTATACCATATTACAATCTGCAATGCAATTTCAAGTACATTCTATTAGAATTCAAAGCAGCTCTCTGACATAGGAAGAACAAAGATTATTATTGTTCCCATTTTACAGACAAGGAATCTGAGGAACAGCTATTTAAATGTTTTGTCCAAAGTAACCAAGCAGTAAGCAGCAGTGATTTTTTTTGAACATTTATTTGCTTGTGTCATCATCTTGCTTGAACGCTCTGAAGTTAACAGGCTAACGGCTTAGAATTTTCAGAACTGATGAAAGAGCTGAATTTTCAGATTTAGAAACAGTTTCAAACAGGATAGTAAAAGCAAATTCATACCTAGACATTTTGTGAATGCAGAAAACCAAGGACAAAAAGGCCGTGAAAACAGCCAAAGAGAAAAGACAAATTACCCATAAAGGAACTTATGCCCATCAGTATCAGAAAGTTATATTAAGACTAATCTCACATACAAATACAGACTCAAAAGCCCTAAATTAATATTAGCAAACCAAATCCAGCAACATACAGATTATGGATCAAGCAATGTGTATGCATATTACATGTAAGAACAAGGAGGGCTTATACCAAGAATGCAAAAGTGGTTTTAATATCAGAAAAGACTATTAATGTTGAGCCACCACGTTCATAGATTGAAATTATTTTTTAAATGTTCACTCAATAAATGCAGTAAGAGCACCAATAAAAAAATTAATACCCATTCAAAACAAAAACTCTTAGCAAAACAGAGACAGAAGATACTCGCTTAAGAGAGAGACTACCAAAAAATAAAGCAAACATAATTCTTGATGTTAACACATAAGAAGTGTTCACTATAAAGTCAGGACTAAAACAAGGATGAGTACTACCAATAATCACTTTTATTCACATATAGTTGATTCACTTTGTTGCACAGCAGAAATTATCATAATATTGCAAAGCAATTATACTCCAATAAAAAATTCACTTTTATTAGAATTATATTAGAATTCCTAGACAATGTAGTTGGAAGGAAAGAAGAGAAGAAGGGAAGAGGGATGGAGGAAAGAGAGAAAAGAAATAAAAGGTATGTAGTATATAGATTGGGGAGGGAAAAACAAAGCTATCATTAAACATAAGTATTTTAATTATCTACATAGAAAATCCAAAAGAATACACAAACAACAGTTCTAATAAGAGTTCAGCAGAGTTGTAAGATACAAAATCAGTATATAATTATCAAAAGTATTTCTATTCACCAGCAACCAAATAAAACACTCAGTTTCTAAAAGACATAAACTTAAAGCAATGACTCTTTCAAAAAATAATATAGAGTATATTTTTGACCTTAAGGCAGGGGAAAATTTCTCAAACAGGAAAAAAAGAGCACTACTAATAAAAGAAAATGGTTGACAAACTGGACTACATTAAAATTAAGAACTTCTGTTCATCAGGGAAAAAACACCATGAAAAAGTCATCATTATCAGCAAAAGTCTTGACTTTAGAATACATTAAAATTCTTACAAGTCAATTTTTAAAAATCAGGTCAATTTTTTTAAATGGGAAAAAGATTGGAAACCAACAGGATATCCAAATAACCAGTAAACAGATGAAAGATGCTCACATCACTGTTTTATCAATGAAATACAAATTAGACCCACAAAGAGATATAACGGCACTTTCATTAGAATGACTAAAATTAAAAAGGCTGACATACCAAGTGTTCACAAGTAGATAGTGGGTATTTAGCAGATAGAAAGCTAAAACACCCTGGAGAGTAACCTGACATGACCACTCTGGAAAACTGTATATTCTGAAACTGAACTGAAATTTATCTACACATAACCCAAGGCTCAGTAATCCTTCCTCTTGGTATATACCCAGTAGAAAGGCAAATGTGTGGGCACCAAAATGCATGTTCACAGTAGCATTATTTATTTTAGCTCAAAACTGGAAGCAACTCAAATATCCATCGACTACAGAAAACATACATAAATCGCGGTATACACATTCATTGGGATACTGTAAAAAAATTAAAATGTACCAACAACTACTACAGACAACAACATGGACAAATCTCACATGTAGGTTGTTATCAAAAGAAGCCAGGCATGAAAAGAATCCATTCTGAGCTCAAAAAGGGCAAAATGAAATCTACAGAGTTAAAGCTAAGAGAGGGGGTTGTCTTTTGAAGGGGGACATCTGAAAAGGACAACAGCAAAGCTTCCAGAGTACAAGTGATGCTCTATATCTTAAGCTGGGTGAGAGTTACATGGTTGTGTTCACTTTGTGAAAGTTCACCGAGCACTTACAATTTATGTACATACGTTTTCTGTATACGTAACTCAAAAGTTGACTTTAAAAAACATCATATACCAAAGTGACAAAAATGATGATAGTCTAGAAATAAACCCAATTGAAGAACTGTGCAAGATCTATATGGAGAAACCCTGACAATATGATTATAAATGTCAGAGAAGAGAAAAAGCCAAGAAGAAGAAGAAGAAAAAAAAAAAAGGCTAGTGTGTTCTGAAGGGAAAGATCTGTACCACCAGATTCAAGACTTTACGACAGTGATTCAGGCATTAGGGAATTCAGTGCAGGGAGAGATGAGCAGTTCAACACATCAAGAGCTCGGAAATAAATCATATATATGAAGAAACATAATATATGACAGAGGAGGCATTACAGAACTGGGAATAAAGAAGAGCTTTCCCTAAGTGAGGTTAACTTCCTTGGTGGTCCAGTGGTTAAGAATCCACCTGTCAATGCAGGGGACACAGGTTTGATCCCTGGCCCAGGAAGGTCCCGCATGTCGAGGGGCAACTAAGCCTGGGCGCCACAAATACTGAGGCCATGCTCCACAAAAAGAGAAGCCTCTGCAATGAGAAGCCTGTGCACCGCAGCTAGAGAGGAGCCCCCAGTCGCCGCCAACTAAACAAAACCCACTGAAGTAACGCGGACCTAGCACAGCTAAAATTGCTGCGGCTGCTGCTAAGTCGCCTCAGTCGTGTCCGACTCTGTGCGACCCCACAGACGGCAGCCCACCCGGCTCCTCTGTTCCTAGGGTTCTCCAGGCAAGAACACTGGAGTGGGCTGCCATTTCCTTCTCCAGTGCATGCTTGCATGCTAAGTCGCTTCAGCCAAAATTAAATAGATTTTAAAGTATTTTTATTTTTGAAAAAATAAGTGAGGCTGACAAACTTATTACTCATTTCAAAAAGAAAGAAAATTAGATTCCCTATCTCATCATATTCAGAAATAAATTCTGTTATGGATTAAAGACCCAAATATGAAAAGTAAAAACCTTCAAAATATTTAGAAGAAAATACAGAAGAAGAGATTTATGACTTTTGCATAGATGAGGGTATCTTAAATAAGACAGAAACAGCACAAATGATAAAGGAAAGAACTGAAAAAATATGACTGCATTAAAACTTATGTTCAAAAAGAAAAAAACTTATGTTGAATGACAGATATTATAAAGTAAAAAGGCAAAGTAGATACCTGTAACATATCCATATTGACAAAGGATCAGCATTCTTAAATAGAAAGAATCCTATAAATCTAAAGGAAAAAGTCAAACAACCAACTTTTTAAAGAGGCAACCTAAGAAGATAAAAGCTGAGTATGCAATTAAGTATGAAAAGATGCTGCTCATGGGCTGCAGCGACCGTCTGGGGCCCTAGACAACTCCACCGCTGCGGGCACAGGGCCTCAGATTCCAGCTCTGCCACTACCTGGATATGATCATGAGCAAAGGTCTTCCACATGAATCTCAGTTTCCTCACTCGCAAAATGGTGAGATACGTGGTTCACTAGGTATTTAGAAGAATTTCTTCACTGGGTGATTATAATTCCTTCAATGGATAATTTATAAAGATCAAACTAAATTATTAAATGTATGTGAATTTAAAAATAATATAAAGCAACCTACAGATCAGAAGTTATTATCATTATCACTATTTACTGAATATAAGTTTTCTATGCATTAATGCTTTTCCAGCAACTTGTTAATTTTCCTGTTAATAGGAAAGAAGAAGGTCTGAATGAAACCATAAAAGAAAAACAGTGGGAAAGAATATTCAGTAGTGCATTTCAAGCACCATCCTTTCGAGTGAACTCCCTGACCCACCGCTGCAAGTACTAACAGCAGGTCTGCTTGACAATGTTCTGTCATTCACTCCTTCAACGAAACTTTTTAATATATACTATGTGTCAGGCCCTGTTAGCTCCTAAACAAAAGACATACATTGGGGGAAAAAAAAGAGTTTTTCCTCAGAGGGTCCAGTATGGAAGATATAACAAACAATAATCAATCTTACAATTAATTAATTAATGAGTGCTTTGCTAAGTACATCAAAGATAAAATAACAGTGTGCACAAGTGCATGTAACAAGGGAACTGACCCAGCCTAAGAGGTCAGGGAAGGCTTTCTTGAGGACGCGACGCTTAAGCCGAGACCTGAGCTCTATCAGAGTTTCATTCTTGGATGACACAAGCCATTAAGACCACCCGTCTAAATCCTCGGCTCTCCTGTGTCCTCACCCAACAAACTTCTGCTTTTAATTTTACTTCCAACACAGATCTTCCTGGAAGGAGAAAATGCATTGATCCCTGTCCCAAGTACTCTGGCTTGCTTGGCACTCACACCTCTAATTCTAAAGCTAAAACAAAACCGTCGTTTTCTGAGCTGTGGCCACATATGGAAGTGCATGGAAGCAAGAAAACAGACCCTCGGTTCTAATACCATGTCTGTCCCTGTGACCTTTCAAGCCTATTAACTGAACCACCCGAGACACCACTTCTTAGGGAGGCATGGGGAGAAATTCAGAACATCTCTGAGATCCCTTCCAGCTCTGATCATTCAAGGGCTAAATATAAGACAGGGGTGAGGAGGTCACGTCTCTACCTTTGGCTTTCTTGGTAGCAAAATAACGGACTGGTACGGCGGGATAGGCCAGGTACTGCCCACGGTCATTCTGTCTTCCTCTCACTGTCTTCAGCGTGACTTCTGAAACAGGTCTGGTCAAAGCTGCAAGGGAGTTGCAAAAGGCAGGGTGGACCAAGCGGAAGCACCTTAAACCCAAGGCCATGACTGAAGACAATCCTTGTGAACATCCACTGAAAAGAACAAGACAAAAACGAGATCTAAGTAAAACAGACTCTACTGTTAGTACAACTTCAGAAAGTACTCTGGACCAGTTAGCAAGCAAATCCTATCAGCAGAGCCTATCGACCCATTTTGACCTGTGTGCTAGGTCAGGGGTTCCCAACCGTACCGGTTCATGGCCTGTTAGGAACTGGGCAGCAGGGCAGGAGGTGGGCGGCAGGTGAACCCACAGAAGCTTCATCGGTATTTACAGCCACTCCCCAGCCCTCCCATTACCGCCTGAGCTCCACCTACTGTCCGAAGAACTGCAGCCTTAGAGTCTCACAGGAGCACAATAAATGTAATGTGCTTGAATTACCCTGAAACCATCCCCACCCCCTGCCCAGCTCCGATCAGTGGGAAAACTGTCTTCCATGAAACCAGTTCCTGGTGCCAATAAAGGCTGGGGATCACTGTACTAGGTAACTTAAATACATTATCTCCTCCTCCTAACAGCTGTACAAGGATGTATGATTAGCCCCATTTTATAGGACAAAGAAACTAAGGCTCAGAGATTTAAATATCTAGCTCACAGTCTGTAGAACGCCAAATCGCCAGGCTCTTTCCACTACAGCAAATGCCAATTAGTACACAGGGAAGAGAGTTAAGTAAATGCATAGCAGCCTAAATCCTTAATGATGGTAATTAAACCCTTACAGGAAAAAAAAAAGCACAAAATCTTGATAAAGTTACACTATAAAGAGTAACGGCAGAGCACTGGAAGAGAATTTTACATAAAATCATTTCAACAGGCATAAAATGACTGGAAAATTCACACAACAGCATTTAATTAAAATTTTCTTTGGTTCCTTATGCACTGATTACCAATTAGAATGCACTTTAATGTGAATCTGAAGCATGGCTGAGGTTTGAGGTCTTCCATGTTATAGAACTAAAGCTCTGGAAAATGCCACCCTCCTCAGTGTTAACACAAGTTACACACAATCCTTCTGAGGTTTTTGACTGTGGAAAGATGCTAAAGCCGACAGTTACCCCTGGGATAGAACAACAGTTCTAGCTTACGGGCAAATGTGGTACTCCCCTGCTGGCCTGGTGGTAAAGAATCCGCCTGCCAATGCAGGAGGCACAACTTTGATCCCTGGTCCGGGAAGATCCCCTGAAGAAGGAAATGGCAACTCACTCCAGTATTCTTGCCTGCGAAATTCTATGGACAGAGGAACCTGCTGGGTGACAGTCCATGAGGTCGCAAAGGCTCAGACACAACTGATCAACTAACATACACACACACACTACAGTCTGAGTAAAAGCATGGGCTTTGCAGCCAGAAGATCTAGACTCCAAGCCCATCTCCACCACTACCCAAATGCCTCGGAACATCACTGTACCTTGATTTCCTCAACTGTAATAAAATGGAGACAATTATAGTTATTTCTTAGGGTTAGGAAAAATAAATTAGTTAACATAAGTAAAACACGTGGCACAGTGTCTAACAGACAACAGGAGTCCCCCTGGTAGAATATCTATTGACAGTTATCACCTTTCCTTTCAAAAACTTCCATGCCAGAGTGAGACACAAGAAATCTTACATGTCATTACTAAAGTACAAGGAAGACAAGAGTCTGTCATATCTGGATATGAATTTCAACTTGTGGCTATTCATTTCACTTTCTGAGCATCATTTTTCTCATTTGTAAAGTGAGAAAAACCTGTTTTAAAATAAAATGAAATAGCGAATGCATGTAACAACCAAGTACAGTGCTGGGAATATGGCACCTGCTATAATTATTACTTTTTTAAAGAAAGCAAATGAGTTGCACAAAAGGCAAATAATTTCTCCCGATGGAATTTCTAACAGCAAGAGATGCTAGATTTCAGTGACCGGTGTATGGTGTCAGTAAAAACAGATCTAGATAAAAAAATAAAAAATGTTTCCTCTTTTTAATCATTATCAATAGCTACTATTAACAGAGGCCAGGCCTGGCCTGCTTGCTTTACCCACAGTATTCATTTAATCGTCTCAAAAATGCCACAAAGAAAAGTATAATAATCTCCTCTTTATAGATGTAGAAGCTCAGGTTCAAGAGACTGTTACTGACCAAGAGGCTGGAGCTAACAGTTTTGCTCTGTAGCAGCAGCACTGTTCACAGATTTTGCCTCTAAGTGAGGTTTCTATATCTAGGTTTTTGCCTAATATAGCCAATGCCTAACCCACACTTATATCCAAATATGGCTGTATAATAAGGTGCTTTTTTTTTTCTTAATCTACAGGGTCTCAATCTGGCTGTTCCATTTAAGACAGGTTTCCTGGTGTTACTGTTGCAGGTCATAATACCAATCCACAGAGCAACAGGAAATCAAAATGGGTTAGAAATAAACAACCTTTGACAGAAAACTCAACACCCAAAAGCGGACCCAGTACACGTGAACCGGAAGACGACTCTATAAATAAACCACATTGCTGAAATGCTTAAGACATAGATTTTAAACTGCACAGAAGTCAGGAAACTTCAAAGTGGAAATTCAATAAAGGCAGCCCCTTGGACTCTTTATCTTAAGAATATTCATATCAGCACTCAGTTCAACACAGAAGTAAAGATATGGAAAGGAACCATCATGCAAGCCCAAGTATTCTACAACAAAATTAACCTACAGTTGGAAAAAAATGCAGCAGGAAACATCTGACCTTTGGATGAAGTCTTGAACTGAAATGTCAGTTTTCCCACTTACTAGCAATGTGAACTTGGGGAGACCAATCTCTCTGAGCTACAGTTTCCACTGTACCTTTTTCATGGTGATATTAATGAGCCTTTAAAAAGGTAATCATAACAATAATAATGAAACAATAGCTTATAATTTTATAGTAATAAATATGTGCCAGAAACAGTTCTAAGTGCTGTATTGCATACATTAACTCATTTGAGTCTCGTAATAACCCTAGGAGATAAGTACTTATTTTATACCCATTTTATGGATAAAGACACAGAGGCAAAGATAAACAATTTGCTCAAGATTTTACTTCAGGCACTTTTGTTCCAGTCTGTGCTTTTAAGCACTATCCTGTACTGTGTACATAAAACAGTGAAGCTATTGGCATTATTTTTGAAACTGTTTAAATATTTTTTTAAAACTACTTGAGGCATGTATTCTTTATCCAAAGCTGAGATTCTCAAAACTTGAATTTTCCCACTTTTCATAGAAGGTGCATTTTAACTTTGGAAAGAACTAGATGAGGAAGACAAAGTCCTGGCTTACCCACCATCCCAGCAACCCCTACCAATTCAGTTGTATATTAGTTCATAACATGTAGATTCTTATAATATGGGTGTGCACACACAGGTCCTTGTTGTATATAAAACACTTTCACATGGATTACCTGCTGCCCACAATAACCAGGCAATGTTGTGATTATCGCTCACATTGTACAAACTGGTAAACTGGTCTTTCATTTCCTTGAATAATTTTCTGCGCTAGGGTCTTCAAAAATAGTGTTGAATCTGCTTGGAATGATCTTCCCTCGCCTCGTTAATGAACTTTTCTTTCAGACTTCAGCTGAAGCACCACTTCCTCGGAGGATGCCTTCCTTGGCTATTTTCTCTACCCCAACAGGTCAAATGTCCTAAAGCCCCCTTTCTTAGTACCATGTACTTTTTCATGGCACTTACTTTAACAATATCAGTTAATATTTGTGTAATTATTTGATCAGGCTTCCTTGGTGGCTCAGTGGTAAAGAATACACCTGCCAATGCAGGAGATGAGGGTTCAATCTCTGGGCTGGGAAGATCCCCCAGAGAAGGAAATGGCAACCCACTCCAGTATTCTTGCCTGGGCAATCCCATGGACAGAGGAGCCTGGCAGGCCACAGGCCATGGGGACAAAAGAGTCAGACATGACTTAGCGACTAAACAATAATTATTGGATCATTGTCTTATTCCCTCCATAAGAACTGACTAGAAGTACTACAAGGATTAAACTATGGTTGTCTTGTTCAAAGCTGCATCCCCACTCCCTGGGCACAGTTCTGAACATGGGAGACACTTGAATAAATGTGAAGACTACATGAGTGAAAGTCTAGATTGTCCTTCCTCAAAGTCATATTGCTAGCACCAAAACAGAAATCAAAGCCACAGACAGTAGGTCCTGGGCTCTACTCCCCAACACTGCTTCCATGATCTCTTGGTTTGCCAGATTTTTCACTTAGAGATAAGAGGTCATGCTCTTCTCTAAATTCAGCACCAAGTGAAGGCATTTACAGTATCTGACTACAGGCAGGATCATGTCCCTGGCATAGCCAAAAGAAGGATGGGACACTTGAACAGGTGGAGAAAGAGCTTTTGTCTAAGGAGGGCTGGTTTTCAATATTTCTATCTCATTACTCCCTGCCCATCATCCTTTTTAGATTCATAACTACAGTGAGTCCCCTACATACAAACAAACTCTGTTCCAAACGCTTGTTCATAAGTCCAATTTGTTAGTAAGTCCAACAAAGTTAGCCTAGGTACCCACCTAACACAATCAGCTTTATACTCCTGTACTGCAATAGATTTATAATATGCTCCCATCTTAGAAAGTTTACAACTTGAAGGTTTGTATGCTGGGAACTTACTGTACCTTGTATTTAAAAAGCACCTGTGGAAGTTGACCTGAGACTTCTATTAAGTCATTTCTTCTACCCAGGTTTTCTTTCCTCAACTATAATACAGAGGGTTAGACCAGGTTTTCTTTCTTTCTAACTACGAAGCTCCCCAAGATTCTGAGACTGCAATAGGGTGGGTGAAAGAAAAAACGCAACTTAGAGAAGACCTGGGAAAGAGTGCTGGTTCCAGCACTTCATAGGTATGTAACCCTAGGTAGGTCAAAATCTCTGGGCCCCAATCTCACCTGTAGATGACAATACTATTTATTAGGGTTAGCGCGTTGGTCCAATGAGCTAAGAATTGCAGAAGCACTTTATAAACATAGAAGGGCAATTGAAATGACAACCGTTTTGCCACTAGACGGCACAGAGTAATGGTTAAAAGGTGAGACTTTAAAATCTGGGCGCTATCTCTCAATCCGCCTGCAGTGCGGGAGACCTGGGTTTGATCCCTGGGTTGGGAAGATCCCCTAAAGAAGGGAAAGGCTACCCACTCCAGTATTCTGGCCTGGAGAATTCCATGGACTGTATGTATAATCCAACGGGACACGACTGAGAGACTTTCACTTTCACTTCGCTCACGACAAGACCCTGATTTTATTTCTCCGAGTTTCCATTTCTCCAGCATACGGGATTAAAAAAAAAAAAAAACTACTCCCACAGAATTGTTCTGAAAATTAAATGTTGGCTCCTCAATAGCTGCTACTATTTAGTAAGGTGATGAAATGAGCCCCGCCCCCAACCCGTGAGACTCGCTCGGATCGACAGGTCCCGCCCTCAGCCGTAAAGGTCAAGCCGGATTTTGATGGAACGCGTCGGGGACGGTGTTTAGCCCCCCTTAATGTACCCCAGAGGTCCCTGAGTAGAGGTCTCCGGGACCCGGACCCCGCGCGCGCCTCTCGGCGCGCGGAGGCCACTCACCAACTAGCGCCCAGGTTACTAGGAAAAGACTCGCGCGACCACGGCGACGGCGGCGGCGGCGGCGCGGACGTCGTGACGTCACGGGGCGGCGCGGCGGCGCGGGCGTAGCGCGTCACGGGCGGCCTGGCAGCTTGCGGCGTTGAGGTTTGTACGCGTTAAGAGGGCCGTCGGGCCGCGGAGCCGGAGCCTGCTTCGGGGGCATGAACAGAGGGGACGACGCCGAGATCGCGAGGTGAGTCTGACCGGAGCAAGCCCCCGGCACGTAAACGCCAGCCACGCGAGAGGTTCCCTAGAGGAGGCTGCGGTAACTAGACTCCTTCTCAGGCCCCGCCCCGGATTGTCCCGCCGCTGGCCCGGAAATAACAAGCCGAGTAACGACCCATCGCACCTGGGAATTTGGGGCGAGGGATCGGGAAGCCGGTATTCCAGGCTTGACTCCACCGTTACCGTGAGCTTCTTAGGAACAAGCGCCTTTGCTTCTTTGCTCTTTAGTTTCCCCAGATGACTGTTCGTGGCTTCCAGGATAGTTGTAGGTCAGCGTGGTGCGGAGCGGGGGCGGGGGACGAGGAGAGGTAGGTGAAAAAGCGTTTTGTGAACTCTTAATATAAGAGGTTGTCGCCATTGAAGACCCAAGGGATTTTGACTGTCGAATGCCATCCTGATCGCTTACCATACTTTACCGTTCCTCGGAAAGTCCTGTGCTGAGCTGTGACGTATGTTGTCATATTTAAGCCTCATAAGAACTCTTAAGATAGGGATAATTATGCCCCTTGTAGGAAGAAAGAAGAATCTGAGGCTCCTCGTGGGAAAGTGGCTTGCTTCATTCATTCATTCGGTAACTGCTGAGTACCAGCCAGGAGCCAGGCAGTGTACTGAGTGCCAGAGATGGAATCCTCAAAATAGGCAAGGCCCTGCCCTCTAGTTGCTTACATTCTAGTAAGGGAAGGGAAAGGTGAAACAGTATATGACACATTTCACTTGTATTATATGGAAAGGAAAAGGTAGCTATCATAGAGATGAACAAGATGCTCTGCTCTATGAGGGAAAACTTTTCTAAGGGGGGTACATTTAAAGGGTGATCATGACTTACTAAAGTCACAGAATAACTGGGTGCAAAAACCAGGATTTGGGTGCCTATCTTTTGGCCCTATATCCTGCACTCTTCCCACTAAAAATGGCTGCCTGATGTGATATTAACCCCTGTTGGTCTTGTTCCTGTTTTCAGACATGAGAAAATCAGAAGACTCTTATTATTCAAGTTTCATCTCAAATGTCATCTCCCATAAAGGTCTTCCCTTTCCACTAATTCTGAAGTAGTCCGTTCTTAGTCTCTTTGTCAAATCTCCTTGCTTAACTGTGTTTGGAGCACTTAGCACAAATAAGTAATCTTGATTACTTATTTTGCTTTTGTCTTATCCTGCTCCTCTTTCAAATATAAGCATCTAGAGAGCAGAGACTGCTTGTTCACTGCTCTCTCCCCAGTACCAAGACACTGCCTGGAAAATAGAGGCTCTGTAAAAAAAATTTTTGAGTGAATGATCTGTAAGAAAGTAAAAGGAAAGCAGGGAGAAGACAAAATGTTTCTCCTCTCCAGTTTCCACACCTGGGATTCTATTTATGCCTGTTTTACCTTTCTCCCAGGAAGAAACAAGAACTGTGGCTTGTTCATTTCTATGTTTTCATAGCCGAGGGTTTAGCAGTTAGTTACTTGACGTAACAGAACAGATTGAACATGTAAGTGAGAGAGGAAGAAAAATACCCTCATGTGTAGGTGTGTGTGTGTGTTAGTCAGTCATGTCCAGCCCTTGGTGACCCAGTGGACTGTCATGTCCGATTCTTTTGAGACCCCATGGACTGTAGCCCACTATACTCCTCTATCCATGAAATTCTCCAGGCAAGAATACTGGAGCCGGTTGCCATTCCCTTCTCCAGGGGATCTTCCCGACCCTGGGATCAAACTCTGGGTCTCCCATATCACAGGTGGACTCTACCATCTGAGCCACCAGGGAACCCTTGTGTGGGGGTAGATAGACACATTTAACAAACAATTACCTGAAGGTTACTGTGGGCTTACTGTGTGCTAGCATGTATAAGCTGTGCTGAGGTAAATAAAAGGTAATGGCAATGTTTGATACGTCAGCTGTTGTTGTTAAGATGCAGCACTGGTCTCAGAGGCCCTCCTGGTTTTATATGACACATTTTTTCTAGCAGGGAGTTCTAAAGTCTGGCACAGCCTACCATCTTCCCAGTCCGTTTATTTTTTCTTTCTCTGCCACATTATACATTAAAGCTTGATTTAACATCTGTGGTCTCATTTTTGGTCTTCTCACAACTGTTAAGTTATAAGCAGGGTGAGGTGTATTATGTAGAGATGAGGAGACTGAAGCTAAGAGAGAAGTGGCTTCCTATGGGAAAGCCAAAAGTTGAAACCCGGCTTTCTGAGCTCAAGGTTCTTGATCTTTCCATTACTGTTTCCGTCATAACCCTCATCATCCTTTTGTGACTGTGCAATGAGGCATTTCAGGAACTAAACCTGGTAATAATTTAAGGTAAAATTAATTGAATGCTTCTCTAGGTGCCATGCCATGTTCTTAATGTTTGTGGTGTACCACCTCAGTGAATCAGCACAGCTCTTGATTATCCCAGTTTTACAGATGAGGAAATTTAGGCATCAAGTGGCTAAAGTAACTTTCCCAAGGTTGCAGAACTAGTAAATGGGGGGACTGGAATAACTAAGGAGAAAGTTAGTCTCTTCTTCTCGGTGTCTCCCAAAATATTAAACGTTATAAGAGCTAATCGATTACTTACTGTTGTTCTTCCAACACCCATACTCTTAAGTGTCAGAAAGACTCTCTTTCTGGTGGTTTCCAAGGCTTATTTTGGGTGAGAGCTGTTGAACTGGTGTATCATGTAGTAACAGAGACTTTGGCCTCCTGCCCAGTCAGCCTCTGGCTTCAGAAGAGAAAAACTAGTTTCTGCACATAGGACCACACCCCTTTTCACCTAAAATGGAAGCTTTTGCTCTGTGGCTGCTGGAGGAGCTGTCCCAAGGGAACTGGTGCTGAGGCCCTGGTTGTGGGATAACTGAGAGCTTTGAAGGGCTGCCCAGGACATCCCCTCCTTGAGTAAATGTTTGTTGAATTGAGTTCGAAGCCTCATGTTCACAAAGTGTTGCTCCTTTCCTGTCTGAATGTTCACGTTTCCTTTAGTACTTCATAGGGATTGATGGAAGCAGAAACCAAAACTCTTCCCCTGGAGAATGCATCCATCCTTTCAGAGGGCTCCCTACAGGAAGGGCACCGGTTATGGATTGGCAACTTGGACCCCAAAATCACAGAGTAAGTCGAAGATATTTAACTCATTGCCTACAGACTTGGAATGCTTGTGGTGATGATTTTCAGAAGAATTTCAAGGGCTATTGCATATATTTTGACCCTGTTAGTTATGTTTTAATTATCTTTAAAAGAATTATGATGCTGGTTTAGCCTGTTATCTGGTCATTTTTCTTACATTTGGACTCTTCTCCTGCAAAGGCACAAACTTGGATACGCTTTAAACCATATATTACTTCTTTTTCCTGCTTGCCTAAAGATGTTCTCTTAGTTTCAATTATTTTGAATCTTTGTACCCAGTGACGAGGAAATTATATCCTAGAACCAGCCACAGGCACACTTGTGTTACCCCAAATGAAGGAACAAAGAGAAGTCTCAGTATTTTCACAAAAAGGCAGAGAGATAAAACTTGACTCTGATTTGTGTTAAGCAGCCATGGAACCAAGGAAATTCATAAGGGATCTTAGAAATACCCCAGTCCCTTTGGTATTCATTCATTCATTAAATGATTTGAGTGCCCACTGTGTGCCAAGTGCCATGCTAGGCAATTTTCAAAGTTTTTAAATCTGGGGAACCATGTCTTGTTAAAGTACAGAACCTGTGTGTAGAAGAAAAGCTCAAGAGCTACTCTGATTAAAGGGAGGACAAGGTGCTCCCAGTGCCTTTTGACAGCAGCCACCCTTTGTTGGGCAATCACTTGTAGGGCTCTGTGGACGACTCTTGAAAACCTCTGATCTGTTCCATCTCTTTTATCCTACAGCAGAGGAAACTGAGGTCCAAGAAACAGAAGTGCCTTGTTCATGGTGACAAAACTGATTGAATTGTCTCAACTCCCCACTCTTTCCATTGTAGATATTGTAGTGGAAAGGAGTCTCTTAGCAGAGAGATTTGAGAGATTTTTCCTTAAGTAGGGTCTGGTGGTGGTTGGTGGCAGGGGATCAAAGGGTAAGTGGATTGAGCTGTACAGGGTCAGTGCTTAAAGCAGGCATGGGGTATATCCTCAGTGCTGGAAGTTGCTTCCTTGGGGACGGTGTTAAAAGCATAGGGAGAAGAGACAGGGAATCTGTTTGTTTGAGTCTGGGGGTCAGAGGAGGTATATAGAAGGGTTGGGATTATGAGAGGAAAGAAATGTAAACTGATACATAAGGATCATGACAGTGTTCAGTTTCTTAAACCTGCTCGAGCTCAAATTGGCTCAGTGTAGGTGCTCTCGGGTCCCTCTAGGAAATATGATGGTATTTAAGATGTGTTGCCCCCTAATTATGGTACCTTGGTCACCAGGGCCCTTCAATGTAGACTGTGCATTTATTTTGGTTCTCTTTATGGCTTGCGGCCTTGAGGATGAATGTGTGAACCTGCCCAAGCTTTCAGTTAATGAGGAAATTAAACAGAGAAGCCGTTTCCATCATCTAAAACCCAGGCTGTGAGAGGATGCTCCCAAGAGTGGTTTCCATTCCCACCTCTGCTTGTCTGAATGGAAATCTGGATCGTGGAAACAATGTCCATTGTTTTGGCTGAGATTCCCTGTAATGATACTCTTGTTCTAATTGTATCCTGCTGCTTGTCAGGAAGGTTCAAATGGGCAACTGCCACCTCAGTTTATGTCATCAATGGGAGCATATGAGTGTTTTCTTTAGTTGGAGTGTGAACCGGAACACTGCATCAAAAACTCTTCTCCTGATATCTCTGCTCTTTTCATATCTATTACTCAAGATTTCAAGGACCAGACAACAAATCAAGGCCTTGCTGGCTCCTCCTCTGTATCACCAGAGATCATTTCTACTGTCTTCAGTCTATGGATTCCTTATCTTAAAACATTTTCTCGATGAAACAAACTGATCTGTTAACATTTCTTCATAAAGATATAATTACTAGTCGTAACTTATCAAATGCTTAGTGATGCTTCATTTGGTTTACTTAATTACAGCAAAGAAACCTAACGTTGTAGTAAGGTAGGTCTTATCTTATAGAAATACGTGATTTCTTTCCAAGTTTCTGAAGTACATAAACTTCCAGATCCCGTTCCTTTCAAGGTAGGTGGTGATAGACCTAGCCTAATTATTAAAGTGCAGTCATTCCCAAACACTGAAGAATGTTGAAACTTGTGTGAGCATGTGGTGCCCAGCTTATAGTTCAGTCTCAGAAAATATTATTTGAATCCAAATCTCTAAAACTTCTGATGACTTTTGACAATTTTTCAAAGGAGCCTGCAGTTTTTGTAATAAATTGGACACCACCACAGGTCTCTCCTAGTTCCTGCTGTTTCCCTCTAGACAAACCCTTCTTATCTCTCTCTCCTACACGAGTCCCTACTCTGTCCCATACCTCTTCCTGTTATCGTATACACTGATTTGAATGTCCCTCCTACACAAATATTCTCTCACTTCTTGTTAGAAGACAAGTTACGGTATATATTTACTGTCATGAGTGGTTGGCAGTTACAGCAAAAAACCTTTTCCACTCAAGTGTTTCAGAGTTTACTTGGTAATAATTCTGTACATGCTGCATGTGTGTGCCCGGTATCAAGCCGAGTCCTGTTCAAGTTACAGTAGGATGTCCATCAGCCTCTTCTCAATAGCGGTTGCCTTGCTGGCTGACTGAGCACTCTGGTATTCTGCTCGCACTGCAGCCGCGGTGCCGCCTCTCTAGGACCCTGTTCCGAGCCGGCAGTGTCTGTGTAACTATCTGGGAGCAAGGGAATGAATGATGGCATACTCCTAGTTTGGGAGGTAGCAGGTTGCATGCCTCTGTTCTTTCCACTCCATCCTGATTCCTCTCAGCTATACTTTGTCTGATAGTTCTTAACCTGTAAAGTGAGACTGTTCAACTGAATGTATTCCAGCTCTAATATTTCATTAGTTTCTCTTATTTAAGCTTGTAGAAATCTTGTGATACAAGTGGAACCGGTAAATGTTTCCCTGTTTTATAAGTGAAGAAAGGTTAAGAGTTGACTCAGTTCACTAAAGCAGTTAATGATAGAAATAATTTCCCACCACCTAATTTAGTTATCTTTGCACAAATATTTTAACAGTCCACATAACTGGACAGTCATAACCAAAAGCATCCTATTCTAAGTTTTTCAGTGTAAGGACTTCTTTTAAATGTTATGGAGCACAGTCTAACCATAAGAATAAAAATAATGACTTTAAACATCACTACTAGTGCCTTCAGTAGAGAAGCTGAACAAGTTACTGTCTTTAGACATTATCTGTTTTCCATACCATGGTCTCTTCTGAAAGGGTTAATACTGCTTTCTATTTCAAATACCAAATGTACTGTATAGAAAGCCAAATTAATGGCCACTGCATTATGCATAAGAAGTATGAAAGAACAAAGTCAGCTGAAATTGTAAAAGAAAGAACATTGCTGATGGAGGATGAATCATAAATAAAAGAATACCAGTAGTGGGTGAGTAGAACATCAGGAAGACCTTTTTGACTAAGACCTTTTGTTAGTCACTCATGTCATATCCAACTCTTTGCAACCCCATGGACTATAGCCCGCCAGACTCCTCTGACCATGGAATTCTCCAGGCAGGAATACTGGAGTGGGTAGCCAGCCGTTCCCTTCTCCAGGGGATCTTCTCAACCCAGGGACTGAACCCGGGTCTCCTGCATTGCAGGCATTTTCTTTACCATCTGAGCCACTAGTGAAAGGGGAATTTGAATTCTAAATGATAATGAAAATAGTAGTTGGAGAGTGAGAATGCCATCAGATTGAGACAGGATCTGTACAATTTATTCAGACAAGTTTGAATTTCATGCATCAATGGAAGAGACTCGTGTAGGTGTTTGGCAGAAGACTGACATCTTGAAAACACCGTTTTAGTAGGAAAATCAGACACCAGTGGTAGAATGAACAGGAGGGTCAAAGACAAAGATGCTGATTAGCTACAGACCTTCTATTAATATCACCCAGATAGAGACTGTGAACTTGGAGACCAGTGGGTGGAGTCTGAGAGATGAGGGAAGTGACTGAAGAGGAGCTAAGAGCTGAAGATGATCACATTGTTTCTTGCCTGAGAAATGGAAAAGAATCGTCTCCACTTTGGCCAATGGAATAGCTGGAGAGGGGCACAGTTTGTGGGGAGGAAGATGTCAGCTTGGGGTATATTAAGTAAATTTAAAAGCAGAGAAGAGGCACCTGGGTGGAAATGTCCTTCTGATGCAGACTTTCAGAGCTAAATGAGAGGGATCATAAGTTCATGAGCGTGTAAGAACTGTATTTTCCCCTGAACACACCCCTGATTCTCTCAGCTCTTTCCTTATTTTTCCTCAGTGATCCATGCTCTTCCCGTGGTTTGGTTTGCATGAAACAGCCTTTACTATTTGCTTATTCAAATTGGAAACAAAGTAAGACCATTGAATAACATATAGGGCATAGACTATAGAGACCCACCACATAATAATTTCTGTAAATTCATAGTTTTCTCCAGAACAAATTGGGTGGGCATTAAAATCAATCTTCAGTGTCATTTTGTTGACTTCCCAGTACCTGCAGCATCGCATTAAATCCCCTCACTTAGCACACGTCTTTCACAGCCTGTCCCCCTGCCTGCCTGTCAGCCTCCTCTCTCACTATCTAAGAGCTCATACCCTCTGCCGATGGATTGGTCTTTTTTGCCATTGTGTCTTCGCACAGGGTATTCACTAACCGCCACCTTGCCTGCGCAGTAGGTCCTCTTCATTTGTGTGCTCACATACATACCTCTGTGTGCAAGCTTCATGCTGTTCTAAAATGGTTTGATTACACATCTCTCTCCTCTAACCAGAATGTCAGGTCTTTGAAGACAGAGACCTAGCTGTGTTCATCCGGATAGTTAGTCCAAGTGCCTAGTACAGTTCTTGACACATTAGAGGTGTCCGTCTTAATCCAGTTCATACAGATTAATTCCCTCTGTGCCATCAGGCGGGAAGGCCGTTTTAAAAACCCATTTCAGACAACACTAATTGTGGTGCAGAAGTGTCTGTGGGACTGGTGTACCAGTTCTTGAGCTCCTGAGGCTGCAGGGCCTACATTTCATTGAGTGAAGCAGGGCTCTGATGAGCAGCGGGCCCTCCCATGCTCGATAGCAGATGAAAGTGCTTGCAGATGTGAAAGCAAGAGTCTTCAGGCTTTTTTCACTATCAGAGCTTGCAGCCCCCATCTCCAGGAAGCAAAATAGTAAACACTTCATTCCTTTTGTTTCGGTGTTCCGATAATTTCAAGAAATTATCAAACAAGAGAAGAAATCCCGGAGAAGTTGAAAGACACGGACCTAAGCAGATGTTCCTGGAATCTTAAGGTCGCTCTTCTCTGGCAGAACGCATTTGTTAGCTTTTCAAAGAATAATCTGTCGGAGGTTTGTTTTTTTTTTTTCTTCCCTGAGTAAATTAAAATTCATTTCCTAGGAAATGCCGATCGCCTTACCTTCCTGCTATTAAGCAGAATGGAGCTAATGAAAAGATGACTAGCCCATAGTGGCCTTAGGTTGTTTAAAAAAAAAAAAACAAAAACAGGTTTGACCCACCATTCATGGTAACTGGTGCTGCGTTAAGGTTTGAATGGGTGTAGTAAGTGGAAGATGCAGCTGTGAATGAAAGACCCTGAGAGATTCTTCCAGCCCATCTGTCTATGCATTTGAGAGACTCACCCTTGCCGTAAGCATGTTCAGAAAATCAAATAAAACCAGAAATTTGCACTTTAGGTATTTCCCTTGCCCCTAAAGAATCACCTCATATATTCTCACTGGCAGTTGAGGTATCGAGATGGGAATTAAGAACTTGGAAATTAGAGGGTTACAGTTCTTTTCTCTTTCAAAACAGGTCTGAAGACCAGATTAATATGCCTTGGGATCCTTGCATCCTGTCCCAAAATAAGACCTGTATTATGTCTTCCCTGCTCCACTATGTCAGGCACCTGATCCAGGATAATGGGCTTGCTTACTGGTGTGCATTAGTCTCAAATTTAGTGTAGCTTATGATCCATTTCATATCTTTCTGCTTCCCAAAGGAGATTCTTACTCAAGAATAAAGTCTTGATGAGTTTCTCCTAGAAAACAATGTGAATATAAATGTGGCTGTAACGACAGCTTTACTGACTCCCTGTGGGGTAGAATTCCCAGTAATAACAGATTTAGCATGTGGGCTGATACCTTTTTAGTATCACAGGGACAGCATTGTTTAGAGAAAGCCTTGACTCCATTTGAATAGTGCGGAGGATGCCAGGAGGAAGGCCAAAGGAAAAGGAAACGGGAGAGCGGTTGGTTTGTCTCACCCTCACATCAGATGACAGGAAGTCGGAATTGAGATTGGCCACAGCAACCTGTTAAGGCCACATCTGTTTGAATAACTTAAAAGCTCTATAGAAACCAAATAAGTTTTAGGGAAAGGAATCCAAGAAGAGGGTGAGGGGTAGAGTGGCAGTCGAGAGCTTGGGGTATACCGCCTGCCAGGAGTAAGTGTCTTCCTTGACCACACATGAATTGTATTAAAGCAGCGGAGGTCGGGGAGTTACCTGCCGTGGGATGATCTATAGGACCAGCCAGATTCCAGGCCTTCCTTTGTAGCTCAGCTGGTAAAGAATCTGCCTGCAATGTGGGAGACCCCAGTTCGATTCCTGGATCAGGAAGATCCCCTGGAAAAGGGCTAGGCTACCCACTCTAGTATTCTTGGGCTTTCCTGGTAGCTTAGACAGTAAAGAATCTGCCTGCAGTGTGGGAGACCTGTATTTGATCCCTGGGTTGAGAAGATCCCCTGGAGGAGGGCATGGCAACCCACTCCAGTATTCTGGCCTGGAGAATCCCCATGGGCAGAGGAACGTGGCAGGCTACAGTCCATGGAGTCGCAAAGAATAGGACACAACTGAGTGACTCGGCACAGGTTCCCCTGCTCATGTGAGACCCGTCTCCATCGTGTTGCAGTTCCTGTCATTCAGTTGCATCAGAGGTGGAAACTCTTGGCCTCCATCATGTTGTGGTTCCACACGGTCCTTTTGTTGGGTCGAATCAGAGGTGGAGACTCTCAAGCACTTTCAGAAGTGCCACTCGCTGTGGTTTGGCTCTTGGCAGAGTTTGTCTCAAGTGCAAGTAGGAACTCATGATTCTGTGAGATCCAATGGGGAAGTCTTCTGGGGTTGTTTTCTTATTTGTGTAAATGTGTAACTGTTACTTTGTTTATTTTTGAGGTAGGGTTGGCTTTGGCTTTGGGAGTGTGGGTGTGTGTTTCTGATGGAATTACAGTTATTCACAAATACTGTATCATTGCCAAGAAATTAAAAATAAATAAATCGACATCATTTTTGAACTTTTCTCCTAAAAAAAAAATGATGTTTGTGGGCCAGACAGCTGTTTGTTAGGTGTGGTTTTTTTTGTTTGTTTGTTTGGTATTTTTGTGCTGGACAGATGCAGAGCCATGACAGTTGTAGTTCCCATTCCAACTAGAGGCAAACAACTTTGGTTGCCAGATAAAGGAACGGTGCAGTTTGGAGAAGAGCCGGCACGGGGCGGGGAGGTGGGGGTGGGGTGGGGGTGGGGAGAGGGGTGTGTGTGAGGTTTTTGTCCCTGGGGTAAATTATCTCCTGCTTTTATCTTGCACTCAGGGTGAGTGGCTGACCAAACTCCCAGAGCGTCTCAGGGGCTGTTCTTTCTCCACAGATACCATCTCCTCAGACTGCTGCAGAAGTTTGGCACGGTGAAGCAATTCGACTTCCTCTTCCACAAGTCAGGTGCTCTGGAAGGACAGCCGCGAGGGTACTGTTTCGTCAACTTTGAAACTAAGCAGGTAACTGAACTTCTCCCCCTTCCCCAGTACTTATCCTCTC
The DNA here is from genome assembly GCA_007570785.1 of Antilocapra americana. Lineage (NCBI taxonomy): Eukaryota > Metazoa > Chordata > Mammalia > Artiodactyla > Antilocapridae > Antilocapra > Antilocapra americana. The sequence continues at coordinate 14,011,490 of ML660778.1, read as the reverse complement.
GTAGTTAATCTTTGCATCCCTCCTGACTGCTAGAATAGCAGTTCCTTGTGGGCAGGAGCCATGTCTGACTCACCCCCTGTGCCATGCTCTGAGTCCTAAAGGAGACCCTCAGTCAACAACTGAGCTAGCGACCAGCTTTCAAAGTCTGCCTTTCACCGGCGGGCAGGCTGAGGCGGCTGACCTACTTTTCTGACCAGATGCTTTGGGGTGCCCACATTAAGCACATGGATGTCCTCCTCCCTGTTCTCTTTTCTTTGTTCCTTTCGTGGCTGGCCAACAAAGCCTCCTTTTCTTTCAGAGTTTGGCCCCATGGTGCAGAAACCCTCCCTGTCTGTGGTGAGCCACCCACAAACTCTCTTTTATTTTGATTTCTTAAAAATTTATCCTCCTCCTCAACGTCTCAGAATAAATGTGGACAAGTTTGAATATATACAGAGAAAGAGAGCGCCAGCTTCAGCCGTGGTGCAAACGGATCTACTATTAAAATGTAGTCCTTGGAGTGGACATGCATTGATAAAGGACTTGAATTTGAATGTTACTAAATATAGAGACCCTGTTTATAGTTCTGTGACTTTATTAGTCATGTATGAGAATGTTGCCTAGTTTCTGTTTTATTAATAACAATTATATTTGGATATTTTTCCTGTAAAAGTAATACTTGTTTCTTATAGATGAAATATAGATAAATTCATATATCAGTCTAAAACCCAGAAATAATCAGTTTTAATATTTATATAATTGTCTAGTCTCTTCTTTCTTCACATTTACACATACATATACATAAAATGACAAAAACACATGTGCACAATTTAAAAGCATACATGTACAGCTTTTAACACACAAATAGGATCGTGTATCGTATTTACCACTGAAAGTAAATTAAAATTTTTTCTGTCATCCAATACATCAAGATAACTTTCTGTATCATATTGTGATTTCACTGGTACAGCTGTAGATAGATGTAAAAATTCACTGATTTATATGTATAATACATTTTATTATTTAGACCTCAGTTTAAAAACTAACCAGCATTGTCTTTGATGACTGCATAATATTTTATTCTGTGAATATGTGATAAGTCACATATCTAACCTCCAAATGTGTAAGCAGTGTGGTGAACATCTCTAGGTCTATGTGAATATTTACTGTATTCATGGAAATGGAGAGGTGTCAACAAAGGCCATGAATTTTTTCCTTAATATGACTGCCAAATTGCCTGCAAGAAATAATGTGTTAGTATGTTCTGAGAATGTCATTTGTCCCTGCCAGTGCTGGGGATTTTTAAAACTTTGCCTCTAATTTTTGCAAATGTGGTAGGCAATAAATGATACATTATTGTTCCAATTGTTCAAGGTTTTTTTTTTTGGAGGGAACTGAAAGGGTGCTCTATATAGTTTATATTCTAAAATATTTAATTCTTCCCTAATGATAGAGTGTGTTGAGGATTTTTACATGACCACTAAAATCATTGGTCATGTTGAAGATAGATATTGGTTTAAAAACACTAAACTAGAAGTCACAAAGATTATTTCTGGCTCTTTTATTTATTAACTTTGGGCAAGTCTAACTTATTTTGACCTCGGTTTTCATCTAAAAATGGAAATTAAAAATACACACCCTCCTTACCTTTTAGGAAATTGAAAGAGTAGGTGAGGGTTCATATGAAAGCATATTTGGCATTTAATAATACTGTTGGATACATGAATTTTGGAACAAGTTAGAAAGATAGGAAATAATTTTTAACTATCACCTGCTGGCGTCTTGTGACTATTGCTGCTACAAAATTAATAGTGTCATGTAAATTCTAGCTCACTAAGTGAAACTTAAAAAAAAGAATAAATAATTTCCTCTGTCCCTCTAACTTTGTGTGCCATAGTGAGGCACAGATGCCAGTGAGTACCCATAGTGGGTACTCAGATATCTGTTGAATATCATACTGGCAAGACCCAGAGGAATAAGAGAATCACTGGTAAAACCAGACTAGAATGTCATCTGCTGAGTCCTCGGACTCCCCCTGTTCCTCTTCCTGTTCCTTAACGGCCTCTTCACTCCCAGTAAACGTGGGTAACACTTGGCCAAATGCCTCCTGGATACAAATGGAACAGAGGAGGCTTGGCAGGATGGAAAAGTACAGCCAGGCTTCCTGGGAATGTCCTCGAGTGCCTATTATCCAGCCTCAGGAATTCCTTTCAACCTCGTTGCTCCCGTATCTGATGGGGAAAGGGTCAGGGAACTTCTGGCTCTGAAAGCCAGGTGCAGAGATTGGCTCACACAGATACCTTGCTCATGGCCTCTTTGACTCACTCCTGCTTTTTCCGGCCTGGTTTCCTTCACTCCCATATCCTTTGAAGCCATTACTGTAGCTCACTTTGGATTCAGGGTGTACCGCCCTGGTCCAGAATATAGTGTCACAGTCCCCAGGAGGAGTACACCTTCTTGACGTAGTCGGTATTACTGTGACTTACAGAGCTGCGTAGAAAGATACCACCCAGTAGGAACAACACTGTCAGTTGGCATTGGTTGAGTGCACACCACGAGCTCCATTGTTTACATGTGCTCTTCTCCTCTGGCCACTTCGGAACAAGCAGTGTCCATATTTTGCAGGTGAAAAGCCTAATATCCAGAGAGATGAAATGACCTGTTAAATATTATACTGCCAGTAAGTGGCAGAGGCAGGATTTAAATTTTTATTTGATGAGTTTACAAAATCTCATACCCAGGCAGGATTTAAATGTTTGTTTGACTGAGTTTACAAAGTCTCAGACCCTTTTTATTATTCTGCTTTTCCTCCCACCCTTGTAAATTCTTTGCCACTTGTTTACCAAAATAGTAAGAAATTCAGCCATCAAAGCCAGTGAGGTATTTGAGTCTTCTACTGACATTATTCCCTTTCCTGAACAGGAAGCAGAACAGGCCATCCAGTGTCTCAATGGCAAGCTGGCCCTGTCTAAGAAGCTGGTGGTGCGCTGGGCACACGCTCAAGTGAAGGTGAGTCTTAACGGGCTGGAAAGACCGCATCAGCTCATCCTAAATGAGTCTTTGAAAAGACAGTTGTCCACTCGCCCATTTGCATCCCAGCCTCTGCACATCTGGAACAACCACACGCTGGTCTCCTCCTTGTATTCACCATGTGTGTTGCCAGATTTTTCTTTTGAGAAACATCTCAGGAGGGATTAAGTTCCTTCGCCGTTTCCCTCCACATACCCACAGATTCTGTTTTTGATTGATTGTCTACTCAGACCTCTATCATTTATTTATTTATTTTTTTTATGGTAGGGGTCGTTCTTTAGAGGAAAAAAAATGTATTTATTTTCTAAATTAGTTGCTTTAGGCATTATTAGACTCTTCCCAGCCTCAGTTCTGTGGCAAGTTTGAATTGTTTATTCTAAATACTTGAGAAATGGGTAGTTGGTAAGAGTGCTTAAAGCACTGGCATTTCCTTACTCGAGAGGTTTTGAGAGTTGTTTGTGGGATTTGCAATGCCTGTATTGACTCCAAGGCCCAAGCAGTGGGAAACTGCTGTGTTCATCTCCTAGTTATTCTCTTGGGAAAATGTGCTGGAAAAGCTACAACCATTAAAAAAGAAAAAAGAAGGAAAGAATGGTATTCTGTTTCAGCCAGCACAGGTAAAGTATGTGTTTACACTGGAGCAATCCACAAAGTTGATTATCTTCCTCCTGCACTGTGGTCTTAACAGACTTGCCAACCAGATTTGGAGCCTCAGTCTTTATAAATGACCATAATGTTTGATCAGAGGCTCCACCCAGCAAGCTCCCCAGTAAAGAGTCACTGAAATAAAGACATTTGAGTTCAGTGTCAAAGCTCAAAAACAGATCTCAGACACTTTGGATCTTTATGAGTATTTCAGGTAATCACAGAGCTGTCTCAATTTCCAGGATCCATCACCTTAAAAATAGAAACAACAAGGAGAATTTCTAAATGCTTTTTCAAAAGAAAATCAAGTCTCATTTTCCATACTGGCTGTCATCTTCTCATCCTGCATCTCATTGAAAAGACACGCAGGAGAAATAAATCATCCTTCGTTCTGCCTTTCATTTGAGAATCTCTGTGCCCTGCACATCTTTCTGACCAGAGACTTCTGATTACTCTTCAACATTGTTTTTACCTTTTAAAAGAAGTATATAATTATCTGACATCAAATAAACTGCACTTTTCCTGGAGAATGTTTTCTGTACCAGTGGCTGCAAGCCATTACTACTTCTCATCTCCACATAAACCTGTAAAGAGTTGACTGTTATGGTTGTTACTTTGCAGCAATTGAGGAAAACTTTAAAGTGCTTGAAATAAAGCAAAATAACTATTGGAAGAAGTGATATGTGACAGAATCAGAATGTGAGAGGTCATTCCTGCTGTGTCGCTGTACCATCTGTGAATTTAAAGGTTGACATTCTTTCTCCACAAATAAGGAGGATTAATGGGCAGATGGGAAGCCTTGTCTATATTTCTTTTTCTAAGTTTATAACCTTTATACTAAAGCTGTCTGGACTTCTGCATTAATTTTGAATGCAAAGCAGACCTAAGATTGTCTAGAAATAATCTAACAATGGGCTTCCATGGTGGCTCAGTGGTAAAGAATCTACCTACCAATGCAGAAGACTCGGATTTGATTCCCTGGGTCAGGAAGATCTCCTGGAGGAGGAAATTGCAACCCTCTCCAGTATTCTTGCCTGGGGCCAACCCATGGACAGAAGAGTGTGGTAGGCTACAGTCCATGTGGTCACAAAGAGTCAGACAAGACTGAGAGACTGAATACAGTCTCTGTCTAACGATACACTGATGAGATTAGGGTTTCAGAACAAATGCATTACAGTAAAGGGCTGGTTTCTGCCTGGGTGGGGTAATTTGCCTCTTTTCTTACTTTCAGAGATATGATCATAACAAGAATGATAAGATCCTTCCAATTAGTCTTGAGCCATCCTCAAGCACTGAGCCTGCACAGTCTAACCTAAGGTAAGGAGGTGTCCTGTGGGAGACACAAGTATTGCAGGAGCTGGAGCCATTTCTTCATTCTGGCACTAGAAACCCTTCAGACCCTTCAGAGTGAAGTCTGCTAACTTTTGGCATGCTGAGACATGTGTCCAGTTAGTCTCCAGAATGTATACATGTCACCTCCTTCCACACCCCCAAGAATGTGTACCAGCTATTTACACAGTTCATACACACAAAAGAGGCTGGGCTTACCTACCACATACCAGCTATTATACTTGGCACTAGGAACACAGAGGTAAATCAGATACAGTCCTTGCTATAAAACAAGCGTTTTAATAAGGCCTTGATTATCTTCAACATTTGTCATTATACACTAATTCCTCCCCAACTATGAGTTCCTTTTACAGAATTTGGGTTTGCAGCACTTTAATTTTATCTACCATTTCAGCAAACGTAACAGTTTTGGTTCCAGTCCGTACAAATTGTCAGTTACTTCCTTGGAGTTAATTCAAAACAGAAAAAGTTGAGGGTTGAGTGAAGAAAGGCAAAGTTAAGGGTGAGCAGAAGTAGAGGGGTCGACTTTGCACCATAGCCTAGGGAGAAATGTTAACAAGTACAAAAGCTGAGATTTATGGAGCTTACTACAAAGCAGGCTCTGTGCTACACACTTGACATGCTGTGTGTCACTGAAGTATAAAAATCCTGGTGAAAGGACTTTGCATTCATTTTATAAAAGAAGAAACTAAAGTTTAGGAAGGTGTCTTGGCCAATATCACACAGGTCGAAAATAGCAGAGTACAGATTCAAAGCCAGGTTTACTGAACTTGAGGATTCAGTCTTTCAGTTACTGCTTCCAAGAAGCTTCAGGCTGTCCATGCAGGACTGCAGTTCTAACACCTGCTCCGAGAAAGGGCAAGACGTGTGAAAGAGCACCAGCCTCCATGTGCCTCTGAAATCAACACGTCACAGAGTCAGGAAAGTGATACTGTTTGGATAGAGGGCTAGGGGGAAAAAAAAACTTTTCTGTGTATTATCTGCACCAAACAGAAGAGATTTACAAGCATCTCAATAAACTGCAAGGAAGGGTGATCCTGAAATGTTTCCAGGAGTAATAAAAATCGATAAAGTTAATTTTATAGTTACCAATTTGTCTAACATCATTGATGTTTTCTTCATTTTGTGCTGCTTTATTTTGTACTCCCCCAATTTTTTTAAATTAATAACTTCAATACGTTCACTAGGAGCTTATTTCAGCTGTCCTGTTTTCCCCTTAAGATTAAATGTCCTCAGTCACTATGGTTTCGTGGAGGTTTTCATAAATCTAACTCCTCTTGGGAACAGACGACTGTACTGATGCTTGGTATCTCCATGGTACTGTGACTGTGTCTTTCGTTTATTTCACTGTTTGTTCTTTTTACTAAATAATCTAGCCTGGTGTTTTCCATTTATCTTTTAATCCAGAGAACCTCAGCTTATGTGTTTTGATTAACATCTATGCCTAATTAGAGAAGGTTATTTTCCCTGGGGCTCATACAAAATGACCGAGAAGGCAATGGCACCCCACTCCAGTACTCTTGCCTGGAAAATCCCATGGGCGGAGTAGCCTGGTAGGCTGCAGTCCATGGGGTCGCTAGGAGTCAGACATGACTGAGCGAGTTCACTTTTACTTTTCACTTTCATGCATTGGAGAAGGAAATGGCAACCCACTCCAGTATTTCTTGCCTGGAGAATCCCAGGGACGGGGAGCGTGGTGGGCTGCCGTTTATGGGGTCGCACAGAGTCGGACATGACTGAAGTGACTTAGCAGCAGCAGCAGCAGCATACAGAACAAAAGGCTGGCTGTTAATTTTCCATTAATGGAAAAGGTGTGGAATGCATCTCAGTGAGACCTCAGGGTTCTTTTTTATGGCAGCTTCTAAGTTTTTTAATTTTATGTTGCCCACGTAAAATCTTGAGTATATGCAGAGGTGTGCTTTTTGAGGATTTATTAAAGGCTATGTATACATTCCCTCCCAAGTTTCTATCCCTGCTTGTAGACTATTGACAGTGTCAAAGTGGAAACTAAAAGAAGCCATAAGCCAAAAAATACTCTAGTTGAGTTGCATTCTTATCTAGGGATAGTGGTGTCCTTGATCAGAAGAAAATTGCTCATAGCTTCTGGAGTGTCTCCTCACCCCTTCTGTCTAATACATGGCTGCTCAGCTCCCAGCCTAATGAAGAGGAAAAAGCAAGGGCTTTCATGATAGTCTGGGCTTGAATCCCGGTTCCATGGTTTGTTAGCTGTGTGAACCTTGGGTGAATCACTACCCCTCTGCATTTGTTTATCTGTAAAATGTGGTCCCTATAGTCAAAAGTTATGGTTTTTCCAGTAGTCATATGTGAGAGTTGGACCATAAGGAAGGCTTAGCGCCGAAGAGTTGACATTTTTGAACTGTGATGCTGGAGAAGACTCTTGATAGTCGCTTAGACTGCACGGAGATCAAACCAGTCAATCCTAAAGGAAATCAATCCTGAATATTCATTGAAAGGCCTGATGCTGAAGCTGAAGGTCCGGTACTTTGGCCACCTGATGTGAAGAACTGACTCATTGGAAAAGACCCTGATGCTGGGGAAAATTTGAGGGCAAGAGGAGAAGGAGACAACAGAGGATGAGATGGTTGGATGGCATCACTGACTCAGTGGACATGAGTTTGATCAAACTCAGGGAGATAGTGATGGATAGAAAAGTCTGGCGTGCTGAAGTTCATGGAGCCAAAGAGTCAGACACGACTTAGCAACTGAACAACAACAACAAAAGGTGGTTGATAACCCTTGAAATATTGTTGCAAGGATTAGAAACAGTGTAGGTAAAATACCGGGCACACTTCCTGGCTCATCATAAGTGCTCTGTAAATGATAGCCTAAACACACATTTGTCAGTAAAAAGGGACTTCGTAGGATTTGCAGGATTTTTTTCCACTATTATTCAGTGATTCAGAAGGTGGTACTGTATAAGAAAGAGTTCATAGTATGGCTCTGGGGTCCAGCTGTATTCAAATCTCAGCTCTGCCACTTACTAGCTATGGGCACTAACCTTTCTATGCCTTTTTTTTCTTTGTTTACAAAATGAAGAATATAACCTACATGAATTATTTCTTCCATTTTTTATTGTGGTAAAATAATATAGCATTTACGCATAATAGAGCATTTACCATCTTAACCATTTTTAAGTGTACAGTTCAGTGGTGTTAAGTACATTCATAGTATACAACAATCACCACCATCCATCTCCATAATTCTTTCCCCCTCGCAAAACTGAAGCTCTAAGGGTGGGATGATATGGGAGAAGGACATTGAAACAAGTTAATTATCATATGTCTAATCAATCGCCAGCCCAGGATTGATGCTCGGGGCTGGTGCAGCGAGATTTCCTGGGAGGGGAGGGAGGAGGGAGGGGAGTTCTGGAGGGGAAGCATATGTAAACCCATGGTGATATCATGACATTGTATGGCAAAAACAATAAAAAAAAAAAAAAAACTGAAGCTCTATACCCATTAAGCAATCCCTCCCCATTCCCACCTCCCCCAAGTTCCTGGCAACCATCATTCCACTCTCTGTCTCTGATTTTGACTGCTTTCTTAGGTACTTCATGGAAGTAGAATCATACATTATTTGTCTTTTTTGTGAGTGGTTTGTTTCACTTAGCAGTCCTCCAGGTTCTTCCATATTGTAGCATATGTATATACCACATTTTGCTTATCTGTTCTTACTTCAGTGGACACTTGGGTTGCTTCCACGGTTTATCTGTTGTGAATAATGCTACCATGAGCATGGGAGTACACATCTGTCTCTCAGACTCTGCTTTCAATCCCTATACAAATGATCTTTGAGTGCCTACTGTCTGCAGGTACTAAGATGCTGAACAGTGTTGATGTCTGAGGTTTAAGTGTAACAATATACAAAGTATTCCTAACAGCATCTTACAGAAAAAGCTTAATAGATGTTTCACCCTTGATCTCTTTCCTAAAATAAGAACAATTATTTTTGTGGGGGTTCTTTTCCTCCCAAATAAAACTGTATTCCTTTTGTTGCTCTTATTTATTTATTTATTGGCTGCACCCGGCAGCTCGTGGGATTTTCCCTGATCAGGGTTGAACCTGGACCACTGCAGTGAAAGCCTAGCATCCTAACCACTGGGTCACCAGGGAAGTCCTGTTTTCTATGAAATGTTTGTTTGTGTTTGAGTGTCTTGTTGCTTCTCTGATATGCCTGAGAGCCGCAAGGAAGATGAAATGCATAGGTATTCTCTGAATGTATGCAAGCCCACTCTGATGCTCTGCTGTCCTTTTTCCAGTGTCACTGCAAAGATCAAAGCCATCGAAGCAAAGCTTAAAATGATGGCAGAAAATCCTGATGCAGAATATCCAGCAGCACCTGTTTATTCCTACTTCAAGCCACCAGATAAAAAAAGGACTACTCCTTATTCTCGAACAGCTTGGAAATCTCGAAGATGATGGTTATGAATGACTGTTCTCCATGCCTGAGACCCTCTGCCTTTGTACTTGTAGCTGTGAGCAGTGCTGCCTGACAGAGCACAGTCACATGTTAGAGTTTGGTAACATAACATTTTTGGATGTCCTTCTTATGGATGTTTCTTCCCTGAAGTATGTGTGGAATTGAGCATCATCCAGAATAAATAGGATTTTATCCAAAACTGTGACTTGAATGCTGGGATGCTCTAGTTGGCTCGTTTGTTTAGGTTTGTAACTCCAGAAACATTATATAGTGTGCCAGAAAGAAAGGCAAACACAAAGAACGTTATCATTCAAATCAGGAAACTTAATGTATTAAGAGCTGTCTTTAAAACAAAAAGAATTTTTTTTTCTGTGCTCAGTTGTCTTTACAACATAAAGAAAACGTAAAAAAACAAGGGAGGGAAGTAAGAAATTTTGAATCATGCTCAAAACTGCTGTTCCAGAATTTTCTATGGAAATCCCTCCAACTGGACTGAAAAGAAAAAGTTCTTGGCAAAAAGAGCTGGTTCTTTGAGCAAATGTTGTGGTAATCTGTTTAAGAATTATGCTTATTGTTTCAAAATCCCAATTAGGAAAACATGGTGTATATCTTTAAAAAGTGTTTGCGTCGACAAAACTGTAGACCAAAATTTAGCATTTTGTACCACAGCGGAAGTCCTATTTGAAAATCCAACTTGTATTCTATCGTGATCATTTTTTTAAAAATCTAAATAATCCTGCCTTCTCTAATACCAAATGTCATTGTTAGTGTGGGACTTTTAAAGTTGCGTTCGTTGCATGAGGTTGTTTTTAATAGCATGAGAATGTTCTGTTTGGAATTATATGGAATTATATCATGGTCAATCTAAATAGAAAAGCAGATATCTTTGAAAACTTAACCATTGCTATATTGATTCTCTATCAAACTTATACCTTTATTAATAATTGTGTAGGGTCTGAGTAGAAGAAATTGTCTAGTGTGGGGTGCGATGGGGACACACAGTGGACACAGAAAGTCAGTGGAGCAGACACTGCTCTGGCACCAAGATTGTAATGACCTCATGTTTTATGTAGTTTATAAAGGCTTGAAAGATTGCACGACTTTAAAACAATTCTCCATTTGTAGAACCTGCTTCTCCTCAGATATTTTTTGCCACTTTGAACATTTTGAATGTAACAACAGAGGAGGAAAAACAACCAATCTAGGAGTCTGTTTCCCCCCGAAGTGTTGGTTGGTCATTTTGGTGCCAGGTGGATAGCCTGTTTCACTGGGCAGCGCCACTGCTTCTTTATCATGTAAATCATCTTATTACTCAAGGTGCCATTCTTAGAGATTACAACTGCTTACTGTCATTGTTCCCAGCAAGGTAGGAGTTTAAGCCTTCCTGTGAGCAGAAATGAATTTAAGACACTTGAACCAAAACTTCAGCATAGTGAAGTGTTACAATTCACAGAAGTGGTTCAGAGAAATTCCTATCACCTTTCCCAAGGTAAAACTTTTCAGATATCTTTCAATGTTATTCTTCCTGCATTTATGAGCTCAGTGTAAGATGCAAGTAATTCTCCTTCTGTTTGGGGGATAGTTCAGGGAGGTGGGAGCATTATCTCCCATTTTTCTGGTGACTTCTCTAAGAATATAGAATTCACCGTTTTACCCTTGAGGTCCTCTAAGAGTTATGGTGGAATAGGACTTAATGCAAAATAAATAGTCTTCTATTTTTAATAGGAACTTAGGAAATACTTAACTTTGGATTATCTAGAGTTGTTTCTTTTAGAAACCAGAGCTATTTATTTGTATTTAAAGCAATGTTTATTATTTGTACCGATTCTTACTCCTTTGTGTGAATAAATGCAAGACAGTGTCTGTGGTTGTGTCTTCTCTCATCCTTCTCCTGCACTAAAGACTGCAGCTCTCTGGGAGGTTTGTTCCTCCTTTGGCCATGGGCCAAGGTGCCAGGCAAGGTGCTGCTTCTTAGTGCCTTCTCTGACCCCAGAGGCAGGTCTCTGCACCCTTTCTGCCTGCCTCCTTCCGTTAGACATGAGGAAAAAGACTAGCTGTTCTCACTGTACATCTAACTGTTCCAAAAAAAGTTGTTAATGGAAGGCCTCTGAATCAGGAAAATGTGTTAGGTCCCTCTTTCAAAGTAGGGTTTCAGAAGACTAAAGGTACGTGTTATAAATACACTGAAAGCAGTTTGGTTAAAGGTTTGTTAAATATGAGTGTTAACTTGGTAAACTCCTTGTTATGAGGTTATCTGTACTTTAAAATTATTTGTTGGCTTACTATTTTGCTAAAATTATGTCACAGTTTTGATTTTTACAAGAGTGTAGAATTGAGGGGATTATCTCCTTCATCTCAGCTCTTCTTTATCCCTTGCAAAATGTAACCCTAACCAGTAGACTTTCTATAACTGGAATCTCAATATTAGGAGGAAAAAAAATCACATGAAAGATTTTTCAAAGCATATCAAATATCAACAGCAGCAGTTTTGTAAAACCAGATATCTTCTAGAGCTGTTCCCTTGTCTATTAAGGCAGGTACTTTCTAAATCACAAAGTATATCTACATTTTTAATACTACTGTCTAAAAGAATAAGACTAATTCTTACCTTACAAGTTAATGTTAAATAGCTCCTGTATGTAATCATTATGTTCCTAAAAATGATTTGATTCTACCATATTTATCCTTGATTTCTCTTTTTCTCTCCTGTTCCTTCTACCCATTTCGTGAACAAATCCTGTCAACTCCACATTGAAAATACATCTTGAAAAAACTATAAAAAAAACCACCTCATCTTAAGTCCAGTCATTTTACTGTGGTAGTACCTGCCTAATTATCTCCCTGCTTCCACTCAGTGCCTCCACTGTAACCAAAGCAATCCTTTCCCCATCTGAGCGTGTCATTCCCTTCCATGGGCTTTCGTCACACCTAGAATAAAATCCAAAGACCTAAACGATTTGTCCCTGATAACCTGCCTGACCCTGTAAGCCTCTTATCCTTTTTTGTTGACTGTGCTCCAGCCTCAATGGCTTAGCTATTCCTTGAGTGCTAGGAGGTCCTACCATGAGGCCTTGGCATTGGCTGTTTAAGTCCCTGTTCCTTTGGACCATGTTCAAGAGGCTACCTGACCTCCCTATCTAAAATCAGCCCTGTCACTTCTAATCACTTCCCCTTCTTCATTTTCTAAATAGTCCTTGTCACTACCTAACATCATATACAAAGTTACTTCCTCTCTCTCTCTCTCTCTCTCTTTTTGTTTTATTAGAATGTAAGTTCCCTGGGAGCAGGAACTTCTATTCACTGCTATTCCAACATTGAAAACCATGCCAGGTAGGGACTTACCTGAAGTCCAGTGATTGAGACTCTCAAGTTCCTAATACAGGGAGCACAAGTTTCATCACTGGTCAGGGAACTAAGATCCCATATGCCACACGATGAGGCCAAAAAAAAAAAAAGAAAACAATGCCAGGTATGTAATAGATGCTTAATAAATATTTGTTGATGAAGAATCAGAATCATGGTACTTGACAACTGAAGGGCCTTAAGAGTCCCTGCCACATAACTCCCTCACTGTCCAGATGGGAAAAGCACAAACGCAGAGAGACAAAGCAACTTGGCCAGGATCACGTTGTTAATAGGACAGCATTAGATAGAATCCTAGCCCAGTGTTTGTTGCGTCAGCAAACTGGCCTGTGCCCTCTTTTCGTACAGCCCACAGAGCTAAGAATGGCTTTTACATTTTTAAATGGTTGAGGAAAAAAGTCAAGAATACTATTCTGTGACACATGAAAATTAGATGAATTCTGAATTTCAGTGTCCATAAATAAACTTGTATTGGAACATAGCCATGTCTATTCATTTACATATTGTCCATGGTGATTTTCCCACTACAATTACAGAGTTTAGTGCAACAAAGACTGTATGGCTCACAGAGCCTAAAATATTTACCATCTGGCCCTTCATGGAAAAAATTTGCCAACCCCTGCTCTGAAGTTTATTCCATTCATGGAAATGTCTTTCTAAACCTTTTTGGTGTCAACAGTTCCGGTGTTAAAAGCAAATCAAAGCAGCACAGAGACAATAAAATGGTGTCAGCTCCTTATCACATCTCTGGACCCATTTACGTCTCATCTTTTGGAATGGAGAACCGGCTGTCCAAGCCTAATAGCATCACTGTACTGAAAGAAAAACTATACAACTGTAGGCTAAATTCCCTCATTCTACAGGTGAGGAAACTAAGACCCAAAAAGCTTTGGCATTCAGTATGGGCTAACCAGATGGCTGGCAAAGAACCCACCTGCCAGTGCAGGAGATGCAGGTTCAATCCCTGGGTCAGGAAGATCCCCTGGAGAAGGAAATGGCAAACCCACTCCAGTGTCCTTGCCTGGAAAATTCCATGGACAGACGAGCCTAGCGGGCTACAGTGCCTGGTGTCACAGAGCCAGAGGTGACTGAGCAAACACACACACACAAGCCTCAGTTAGACCCCTAGCCCCAGCTATGTGAGCAGGTTAGTTGGAACTCAGTTCAAGTAACAAAAACCCTACTCCAGCTACCTTCTGGTAGGAAATTTATCGGCTCGTGGAACTAAGAAGTCCAGGTGTTCAAATGATATGGTCAGGAATCCGTCTGTCTCTTGATTGTGTTTTCCTCTGGGTTGGTTTCATTCTCAGGCAGGCTCTCCTTAATGGTCTCTGGAGAGAGACTTGAAGTCCAAGTTAAAAAACACAGACCTGTCAGAATTTCTTTCTCTCAGGACATGGGGCTACATCGTCCTTCCTCTGCTTTCAGTCTGACCTGGCTAGGATTCCTGATGATACAGAATGGCATTTTATTTTTAATATGCCCTGTGACCTTTCTAAGGTAGAAACAGAATTTAAAATTTAACGTTGAAAAACAAAATTAAGTTTTCCTCCTCTGAAAACAGGCCTCTCTCCCTGCTGAAAAGCTTTCTGGCCGGCAACCTCATCAAAAGGAAAGTGAGTCATTCCTCAAGCATCTACATGTGGCAGGTGGGGAAGGTATATAGATGGGGAGGCGCAGTCCCACACACCACTGTGTGCCTTGACAAAGAGAAGATTTGGGAGTTGCAGGAGTATAGGAGGTGGGTTCCTACTCCAGCTGGAAACAGAGGCGGGGTCAGAGATGACTTCCCAGAAGAAGCAACAACTGAACTGAGCGCTGAAGGCTGTCTACACACAAACCAGGCAGAAGGTGTGAGAGAAGTGTTGAAGGAACAACAAAGCCCAGTGAAGCCCAGAGATTAGCTCTATCCCTAGAGCTAAACATAAAAGAAATTAAGACACACAAATATTCAATGGGTATTCATCGGAAGGACTGAAGCTGAAGCTCTAGTTCTTTGGGTACCTGATGCAAAGAGCCGACTCATTGGAAAAGACCCGACTCATTGGAAAAGACCCTGATACTGGGAAAGACTGAGGGCAGGAGGAGAAGGGGGTGACAGAGGATGAGATGACTGGATGGCATTACTGACTCAATGGGCATGAGTTTGAGCAAACTCCAGTATACTTGCTGGGAAAATCCCATGGGCAGAGGAGCTTGGCGGTCTACAGTCCATGGGGTTGCAGAGTCAGTCACAACAGATCATAATGCATGCATGCATATAGAATTATATATAACTTATATGATGTAATATATGATTCTATAAATACACAGCTTAAATATGTAAAGATTATTTAGGAAACTGGATGTATTGTATTATGTGTATAGTAATAAATGTATATATGATTATATAATGTAATAATGTGACATAATGTTTAATAAAGCAAATATAATAATTAACTTTACATTACATACACTCTTTCCATCCTTCTTGTCCCTGAAGCTGCCTCAGCACCCCTCCCTTAGATTATTCCAGTGTCTTTAGGACTCAGGGAAGGACTCATACCCTTCAAATCTATCCTCAAGCCATTGCTGAAGTCATCTTTCCAAACCCCCAATTTGACCATGTTATCTATATGCTGGAAAGATACGGATGGCCCTTCACAGTTTATGTGCTGAAGTTGAAATCCCTTTGCGTATTATACAAGGCTTATCCCAGTCTAGCCTATTTTTAAGCTTTACCTACCTTCTGCTGGAAAAAGATTAGTAAGAGAGATTCATTTTAAGCAGTGTGGCCAGGGCAGAATTCTCTGAGAAGACCTCTAGCCCTTTGAGGACACCCTCAAATGGGTTCTCTTTTCTGTTAACTCCTATTTGGTGGTTGAGGAGACTCAGGCTCTATAGAGTTTCTCCCCCACCTTAGGGCTTGCAACCAGTGCGTAACAGACTTGGGTATTAACTGAGGTTACCTGGCTCCAACCCAGATTCCCTAACCACTACATCATGCTGCGTCTGCAGGGAAGGATGCTACTTCCCGTTAAATTGTTGACTCACAGATCCATAGCTTTGGAGAGGAATCCCAGCTCCTCCATTCAGCCTCAGTCCTCCACAGTCTGGATCCTACCCACCTCCCAACACTGCCTCCAGCAAAACACTCACTGCTCACCCATCCTCCATCCTGATCCAACCCCTCTTAGTCCTAGCCTGCCTCAGACTTATCCCTTAGGACCTCACCGAAAAGTCACCTCCTCTGGCATTCCATTTATAACCCTACCCCCTAAGCCAAGTTCAATGCCCTCCTCCTTGCTTCCCTAGCACCTGTGTCCCCCTTTGTGTAGCACCTGTCCTGCTGCACTGCCAGTGCTTTCTCTCTTCTCGCCCTGTGGACTGGGCTCCTCACAATTGACTCTTTCCTGTGCCCTGCCGGGAGCCTGGCACAGAGTCAGCACTTAGTAAATATCGGCTGATGCTAATTTCTGGACGTCAGAACTAGAAGAGGACCAAGCGACTTCGTGATCACATGTACAATACACCCTGAAGTCTAAAAACTCTTCGACACCGATCATCTCATTTACCCACCTGAGGTTATTGTCCCCATAGTCTAGGAAACTGAGGTTCAGATCAGTGAATTGTCCAAGTTCACCCAGCCGGGAAGTAGCTGGGCTGGGATCTGACCTCAGGTCTATCTGACTCCAAGGCTGTTGGTCTTTTCATCACTCCCACAATCATCTGATTTAAATAACACACCCTTCACCAATGAGGACACCGAGGCCAGGAGAGGTACATAGGGTCATATGGTCCGTACCCCATTCTGTGCTCTTTCCTCTACTCAAACAGGAAGTGCCTGGGAAGGTGATGAGGTGAGGATGGAGTCTGAGCCAGGAAGGGCAGTCCTGCCTATGTCTTTTCCCGTTGCCCCCTTCCCATTTATCACAACCTGTATGTTTAAATTTTGTATTTAGTATTTACTCTGAAATGCCTTTCATCTGATTTCCCCCCCCTTACTCACCAATTTAGCTGTCAGAGTAAATAAATGTGAAGTTGGGTCTCCAGCCTCCCCCAGCTCACATTACCTTCCTAGAATTACTCCCCGGCGGGGCGGAACCGCTGCTGGGGGCGCTCCCACAGAATCATCCAGTTACTAATGAAGTCTCTCTTTAAACTCAAATCTTGGACCATGACTCAGGTGGAGGAGAACGGTAAAACTCACCTCAGGGGGATGGGATGACCACATCCTGTTTCGTGACCAGGAGAAGGACTGAGGTGAGAAGCAGAATTCATTATACACCTAGGATGCTTATTGTACATGTAGGATGCTGAGGACATTATACACGAGGACTACTTACATTATACATGTAAGGCACTTCTACAGGACCAGGAATAGAGGAAACCCTTTTGAAATATTCATCTAATTATACTGTTAATTGTCACCAAAATCCTGAGAGGTAATTACTGTTATCCCCCTTTGGCAAGTAAGGAAACTGGCTCAGAGAAGCTCAGTGACCTGCCCACAGTCTCCCATAAGAAGGACTTGAGGATCCTGATAGAATGTACTGACTTAGCTCATCCTGATTTTGCCAAGGTCAGTCCTATCTGGACTCTCTTTCCTGCTGGAGTCAGGAGTTGTTGGAAGAGATACATCTTCCAAATTAATTTCACTTCTGTCTTCTTTGAAGTCAGGCAAGCCCTGGGTTGGAATAATGGTTCTGCAGTTATTCAGGAGAATATTTGATTCTTTGGTTGACTTACACCCTACCTTTTTTTTTGATGTGGCACCTATTAGAATAACAACTGGAAAATGTAGCCAGTCCATAGTTAATGATGGTGATGATTTAGTCACTAAGTTATGTCTGATTCTTTGTGACCTCATGGACTGTAGCCTCCTAGGCTCCTCTGTCCATGGGATTCTCCAGGCAAGAATACTAAAGTGGGTTGCTATTTCCTTCTCTAGGGGATCTTCCTGACCCAGGGATCGAACTGGGGTCTTCTGTATTGCAGGCAGAGTCTTTACCTACTGAGCTGCAAGGGACTATTGTTACTGAAGGCTATTATTTATCGGTTGCTTTCTGTGTGCTAGGAATGATTCTGACCCTTTCGCATGGATCATTTGCTTAATTTTTGCAAGCATAAGAAGTGGACTCTGCTATCACCCACACTTTGTGGAGGAAAACTGAGACTAAAGAGTGGCTGAATAACTTGCCCAGAGTCCTTTAGGTAATAAGGAGCAAGGTCAAGATCGGCACCATGACAGTCTGGCTCTAGAGTATTTGTATTTCCCTACTGAGTTTAATGCCTCTTATTCCAGTTTTGATTTTCTGAGCATCATATCAGAATTACAGAGTAGGGAAGTGTCTGGATTCTGGAGTCTGAGTGGTAGAGCCTGAAATGAGGCTCCTGTAAGCTTGTTTCCTCAACTACCAAATAAATAAAATAATATAACCTCCATGCAGGGTTGCTGCAAAGGGTCAGGAGGATAATGCATGTAAAACAGTGCTTGGCACATAAATGCTCAATAAACAGTAGTTATTATATTAATATTATCACTCAAGGAGCATGTGCTTCACATTCCTTCTCTCAGGACTGCAACAGCTTGTTTGTCTAGCCTCTGAATCTTGGCATTCATCCCTCTACCTGAAATTCTTCTCTCCTCTGAATCCATTTATATTTCATCTATCCTTTCATTTTTTTCATTTTAGCTCAAGCCTCCTCCATACCTCTCCCAACCTCTTGCCTGAAGAGCTAGTGCCATCCTCATGGCCTCCTCTTTCCTGGAGTCCCTCTGCACTCACACATCTGTACAGTTTTGTATAACATTCAATGACCTTCTGATTCCCAAAGGTGCCCAGAAAGGGAAGGGAAGGAGATAAAGTCTGCCCAATTGTTATTGCCATTTTGCAGATGACAAAGCAAACTTAACCCGTAACTGGTGAGGCCAGAAGTCATATCCAGGGCTTTTAATGGATAATATGGAAAAGGTGTGTGTGTGTGTGTGTGTGTGTGTGTGTGTGTGTGTGTACATGTGTCTGTGCATATATGCACAGGGTAGACATGATCATGTATGTAGCCTAGAAATTAAGAGTATAAACTCTAATGTCAGATGAATCTGGGTTTTGAGTTCTTGGCCCTGGCAATTTTTAGCCATGTGGCACCATTTTGGACATATCATATGATCTCTCTGAACCTCAGTTTCTTCATCAATGAAATGGGTACAATAAGAGACACTACCTAGTGGGGTTATTGTGAAAAAAATAAATAGCATGATTATAAAATACCTGCCCTGGATTGAAGTACAAAGGAGTAGCAGCTGGGTTTATTGTGTTCAAAAGAAGATAGTTGAGGAGGAGCTTGTTCCTCTGGTCATCTCTGGTGGATGTTGGAGGATGCATACATATGTGTGTGCCTGTGTACACACATCACTGGCTTTCACACTGCTGTTGTGCTCTTAGTAGAAAAGATTAGGGTCCAAAAAGAAACTTTCCACTCTGTGTATCTGAGAGCAATACATGGCTGAAAATGCAGCAAGTGGGAGATTCCATTGGCTGGGTTTGGAGCCATTTCTGTGTACCTTGGTGTGTATAAAGGAACAGATATATGTCTCTTTTGAGGCTACAGGAAGTGTGAGTCTGTAGTATTACCCTGGAGAACAGATGCCTCATCTGCCTGTGCCTGTTAGGGTGTGTCTGTGTGTGCATGACTAAAGCTGTGCCCACCAGGAATCCTGTGTCTTCAGAGGTGTATGGTCTGTCTCTGACTATAAATGGTTATCTCGCCATCTGTAGGGATATGTGTGTATATCTGAGAGTATCTGAGTAGAGGACACAGGGTGTCACATGGGTTTGGAGCTCTCTTTGGGAATCTGCTCTCTTAACGATGGATGTGTGTACACGTCTGGGGTACGTGTACAGTTGTGCGGGGTGTTTACATTTGTAAATGAAGACAATTAGGGAGGTGATGGTATGTGCGACTGTGTGGAGGTGGGGTGTGTGGTGCCCGTAGGGCTGGATCTAAGTGTGCATATTTGTTTTTAGAAGATGATGTATATTTAGCTCAATTTGTGTGTAGAGAAAGGGGCCAAGGCTGTGAGTGTCCACTTATGTGTGTGTACATAATGTGTGTAAGGCTCTGTCTCTGAGTTTAAGTCTTTCGTGTCTGGGTCATTGGAGGCTGTGTCTCCTCTCTCAGTGCCAGGGCCTCCTTGCCTCCCCCACCTCTCTCACTGTCAGTAGACCCCTAGAGAAGGTGAGATGGGCATTAGACTGGTTAGCTCAGCAAATTCTGCAGGGGAGGGGGATGTCTCAGACAATCCCTCCCTGGAAAATTCAGGGGAACATCACCCCCGCCTAACCTCTCCCACCCAACCCAATCCTATTTAGGATGAGATGTAGCCCAAGCCCTTAGGAACTGGTGTGCCCTCTGATTGTTATGGAGCAGAGGCAGCTGTGCAGGTGTATGAGTTATGTGTGCATGCCTTGTGCTCGTGTAAATGAGGCGAACAGGTAATCATTTGCCTCAGCATGTACACAAACGTGCCAGGCATGGGATTGCATCAACAGAGTCTGATGTGTGACTTTATATGAAACCCATCTCGGCCCAACATGTGAGCATGAGTGCCCCTTGTACCTGTAAGTGGGGCTGTGGCCGAGAGTTGTGGGTGCCCCGTCAAGGGGCGGGGTGGGGGGGAGGCGGTGATGAGAGCTGGGTGTCTGTGCGCCTCCCCTCCCGGTGCCTTTTGTATGTCAGCGTGTCCCTCAGTCTCTCTGTCGGCGGTTCTGAGTTTCTGTGTGTCTGTCGGTCTGTGTGTGTGTCTCTGGGTCGCCGCCTCGCTGTGTGTGTCTCGCTCTCCCTTGCCTGGGAGGGGATTGGTCACGCATGACTCATCTTGAACCGAGCGGGGCTCCAGCGGCAGGGCGGTCGCCGCCGCAGCTGGAAGGGGAGGAGGACCAGGAGGAGGGAGAGGAGGAGGAGGAGGAGGAGGAGGAGGAGTGGGCGGGGGCCTCTCCAAGTTTGTCGGGACCTTCTTCCGAGGCAGCGGCGGCGGCAGCCAGGGAGGCCGGGGTTGCTCGCGGGCCGGGGGCGGGGGCTGGGGCCGGGCCCGGGGCTGCGGGGCCGGCGCCTCCGCTCTCCTCCTGGTCGTGGTTCAGCCTTTGCTCGCACTGCGGCCGTGGCCCCTCTCTGCACGGCTCTCCGAGCCGCGCGCCCGCCGAGCCCGCCGCTCCCCGGCCCATGTACTGGAAGCATGAGAACGCCGCCCCGGCATTGCCCGAGGGCTGCCGGCTGCCGGCCGAGGGCGGCCCCGCCACCGACCAGGTAAGCGAGTGAGCGAGTGGGTGAGCCGCCCGGGCCGGGGTCGGACGGGGGCCGGCACCCAACCGGGCCGGGCAGGGCGACTGGCTGCCGCGGGGAGGAGGGGTGCGGGGGTGCGCCTGGGAGTGTGTGTCAGTGAGTGTGTGAGCGCGCGCGAGCACGGGGGGGGGGTCGCGGAAAGCGAGAACACATTATGCAAATGTTGGAGGAATTTCTCAAAAAGCGATTTAGCAAAGACACAGGCGAATCAAGAGGAGGCGAGGCGGGTATTGTCCGTCTGAATAGGCGCTGATAGCGCCAATGCGCCGGGGGTTGTGCGGGCGCAACGCTAAGAATCGCGGCGCAGAGCCGGTCCCGGGAGCGCCGAGGGGCTGGAGGGTGCTCTTTCCTCTTCTCGGACGTCTCCGTTTTCTCTTTTGGGCCCCGTTTCGCCCCCGATCTCGCCCCCGTTTTGCTCTGGGTTTCCCTCGGACTGGCCCTCGGAAAGTGCCTGAATCCGCGTCAGCATCGCCGCATCAATTTCTCCGCGCGCACTGGGCGGACGGGCTGATGCTCCCAGCGCTCAGGGTTTTATTTTCCTCAAGCGCCCCTCCCCAATCTCTTTTTTATTTTCTTTCTTTCTCTCTTTTCTCCTTTTTGCATTTTGCGCCGAGAGGAGAAGGGAGCGAGGAAGGGGGGGTGGGTGAAGGGAGAAAAAATTCGATTTTTAATTACTACCATTAAAAAATCAAATTTGCAATTCTTTGGGCGGCCTGATGGATCTCACTGATTGACAGTTGGAATTGACACTCTGGCTACCTCTTATCTTGGGCATTCACGACAATTTCTAATTGCAGGTAGTTTGTGTGTGTGCGCGTGTTTTTTTTCCCCCCTCAGAGGCTTGGATTGCAAGGGAACTAAGCGATTACTTCAAGAGCCACGGGTTAAGTGCAGGGAGAGGGGGAGAGAGAGGGAAAAAAATCCAATCCAAATTCAAATTGCTTCATTAGAGAGACACCGCTTTTGTGGGGAAGGGCTTTAAATGCCCACTACAAAGTTAGGACTCATTGTTCCGCGCCGGTTTATATAACAGGCGCGGGGAGGCGCTGGGCTCAGGCTGCGCGGAGCCAGAGCTGCAGCCGCCGCTTGCGTTCCCTCCCCCCTCCCCCAGGTGATGGCCCAGCCAGGGTCCGGCTGCAAAGCGACCACCCGCTGCCTTGAAGGGACCGCGCCACCGGCCATGGTGAGTTCGTTCGGCCCTGCCTTCGGTCCCCGGTCCCCTGGCGGCCGGGCCCTGGGGAGCTGACGCGGCTTTCCTGCCCCGAACAGCTGTCCGGTGCGCTGGGGCACTGCCGCAGGGCGCCGCCCCTCTCTGAGCCTCGGTTTTCTGGTCGGGAAGGCGAGCTTTGACCGCTCCTGGCACCTAGGACGCGCGTGCTAAAAGTTGGAGGCGTCCTTTCCTCTCCAGTAGGCCCTTCCATTCCTGCCCTGTAGCCCGTGGCTTGTCGTTTTGGGAGGATTTCGTTTCCGTTGGTTCGCTGAGGCCCGGGTCTGTCTCTGAGGCAGCAGCAAAGCTGGGCACCCGACTCGGCCCGCAGCTCAGAGTGCGGCTCTCCCTCTCCTCCATGGCAGGCTCAGTCGGACGCTGAGGCCCTGGCCGGCGCTCTGGACAAGGACGAGGGCCGGGCCTCTCCCTGTACGCCCAGCACACCATCCGTCTGCTCACCTCCCTCTGCCGCCTCCTCCGTGCCGTCCGCCGGCAAGAACATCTGCTCCAGCTGCGGCCTGGAGATCCTGGACCGCTATCTGCTCAAGGTGAGACAGGGGAGGGGTGTTGGCGGGGTGTGGGTTGTGACCCGAGGATTGCAGGGGGAGTCACGCCGGCGCCGGGTCCCCTCAATTTGAATCCTTGCTCAGTCCCAGCCAGACTCCGCGGCTTCGGGCAGATCTTAGCGTCTTTCTGAGCCGCCGGGTTCCCGTCTGAAAAATGGGCAGAGTTGATTTCTACCTCCCTGAGCCTCCATGTTACAGAAGAAAAGTGGGGGAAGTCACATGTTCCTTCAGAGCTCCGGCGCCGGTGTCTGCAAAGGGGGCCGGGGAGGCTGGAGCCAGGCGCGCTCGGAGGTCCGCGCTCAGCCGCCCCCACCTCCGCCCCCTCCCCAGGTCAACAACCTCATCTGGCACGTGCGCTGCCTCGAGTGCTCCGTGTGTCGCACGTCGCTGAGGCAGCAAAACAGCTGCTACATCAAGAACAAGGAAATCTTCTGCAAGATGGACTACTTCAGGTAAGCTGCGGCCGCAGGGCCAACAGTGTCGCCGGGGGTGGGGGGCGTTGAGGCCGTTTGTCAGCTGTGCTCGGTCTCTGGCTCCGGAGGTTCCCGCGTCCCGAATGCCCGGCGCCGCGCCGCGCGGGGGCCCAGCCCACCGGCTCTCAGCACCAAGCACCAGGAGCTTCAGGCCGCGCGCCGGTGCTGGCAAGGGTTCGGGCCGACGATCCGCCTCCGGTTGCTGAGGCCCATTCGGTTTTGATCGCGTCTCTGGCTCCCTCTCGGTTCCTGCCCGAACCTCAGGCTCTCGTTCAGACTCCCAGCGTGTTGGTCGAGCTCTGAGGGTCCCGGCCCTGGGTTGTAACCCTACTCCCACTCCAGCAAAGCCGGCGCCTCTACCCGGCAGGACTCCGAGCTGGGCTCGACTCTTGTCCCGGCTCTGGCCCCGTCTCTTACCCCGGCCGAGTTCGAGGCTGGATTCAGGTCTGGTTCTGCCTCAAGCACTAGCCTCGCATGGGTCTCGGATCCGAACCCATATTCAAGCTCTCGATCTAACCCCCGACCTCGTTCTCCGGTTCCGCCTCAACTCAGACCCTGGCATCGCTCGAGTGTAGGATTTCGTGTCTGGGATCCTGCCTGCGCGCCGGGCGCCGGTTCCAGTACCAGCTCCGTCGCCGTTTCGGCCTCGGCTTCAGCCTCACCCGGGTTTAGGCTCTGACTTTGGGCTGCCGGGGCAGGAAGGAGGAGTGGGGCGCCGCAGCCAGGGCCCCCGAGTTGGATCACCCTGGGCTGCGCCCTCCGCCCCGCGGTGCTGCATCCGGCAGCTCTCGACAGCAGCCCAGCTGGTCCTCCCGCCGCATCTCCGCCGCTTGCGCGCGCCTGGCTCCTCACCTCGCCTGGCTCGGCCCTGCCCGGGTCATGGGGTCGAGGTCACGGCGAGGTCAGAGGAGCAGAAACTGCCGGCCGGATCCCTAGGGGAAGCGTGAAGCAGGCCTGAACTCGGGCCTATGGAGTCCAGAGAGAGTAGAGTGGGATTGGTTCCTGGGCAGGACGCCTGTTCCCAAGAGCTTTCTTAGGAAGTGGAGAAAGCTACTCCTCTACACCCAGCAGCCCCCCATCCCGCTGGCATCCTTCCCATCCCTGCCTCTGGAGAGGTCACCAATGCAGCCTTCCTGCGAATACCTCAGCCCCAGAAAGATCCTCTAAGTCAGGGGATGCTATGTAAGGCAATGCTGCCTCCCCTGCCCCCTGGCTTTGAGTCTCTGGGAACTTGGAAAGAGAGGGCCTTGAATCTAGGGGGAGGCTTGTAGCATTTGGGTCTGGGGTGCTCTAAGGACACCTTAGGAAGCCTAGCTGGAAAAATGGACTCTTCTCTATGGTGCATGGGTGTGAGTGAAAGTGCAGCTAGGGTGTACATGGGCAAGGGCGGCTCTACCGGTGGCCTGGGACTCCAAGTGCGAGGATGCACACGTGTCTGTCTGTCCAGATCTGTGCAGTGGCCCGGGGGAATGTGGCAACTGAGTAGGGCGAGGGGCGTGCGGATAGTGTGGGTTTTCCTTTTACAGCAAGCATTTGTCTGTCAGTTCATGTGTGAGTGGAGAATGTTTGTCTCTGAGAATGCTGAGACCAGGCGTGCGCGCTTGTGTGTGTCTGTGTGTCGTGCAAGTTGGTCAGGACAAGCTTCCTTCTGAACTGGGGTCTGAAAGTGAGAGGCTGAAATCCCGTCAATGCCCTCCCCGCCACACATCCCTCCTCTGAGGGGCATTTCTCTTTATGGCCTTAATCCAGGCACTGAGGGCTCAAGGGTGTGAAGTGACTGTGGATTTGTGGGTATGGGCTGCAGCCTGTGTGTATGTGGGCGCAGGGCTGTCATTGTGTGGTGTGTAACCAGAGTGTGACCACTCCCCTCCACTGTCCTGGCTCTTTGCTGGCCAGGACAGGGAGCAGAGATTAGGGTCCCTGCTCTCAGCCTGACTCCAGTTGGTAAAGAAACAAGCCAGCTGCCCTTCCAGGGCTCCTTGTGTTCATCAGTGGGCCAGGACAGCCTGGGGAACCCAGCTGGCCTCTTCCCACAGAATAAGGCAGGCCTGGCCCCCTCTCCTGGTTCTCCTGGTGGCAGCGGAACCACCACCTTCTGAGCCACTTGCCCACGTGTCTGTGCTGCTTCTCCAGCCCCAGCTCATGCCCAAGGCTGGACCAAGCCTCCTTGGCTGATGTGCTTTCCTAGATCTTCAAGGATTAGTGAAAACTCAGATCCTGACCCTACTGTTGAAAGCCTCCATTGCCTTCCTTCCCACGGCAGTGGGATGAAGAATGAGATCTCCAGCTATCACGGAGACACAGAGACCAGACTCCATGAGGCCAACCCTGAAGCACTGTATGATCTCGGGCAAATCACTGCATCTCTCTGCCCTCAGTGTCCTCCTACGAAGGTATCTCTCTGAGCTGCCAAGAAGGCCAGTGAAGGGAGTAAGTTTCAGCAGAGGCTCCCTAAAAAGTAGGTGCTATGGGTGTCACCATTGGCAGGAGCATCCCGCCCTGGTGGCATTTCCTCAGACAGCTTGGGGAGCAAGAATGGGGCTGGGCCATGTCTGGGCTGCAGGTTCTGAGCACTAATCCTTTTCTAGTGACAATAGCCCCCTAAGCAAAACTAAAACAGATCTTTGGTTAAGAAAATAGAGCGAATAAAGGCTCACATTCCCTGGGATGAGAGAAGAATTGTTGCTTTTCTGATGGTTTCTCCCCCAGCCAGGTCTCCCTGCAGGCATAACTCATCCCTGGCAGCCCCACCTGTAACAAAAATAATGAAACCCACAAAAAGGGAGAGAAAAAAGCAGGCGGAGCACCAGACAGGGACTATTGTCTGCTCTGAGCAGCAGCCCTGGCTCTGGGGCAGCTGCAAGTCAGCTCTTACTGGAGAGAGCATGGTGGCGTGGAAGGCAGAGCCTTCTCTCTAGACTGGGGCTCAGGGAAGGGCCTAGCACTCAGATTCTCTGGCCCTCTGTTTCGTGAAACCCAAGATCAAGGGTCTGATGGGAAATGGGCTGGAGCACTCATTCCAAAGAGAGGCCAAATTTCTGAACAGGATGCAGGGAGGGAGGAAGTGACAAAGACCCCACTGGTAGCTTCTGAGGTCCTCTGGCTTCTGGTCTTATTCCTCAGGGAAGGGCTCCCTCTCAGTTCTATCTGCTGTGTTGCCCTTCCCTGACACTGATCTGTAGACTCCTCTTCTATCTTCTTTGGCAGAGCTGGTAGCACTGGGGGCTCAGGAAGCTAGCTAGATGTTAGGAAAGCACTCCAAGCTCACTGGGGCTGGAGGCAGGTGGCTGCACCTGGGTGGGGTGGGGTCTGGAGAGCCAATGATGCTCCTGACTTTGTTGGAAGGGGTTGGCTTTCCACTGACTGTGTGCCCTCTCTGAGTTCACTGGACCTCTCTGCCTCAGTTTCTCCAACTCACCATCCAAACAGGGACCTCACCAGCCCTTGTGGCTTCAATCAGATTCCCACTTCCCCTCACTCCCTGAGTCCTAGCGGAAAAATAATTTTTTTCCACTAGGAAAATGTGTGATGCTTTTAACTTCTCCACTTTTGGGGTTAAGACCATTTTGTTTTCTCTTTGCTTCCAAGAAGTGGGACGGTGGGTGGGGGGAAGTCCTGTGTATGAGGGGAGTGGGAAGATAGTGTTCCTTTCTGGAGGATTCATGTCTCAACAATCAAAACCCCAGACAGGGGACTTCTCTGGTGGTCCAGAGGCTAAGACTCCATGCTTCCAATGCAGGGGACCTGGGTTAGCTCCCTGGTCACAGATCTAGATCCCACATGCTGCAATTAAGACCCGGTGCAGTCAAATAAATAAATATTTTTTTAACAAAATAAACCAACCAGACAGCGTCCTCTCACCCACAGACCTGTGGCTGCTGCCCCTGCCATGGACTGATCTTCAGTGCCCTTCTGGCCCTTCCCCTCCTGAAGTGTCATACCTATTGTAGACTAGGGGAGACAATGTCCCAAGAGAATGGAGAATGTGTCCCACCAGTGAGAGAGTGGAAGAGGACAGGACCAAGGATGCTGTCCGGAGACTGTAGAGAGCGCTTCTCTAAGCTGGGAACTGTGTTAACCCTTTACGTCTCATTGCTTTATCTCATTGAATCCTCCCATCCACCCTGTGAGTAGGTAATTGTCATAACCCCTACATTATAGGAGGGGAAGCTGAGGCCCTGGGTGGTGAGGTCACACAGCTAATAAGTGGCAGAACTTGGATAACCCTCCCGGCTGCCTGACTTACCATCCTTATGTCTAAATATTTGGCACTCCTCTCTTCTGTAGCTGAGACAGTCGGCAACCTGCCGCCTGTGCAAGGTGGGGCCCTTGGAATGGCAAAGACCACACCCACCCACCCACCCCTGCTGGCCCTAAGACTCCCTTCCCTGGCTGGCTGGCTGGCTTCCCATAGGCAGTGCTCTGTGCTCAGACTGACTGTCCCTGGGTGGGCCCTGGGAGTACTTGGGCAGGAGTGGAGGTTCAGGTCACAAGGTCCTTAGCCCTCTTGCCTCCTGACCACGGGCGTGGGGAGTAAAGGGTTAACTACCTCTCCTTGCGTTGATGGGGTGGGGTTCAGAGAGTGCCCAGGGCTGGGCCTGGGAAGGGGTCTGCCCACAACCATCTCTGTCCCCCACTTGGCCCTGGTGACTTAGGCCGAGCCAGCCGGCTTGTCTTCCTAGTTTCCCCTTGAACCTAAGCTCAGACCACATACTCCAGCGGGGGAATCCCACCCCCTCCCCCCGACCCCGAGGGTCCCCGGGGAGGCTCTGAGCTGGGAAGCGGCCCCCCACCGCGGCTGAGAGCAGCCCAGCGGCTGCCAGCTGTTGGGGGACAGATGTTGGGGGAGCTGAGAGAGGCGTTTGGGGAGGGGCTTGGGCTGGGACCTCCGAGGAGTGGGGCGTTTTAACCTCTTAAATGCTGGTTCTGTTGTTTTCGGCTTCTCCTGTGGGTTAGCAAAGCAGAGAAGAAGCAGAAGGCATAGGACCACCCCTCAGCCCCGCAACTTGTTTGCCTCATAGAATCTCTTCTCTAAGGCCCTCAAGTGAGCGTCCCGAATGCAAAACAAGCGAACACTGGTTTTGGGTGTCAGCGCCCTGTCTCACTAGCTTCTTAACATTGGCCCTCCCACTCGGAGCTTTGGTTTCCAGCAAAGGGGTAGCTTAGCAATGGGGACAGGAGTCGTAGTGAAACTCCAATGGGCTCTTTCGTTGAGGCTCATTTACACAAATAACTGCCGGGCTCCTCCTCGGTATCCAGGAGAGACAGGCCGAGAGAGCTAGCCTGATTCCGTCCCTGGTGCACGGCCCCCTCCGCAAAGCCACGAGTACCCAGATGTCTGCGTTCCCCGCTTCCGCAGCGAGAGGGGAAGGCGGTGCGCGGCGCCGGCTCCACTCTTTGCAGCAGCTGCCAGGCTGTGCTTCCTACCTCCGACACTTCTCCATTCCCAAGCGCTTCTGTGCTTTGCGCCTTTGCCCCGTGGCGAGCGCGGGGACCCAGGGAGGGGCGCGCACGAGGCAGGGGGGAGGCAGGCAGTGGCCGTGCCCCCTAATCCCTTGGCGCACCCTGCGCAGCTCCCGAACACCGCTTTCTTGAAGTTTCGTTGTTTCTGCCGCCGATTTCGCTGCTTCCGGAATTCGGCGGCTCGGGCCTCGCTGCCCGCCTGGGAAAGGAGTCTGTCGGTTTGTCAGAGCCTGGATCCGCAAGCCTCCTGGTGCCCCTTGTTTATGCCACCTTCCACGGGTGGGGGACACGCTTCAGGAGCGGCCCCAAACGCATCCCAAACTTCAAAATGACCCCCATCCCCATCCGAGGATTCAAACGCGAGGATGGTTTCATTGACTGGGAGGAGACACGGCGCGCGCAGGGAGATCCTAGAGCTGGGGACAGCTCCCGGCATTTGGGGTGCTACGAGGAGGGCGATAAAGTTGCTGAAAGGTCTCCTGCGGTTCCTGCCTCAGAGCAAGGGGATGAGGGCTCTGCGAGCGGCCAATGGAGGCGCAGAACGCGCCCGGCGTCGCTGACTCCTGTAGCGGGAAGATTAGGGACGCGCGAGGAACCTTGGATGCGTCCTGGCGGAAAACGACGAATCCCGCAGAGCCAAGCGCCGGAATCCGGGAATTTAAACTCTGGTTCTGCGCTCCGATCCCGGAACATGGAAACCGCTGACTGAAGACGCAATTGCTCTCGCCTGCATCTCAAGGCTGGGACCTTCCTCTGTCTCTTTCAGGCTCCCTCTACTCGAGCCTACGGAGGTCCCAGGCCCTGCGCGAGGGAGTTTCCAAGGACCCAAGGCTCGGAGTGGGGATGCGACGCAGTCAAACCAGGCCCCTTTCCTATTCATACCACCGAGTTAAAACTACGCATCTCCCGCTGCTTCCGCAGGTTCTAGGGGATTTTTTGCACGTCGGAAGGGACCTCAACTCGTGTTCCACACTCCGTGTCGTCTTGGACAAGTCACTTGTCCACCTTGAACCTCCCATTCCACGTGTTCAAATTGGATGTCAGAGTCCCCATTTCACATGGCTGCGGCGAGGGGGATGCAAGGGATAAGTTGCGGCCCAGAACCCTGGAGCGTAGCGAGGGTTCTGCACCCGGCTGGCCCTCCTTTTTCCTTTCAGAGGCCAGGAAGTTCTCCAAGTCCCGAGCTGGGCAGCGGGATTCGGAATCGGCCCCTCGGCGGGAGCAGACTAAAATGGGCAAAACGATTTCCTTTCTTTACTGAAGGAATGGAAACGGAGACCGCGGGCTGTACTGGAGAAGCCCAATTTCCGGGCTGGGGAACCACTTCTGTCTGTTTGAGGGAAGGTTGACTCGGCCAAGGCGCGCAGAGCGGCCTGCGCGAACCCCGCGACCGCCGACAGGGTCCCCTAGAGCCCCTTTTCCGAGAGAGCGGCATGGCACTGGGGGGAGGCCTAGAGTCAGTGCGGTCGAGGCCTCCGCTCCTGTACTCAGTTCAACCCGAGACCGTTTATTCAACCGGTAGTTGCTTGTGTTTGCCAAGGCAGGCGAGGCTGTAACCAGAGCGCATTTGCTGGGCTGGTTCCTGGGCGCTCTCAAGGCGCTTCCCAGTGCTCTTTTGGGTGGAAATGTGCCTCTGGGGACACAGAAGCAAATCTTCTAGATCCTTTCCCAGGAATGCTGGGGTGGAAGGGAGAGCCAAGAAACCCCGACCTTTACAAGTCGATGTGTTCAGGGCTGAGAAGGTGATGCTGGGAGCCTTGGAGCTAGGAGTGGGGGATCTGCAAGAGGAAACAGTCTGTGCGAAAGCCTGGGGAGTGGGGAGTGCTTCAGAGGCGTCATAAGACCTGGGATCACCTTCCATCATGGCTGACTCAGGCTCATGTTGGGTGTGGGGTGAGGGATCTTGAGGAAGGTTAGGGAGGAGATGAGCCAAGAGAGGATGTGGTCTGTTGAGCTCTGTCAGCTCCAAGGGTCTTAGACCAGATCCTGAGCGTAGAGGGGAGCCACCAGAGGATTGTAAGCTGGGTAGGGGACCGCATAAAGCATCCGTGCTGGAAACTTCCCTGTAGGCACTGTGTGGAGGCTGAGTTGGCCAGGGTGACGCTGGAAACAGAGGTAAAGCTTGGCAGTGAGGGGCGCACGATGGGAGCAAGGCTTGGGAAGGCAGCGGTGGCAGTGGAGAGGAAGAGATGGGTCCCAGAGATACTTAGGAAAGGGAACCTACAGTGTCCGATGATTTGCTGGTTGCTGGGTTGAGGAGAAGGAGGAGTGGTTGATTTAGGTTTCTAAGCTTGAGGGGCTGGATGAGTGGAATCACCATTCCCTGAAAAAGAGTTGCCAGAGGGTCGGCATAGGGTCACTGGGTGAGTCATCCACTTCAAGAAAAGACTTTCCCTGGTGCTCCGGCTGACTGGTGACTGGTGACAGGCCTGGGGCTGTCTTCTGGGGCAGGGTAAACCAGACTCTGCTGCTTCCTGGAGGGGCTCCCAGGCTGCTGGTGGTGGAGGCAACCACGCCACAAAGTGGGAGGGCAAAGGGGAAGCGGTAGAATCAAGGAAAGCTTGCGAGAGTGAGGCATTTGATCTGGGCTTTTCTCTCTTGTTCAAATGAGGCAGGGCTCTGGAGTCTGAGACTAGCTCCTTACTGAATAGATTGCAAAGCACTAAACCAGTAGCACTAACCATTGCTGTTGTCACCTTGTTCAGCTCAGGGCCAGAGAATGAGAACTCAGGGAAGCTAAACACTGTGTCCAGGGTACAAAGCCAGTAAGTGCATATCTGTCTATGCTTTCAAGAAACCCTCAATTTTCTCTACAGCTGGGTTACAGTTTATTCTTCTCAAGAGTCAGACTGGCTAGGGCTTCTTTTCTTGCAAGCTGTGTGACCTTGTGCCAATTACTTTACCTCTCTGGTCCCCATTTTCCTCATTTGCAAAATGAAGATTAATTGGGACAATCAACATAAAACACTTAGAATCTTGCTGGGCAAGTGGTAAGTGCTCATAAATTTGCCGAATTGTTACTATTATATTTCCCCTATATTTTATTGAGCAGAGTAATGTTATATACAGAGTCAGTGATGATGGTAGAATATCTGGAAAACTCAGAAAAGCACCAAGAAGAAAGTAAGAAAGCACCCACCGGCTCACCTTCCAGGTGGAACTTGGCTGCAGGGGATGGTGAATCTAGACAAAGGGAAATGCACAAGTGAAGTCCCCCAGGAACCCGGGTGTGGCCGAGACTCAGGGGTTTGGATGGCTGGTCTGAGCCTCCCCATCCCTTTTCTCCCCTACTCCGCCATGTGCCACAGCCGATTTGGGACCAAGTGCGCTCGGTGCGGCCGACAGATCTACGCCAGTGACTGGGTCCGGCGGGCGCGCGGCAATGCCTACCACCTGGCTTGTTTCGCCTGCTTCTCGTGCAAGCGCCAGCTATCCACAGGCGAGGAGTTTGGCCTGGTCGAGGAGAAGGTGCTCTGCCGTATTCACTACGACACCATGATCGAGAACCTCAAGAGGGCCGCGGAGAACGGTACCCAACCCGCCCCTAACCCTCCCCACCCCCAGCCCTCTCTGAAGCCCACGCCACCTCAGCACCCCAGGAACTGCTTGAAATTCTCTAGATCCAGACACCCCCTTTATCACCTGGGGGCAGCATGGGGGTGGGGCTGCACACAGACCTTGTATCTCTGGCTCTACCATTTGTTTGAAAGTCTGAAGTCACACTGCTGGTTCTTGCAAATTATGTTTCCTACTCTGTAAAATGGGGCTAACAATAAGACACCTCAGAGATAGCTGAGCTGATGTGCTGAAAAGCCGAGAGGCACTCAGTGAACCCTAACGGTAACTCTCATCACAGGTAGCCTACTTCGCCTTTTGATAGCTCTGGGTGGCCTGGAGATTCATCCCCTCTTGTTTGCTGGAACCAGGCTTGGGCCAATCCGCCAGAGATGATCCAACCCTCCCCTCCCAACTCCTACCCCAGCATCTACAAGCCAGAGGTTTGGGGATGGGGTTTTCATTCTGGGCTGTAAGGAGAAAGGCATTTGAGTCTAGAGACCGAACTTCAGTTTTGCTTCTGGCAGGTTGTACTGACCTACAAAGTTGCCTTTTATCTCTGGGCCTCACTCTCCCGGAAAATGGTTATTGGATTAGTGAAAGTGAAAGTCGCTCAGTCATGTCTGACTCCATGGATAGTCCATGGAATTCTCCAGGCCAGAATACTGGAGTGGGTAGCCTTGCCCTTTTCCAGGGGATCTTGGACTAGGAAGATCCCTAAATCTCTTCTGACTTTGGGAGATTTCCAAAGACACTTAGGCTCAGGGACAGAACCCAGGTCTTCCCCGGTTTATAGGGGCTAAGTCATAAAGTGTCTGCCCCATCCCCAGTGCCTCTCAGGAAGTATGGACCACCCTGCCTCAGTCTCCAGAGGACTAGTCAGGAATCCCGAGTGCTACTGGCCATGGCCACAGCAGCAGTCGCTCAGTCATGTCTGACTCTGAGACCACATGGGCTGTAGCCCACCAGGCTTGGCTATCCATGGAATTTCCCAGGCAAGACTACGGGAGTAGATTGCCATTTGCTACTCCAGGGGATCTTCCTGACCCAGGGGTCGAACCCACGTCTCCTGCTTTGGCAGGTGTATTCCTTACCACTGAACCACCTGGGAAGCCTTGGCCACAGCAGGGCTGCCACTTTCTCCTGCCAGGATCAGGGCTGAGTGGGTCTGGGTGGGGAGCAAGTGAAGCTGGGGTGCTCCGAATTTACCTGCAAGCAAGCTGGGCTTGTCCAGGAGTCAGCGTTTCCTCCACACCATGAGCCATCAGTCACTCCAGGCTCCTTCCATACCTGGACCAACCAGGACCACCGCTAGCCACAGCCTTGCCAGTTACACTGCAGCTCTCATATCCAGGCCTGACTCCCAGACTCCTACCATCCAGGGAATCTGAAGGCTTATGACCTCAGATCTCCTTTACTGACCAGCCCTCAGTTTTGGCTACGGGTTTACTTGTAAAACTTAAAAACACACATGTCCACTATAAAAAATTTAGAAAGGATGGTTAAGCAAAAAGAAGAAAATAAAGACCACTCCAAATGCCACCACCCCTCACATTTTAGTATATGTCTTCCCAGATTTTGTTCTATGTATGTATGTTGGAGTGTTTGTTTTGTTCTTTCTTTCAGCACACTTTTTCCTAATTAAAAAATTATGAATAGCGGTGGAGTTTCTGGAGATTTTAATTTTCTTCTTTGTGCTTATCTGAATTTTCTGAGTTATGCTCCTTATCATACCTTTGCATTCAGAAAAATGAGATATTAAAAGAAAGGAATATATTCAGTGTGATTAAAAAAGTAATGTTAAGTAGAAAGAGAATAACACATACTCCAGTTAACAAAATTAAACCTTAGAGAAGGTGATGACATGTGATTGTTGGAAAAACTTCAGAAGCTGTAGGAACATTGAGTCTTCATAATTGCGCTCCCTCTTCCTAAGCCTTTGGTGTATATCCTTCCAACCTTTCTGCTTCCATCTCTCTCTCTCTCTGTTTTTTTTTTTTTTTTTTACAAAATTAGGATCATAGTTCTGTAAACTGCCTGCTTCCCAACTCCATCAGTCTTTGGTTTCCCCAGTAAGTCAAGGAGGGAGCCCAAACTGGGATGCTAGAGTCATCCAGCTTTCAGAATACTAGTCGAAAGGTCCAGAGCTGGGACTTTCTTCTCTCTGAACCTCAGTATCTTCCGCTATAACACGAGGATAGTGTCACCAATCCTCAGAGTTTTGAGAAGTACAGGGCACCCCCAACGAGAAGCGTCTGGTACTGAGCAGATGCTCAGAAGTAGAAGCCCCTTCCCCAAAGACTGAGTTCAGGGGCTTAGGACCCTGGGATTCCCGCTCCCAGCCAACTCCGCTCCTGACACTTCCAGGGACCAGCTCCCCCCACCCCCGTCCTTTCCAGGCTGCCACTAGAAGAGATGGGGACGCGTGGTCAGCCACTTCTGTCGCCCCCAGGGAACGGCCTCACGCTGGAGGGGGCAGTGCCCTCGGAACAGGACAGTCAACCCAAGCCGGCTAAACGCGCCCGGACGTCGTTCACCGCCGAGCAGTTGCAGGTACCAGGGCTGGCCGCGGGTGGCCGAGTGTGGGCGGAGCCTTGGAGTGGGCGGGGCTGAGAGGGCCTCCTGACTCCTCCCCTCCGCCCAACCCGCGGGGAGGGGCGGGAGGGGCTGTAGCTGCCTGGGGGCGTGGCCTCTGGGCCGGAGCCTCTGATTGGGCCGGGGCCTTGGCGACCTCGGCGGGCTCGTGCCTCACCGCCCCGCGGCCCCCGGCAGGTTATGCAGGCGCAGTTCGCGCAGGACAACAACCCCGACGCGCAGACGCTGCAGAAGCTTGCGGACATGACTGGCCTCAGCCGAAGGGTCATCCAGGTGGGGCCGGGGTGGGCGGGGCCTTCGTGTCTGGGGCGGGGCCTAGGGACCTGGGGGCGGGCCCTCGAGCGCGGAGCCGGGCTGCGTAGCCGCCGGTCCGGGGGGCACACGTGGCCGCTCTTCCTCGGGTGGCGACGAGGCAGTCCCGCCTGGGGTCCCGCGGCGGCGCGTCCAGCTCTTTTCCGTGAGGCTGAGGCTGCTGAGGCTGTCGTTCCAGGTGTGGTTTCAAAACTGCCGAGCGCGTCATAAAAAGCACACGCCGCAGCATCCCGTGCCGCCCTCCGGGGCGCCGCCGTCCCGCCTCCCCTCCGCCCTGTCCGACGACATCCACTACTCCCCGTTCAGCAGCCCCGAGCGGGCTCGCATGGTCACCCTGCACGGCTACATCGAGAGTAAGTGACCGCGACACCCCGGTCCCCCGGCCTGTGGGAGTTTGGGTATAGACGAGCGCTCGTGGGTGGCGGAGGCGTGGGGAGGCCTTGAGCCTCGTGAGTGACGCTGAGGGTTCTTCAGTCACTCGGACCTAGAGTTGGGGGAGAGGAGTTAAGTTCCCCAGCTCTGCCGCAATGGAGCTGGACTCTTAAGTAGAGGCAAGCCATTCAAAACGTACTCTCTCAATACCCACTCTCTGCCAGGGCCTGAAGACTAGGAAAAGAACAAAATAGGTAAAGTCCCTTCCCTGGGGGAGCCTGCGTTCTGGTGGGAGAGGCAGGAAACAGTACCAGATAAGATGAGCCGTTTGGTTTTCATCGTGGTGATTCCCGTAGTCGGGATTCTGGATGAGAGTGTCTGACGATGTCGCCTCTCCTCCAGCTAAGATAGGAGTGCAGGCAGCAGAGGAACCAAGTGTAGGCAGAAAGAGCCCTGGCATGAGTGTGTTTGGGTCTCAGCAGAGAGCCAGGGTGACAGGAGTACCCACAGCTGAGGCCGAGGGCAAATCACTTGACTTCCTTGAACCTGTTTCCTCATCTGTACACTGGGACATTAATGATGCTACCTCACAGGGTGGTGATCCACTCATGTGTTCAGTAAGTATTTTTTGAGTGCTTTCTGTGCCCTAAGCACTGGGATGCCTGCGTGCTAAGTCTCTTCAGTTGTGTCCAACTCTTTGCGACTCCATGGACTGTAGTCTGCCAGGTTCCTCTGTCCACAGGATTCTCCAGGCAAGAATACTGGAGTGGGTTGCCATTTCCTTTTCCAGGGGATCTTCCTGACCCAGGGATCGAACCCACATGTCTTATGTCTCCTGCATTGGCAGCTAGGTTCTTTACTTCTAGCTCCACCTGGGAAGCAAGCACTGGGATACTACAGACCAAAGCCTGTGTGCTCCTGAGGCTCAGTTGGCAAGATGGGGAGGAGGGGAGACCATAAACAAATAAAGGAGGGAGGGCAGGCATGTCAGTGGGGACTGAGCACTGTGGGCTAGGGATGGCAGGTCATGGTGGAGTGATCTTAGAGTAGAAATGTGGGGGAGAGACAGAGAGAATAGCTTTGTGCATTTCTAGAGGATGAGCATTTAGTGAATTTGCTGTTGAATGGGTGTTTATCATAGATTTTGTTTCCCTTTGAGGTTGTTTCTATTGATTGTTTCCTCAAAGCTGGGCATGACCAGAAAAATAGGTGGCAACAACATACCCACAAGCTCAAATCCTCTCTTCTCTGGCTTCAAGTAAAAGAGAAAGAGAAGGGAAGTCAGAGAGAGCACAGCTGTGCCCCAAGTCCCTGACATATGCCAGGCACTATCTTGACAGATGTTTCTAAACATCACTGTCTTACTGCACAGATGAGGAAACCAATGGTCCACACTAAGTTAGTGGGAGCCAGGATTCTTTAATGATGAAATGTGGGCTTTAGTGTCATACTGTGGGGCTTCAGAGTCCATCTCTGTCACTTACAAGCTGTGAGACATTGGGCAAGTGTCTTATTATCCTGGAATACCAGTTTCCTCATCTGTAAAAATGAAGACAAGAATTCAACCTCTTTTTAAGAAAGAAGAATACCTATCTCAAAGCGGTATTGTGAGCATCAGATGAGATCATTGACTTAATGTCTTCAATATTTAGTAAGTTCTGGAAAAGTATTAGCTGTTCTTGTGATGGTGGCTGTGGTTTGCAGAGCTGCGAATGCAGAATCCTGCCTACTGCACCAGGCTGCCAGTTGGAAGTGGCAGTGTCTGCCAGTGTCTCTTTGTTCTGTTCCATTTCTGAACCATCTGCTCAGTAGGAGGGACTCTTTTCCCCCTTTCTTTTCTAAACAATGATGTGTTCAAGCTGTAGAGAGCTCACTGACGATCTAGTTCATCTGCTAAAGGTGCCAAGCACCAGGGGCTCTCTAGGTACCAGGAGTCTGGGCTACCAGCCAACATTTGCTGTGAAGTTGGTAATGGATCTAGGTGACCCCATGGTCTCCAGAGCTATGTCAGGATTCTGTCCACGTAGATTATTGGCCAAGCCTAGGGGCACGCGGAGAAAGGACTGAAGTGCCCTTTCCTCTTCCCCTCAAGGTGAACCCAGCTTGGGGCAGGAGGTGTCAAGGGTGTTTGAAAGGGCTGCCTCCTGTTGCATGACTGAAGGTCCCCTTAGAAATTTTCTTTGCCATTCACTGAATTCACAGGTTCCTGAGTTTCCCAGAGCCTTCAAGCTTGGGCTTCCCTTGTAGCTCAGTTGGTAAAGAATCTGCCTGCGGTGCAGGAGACCCAGGTTTGATCTCTGGGTTGGGAAGATCCCCTGGAGAAGGAAATGGCAACCCTCTTCAGTATCCTTGCCTGGAAAATCTCATGGACAGAGGAGCCTGGTGAGCTGCAGTCCATGGGGTTGCAAAGAGTCAGGCATGACTGAGCGACTAACACTTACTTCAAGCTTGGAATCTCATAAAAAAGCTTTGGAACTAGACTCCAGAAATGCGTACATATGCACTTAGTTCTCCACATAATCTCAGGCTGTACATGGGCCCTTAGAACACCCCATATTAGAATTCCTCCATCTTCCCCAGATGAGGGAACTGTAGCTCAGAAAGGCACAGTGACTTGCCCTGTTACATGTTAATTGCAAATCTCTGTACAGGGCTCCTTCCCCTGCACCCAAAGAGGATGAAGTTCACAGAAGAGTGAGGCTATAGACTACACTGTAGTGGTAAAGAGGCTGAAGCATGAGAGATTTGGGTCAGACCTAAGGATGGCCTTACCCCTCACTGTTTTAGATATTAGACTAAGGTATAGAGATTCATCTAGCAAACACTTAAAGAGTACCTACTGGATGTTTATGCCTTATTCTAGGTCCTGGAAATCCATAAAGATCTAGAATCTAGAAACAAAAAATTCCTGCCCTCATTAGAGCTTGCAGCCTAGCTGGCAAAGACAGATAATATCAACCAAACAATAAAGGTATACAGTAATTCAGATGATGGTTAGTGCTAAGGAGGAAAACTAAAGCTGAGAAGACAGGCAGGGAGGGTAAGCGAGGAGGTATTGGTGTTGGGTGGCAGTTGTGAATAGGGTGGTCAGGGAGAGCATCCTAAAGAAGGTGACATGTGAGTACAGAGTCCTCTGGGGAGGGGGGTAAAACCCTGGTGATACCTGGGGGATAATAAGGTACAGCGCACCAAGGAAGGACTCGAACGGATGGGGTAGAGCCTTGAATGTAGGAATGGACAGCCTTGAATGTATATATTCATTTACTTCTCTTTTTAAAACTTTTTAACTGTAATATAGTTGATTTATGTGTTAATTTCTGCTGTACAGCAAAGTGATTCTATTATATATATATACACACACACACACACACACACATATATATACATTCTTTTTTAATATTCTTTCCCATTATGGTTTGTCAGAGCCCTGTGCTATACAGTAGGACCTTGTTTATCCATTCTGTTTATAATAGTTTGCATCTGCTAACCCCAAATTCCCACTCCATTCCTCTCCTACTCCCTGCTTGGCAACCACAAATCTATTCTCTCTATCTGTGAGTCTGTTTCTGTTTCTGTTTCATAAAAGTTCATTTGTGTCGTATTTTAGATTCCACACATAAGTGATATCATATGGTGTCTGCATTTCTCTTTCTGACTTATTATAAGGATCTCTAGATCTATTCATGTTGCTGCAAATGGCATTATTTCCTTCCTTTTTATGGCTGAGTAGTATTCCATTATATATATGTACCATATTTTCTTTATCCATTCATCTATCGATGGGCATTTAGATTGTTTACATGACTTGGCTATTGCGAATATAGGGGTGCATGTCCATATTCATTTATGAGTGTTATCAGTGAGTTAGTTATCATCAGCTATGCTTCCCAGGTGGCACAGTTGGTAAAGAATCTATCTGCTAATGCAGGAGACACAAGAGATGCAGCTTTGATCCCTGGGTCAGGAAGATTCCCCCAGAGAAGGAAATGGCAACTCCAATATTCTTGCCTGGAAAATTCCATGGACAGAGAAGCCTCATGAGCTATAGTCCGTGGGGTCGCAAAGAGTAGGACACAACTGAGCACACACACAATAGATAGTTATCACACATAGCTTCATTGCTCATAAAGACTTTCAGAGACTTCCCTGGTGGTCCAGTGGTTAGGACTCTGAGCTTCCATTGCAGAGGGCATGGGTTCAATCCCTGGTCAGGGAACTAAGATCTCAGAAGCCAAAAGAC
This sequence comes from Antilocapra americana, assembly GCA_007570785.1. Classification (NCBI taxonomy): domain Eukaryota; kingdom Metazoa; phylum Chordata; class Mammalia; order Artiodactyla; family Antilocapridae; genus Antilocapra; species Antilocapra americana. Next base: position 13,971,578 of record ML660778.1, on the reverse strand, counting down.
TTTCACATAGGGTATTGCAACCAACTCTACTGAAATTTTTCCTCCCAGGAGCATCCCACTGGTAAGTGGCAGAGGTGAAAATGTCCCCAGGGCCCCACCTTGCTGAGCCCAGAGCTGGTGGGATGCTGTGTGGAGACTGGGGGATGGGCTCCAAGGCATCCTCTCGTCCACAGGTCAGGTACAGTGCGGGCAGGTGCACTGCCGGCTGCCTTACACCGCGCCCCCGGTCCACCTCAAAGCCGATATGGATGGACCACTCTCCAACCGGGGGGAGAAGGTAAATGGAGCCCAGTTGGGTGGGGTGGGTCAGAGCCACCCCGCCGGGATTGGGTTTCTGGCAGGATTCTCGTTGCTGAGCAGGCACCCTCTGCCCGGCACACTCGGGCCCCCCATGCCCCACCGCGCAGTCCCTTGATCTGGTGCCAGTGTGTTCGGCGTGTACGGCCAGCCCCCTGGTGGCTCTCCACCACAGCTGGCCTTCTCTTTTTCAGACTTACAGGTTTAGTTACGTTGCGGCTCTGAGCAGGGCTTATATCACACACCACCCTGCCTCCCACCATCTCCCAGGTTCTTTCTTCCTCCTACGTCCTCCTTTGTGTTCCTATCTGTTGCTAGTGAATATCCTGAGCTGGTGGGGCCCAAGGACAGCAGGCCAGCCAGTGGCCCTTGGTCAACTGGCCTCCTTTGTGGAACCCGATCTCTGGTTGTCTCAAGCAGTAGGACTGGACACCCAGAAGGGTGCTTGGACGTCACCCAGTCCAGTGGCTTGAAAGCTCTGTTCTTCAGTCTGGGAACCCATTTGTTTGTTCTTTCTCATAATGAATGATGGAGATGAAACGGGGCTGGCAGGGAGCCACTCTGGATGAAACTGCAGAGAGAGTAGAGCCCCCACCTCCCACTCAGCTCCAAGACAGCCCACAGTGAACCTTGAAAGCCACTGCTCTCAGAAAAGTCCTTCTTTTAGAAAATGAGGCCCAGGTAGCTCAAAGTCACAGAGCCGGAATGAGGACTTATGCCTTTACTTATTCACAAAATCAGTTCTTCAACTGACACTTGCTACGTACAGGCTGTGCCCAGGAGCCCCAAGTCAGTTGCCAGGAGCATAGAGATGAAGGAAATGTAGTTCCTGCTCTCGAGGAGGCCAACAGCTAGGACACAGCATGATTCAACTGTGATGCTGGGGCCAGAGGAGCTCTGGGTGGGGGTACAGCTCAGGAGAGACACAGGAAGGCTTCCTGGAGGAAGGCATGCCTGAGCCTCAGGGTCCCACAGGAAAGGCATGAGCTGCCACGGCTCTCAGGGAGCCCAGAGTGATCCAGAGCTGCTGGCACATGAGCCTGGGAAGAATAAGAGTGAGGGGTGGAGCCCTCAGGTTGCCAGGTGTAGGCGCGTGGACCGTGGTGGGCCCTGGAGGTCTCTTTTAGAAGCATCACTGTAGTGGTCCTCAGAGAGGCAGGAAGCCCCGGGAGTCAGATGTGCTGGGCTTGGGGAGAAACAGGGCCAGGCCTGAGCTCAGTTTTCTGTGCCTCAGCATCATTTAGGTAGCTCCTAGAGAGGCACATTCCCCAGCCTCGCCTCTGGGGAGCTGGGGCGGGCCCCAGGGTGTCATACCCAGCCCCAGTAATTATGACAGGCAGCCAGGAGTGGGATCACCTTTCCAGGACAGCCCCTCTAACTCCACCTCCTGATAAAGCACTGTGGGGCTGGGCTGAGAGCTGGGCAACATGGGGAAAGTAGATGGTATGGAGGTACAGCCAACCAGTAGGACCAGTAGGTTTATAAGTAAATGGTAGTATGCAGCCCCAAAACCTGGAGACCCCAGTGGTGGGTGACCTCACCCCAGGAATGTTCCCTCTGAGACTGTCATACTCACAGGAAGGGCTGCCGTTGGGTGAACTGCTTCTTTGTTCATGGCAGGCACTTTGCATATGTTGTCTGAAGCCCCTGATCATCCCGTGGATATGAGGATGGTGTCCTCATGGTAAAGATAAGGCAACAGAGGCTCAGAGAGGTGACCCGACTTGTCCAGGGATGCAGCTAGCCCCTCGGATCTGAAGTCCACCTGGTTCAGTAATCATGTGCTTCTGAGCCGCACTTTATAATCTGCACGGTGCTCTCTTTGACCTCACCCTTCACAGCCCCCCTGGGATGATGACTGTGGTGGACTCCATCTCATCCCTGCAGACATGGGCTCAGCCAGAGCAGCAGCTTGACCAGAGACACACAGCAAGTGAGGGTACAGATGGTCTTGATCCTAGGGCTAGCTGCCCCCCCCGGCCTGCAGGAGAGCATTCGTCCTGTCACACCCTACACCCGGACTCAGGACACACCCTGCCCATGGGCTGGCATGGTCCCTGTCTTCAGAGTAGCTTAGAGCAGGAGGTGGGCAGCTACACCCCAGGGCAGTTGAGGATAAGGGATGAATGTGGATCTTCGAGGACCCAGAAGACAGAATGGCCAGCTCCAAGGGAGAGGCAGGGGATGTGAGGAGTCCCTGCTGAGGCATAGAGATTTGGAAGAACTAGGGGGGACAGCAGAGTGCTTAGTGTGGTGGGGGTCCAGGGAAGTGGGGGGAGCCACCAGGGGAGTTATGTAATGAGGGCCCTGTACCTTCAACCAAAGGGCCTGGGCATTATCTTGGGTCAGAGGGGATCTTTGGAAGGAATTAGCTCTGGGCTCAGCACTTGGAGATGAGCCCTTGTCTCCTGGTTTCTCAGCTAAGCCTGTGGTTATGTCTGGTTCAGCCTGAAGGATGAGCCAGTCTGGGGGTCTGGCAGCTTTTGGATGGGGAAGGTTTCTGGCCCCTGGGGTTGGCTGCCGCATCAGAGTTCTCTCTTGCTGGCCCAGAGCCCCAACTTCACGTCCAGCAACAGAAAAACATTCCCCCCTCTTTATGACCTCCCACCCTCTGTCAGACCTTCCTGCCAGCTCCCAGGAAACTTCTCTGTCCACATCTTGCCAAACCCCTGGGGCCTGGCAGAGTGTGTGTGTCCAGGCAGTGCAGAACCCTGTGGGCTTTCTTTTGAATCCCTCCGGGCCTGATCCAGCCTGGTGAGGAGGAGATTCAGGGCCCCCTGGGGCAGCCCCCCCAAACCCACTCATCAAGACCAGCACTGGCCTGGCCCAGAGAACAGCGCTCTGAGCATCAGGGTAGCATCCTGTGCCTCTGCCATATTGTCGTTGGACTGCTCATCCCTGTGAGTTTCCAGAACCAACATTTCTTCCCGGTCACGATTCCTGATCCCACAGTTCAGAGCTTGAAAAGTTCTTAGAAATCAGGACCTGGCTGTCATTGTTCAGACAGATGGAAGCTCATGGACAGGCAGGGTCATCCCTCTGGAGAGACCTTCTATTAGAAAGAGCCCAAAGCCAGGCAGGCAACCCAGAGACTAGAGGAGAGCAGTCTAAGGTGGGGGTGAGCTCCAGAGTCAGGCAGACCAAACCCCAGCTCGGCCACCTCCTCACTTTGGGACTTGGGAACACGGTTTCTCTGGGCCTCAGTTCCTTCATCCACAAAATGGGGATAATAGTTCCTACCACACAAGGTTGTTGCTGAAAGCAAATGCGATTATATATGTACAGGGCCTAGCACAATGCCCGGTACACAGGAAGTGCTCCATGTGTGTTGGTTATTATTTGATGACTCTTACGGTGAGGATCACCACTGCTTTCTTCCATCTCCTCCTCACGGAAACCGACCTGGGCCATTAACATTCTTGATCGAAAAATGGAATAGCCATATGATCATGCCCACTGGATGTCCCTGGCCTGCTTGAAATCTCCTCCTGGCACTGGACTGTCAAAAGGCACAAGCCATTGGCCAGACAGCCAATAATCCTTGACCTGAACCTTCGGGGCTATGTTGGCGGCTGTGCAAAGTCAGCCAGGCATCTTAGGTGGGAGACTGGGAGAGGAGGCAGTCCATCCCTGACCACCCTCTGTGTCAGGCACCTGGCCTATCTCAGCCACCTGCCTCTCCAAGTGCTTGGAAGCATGAAGGGCTTGGCCCATTGCCTGGTACTTGGTAAGCGCCATTGGTGACTTTCAGGGTGGCCTGGAGAGGAAGAGGCGGTGAGTCTAATGAGCAGAGCTTATTTTAGAGCCAGGCTGAGGTTGCCGTGCTGGGTCCACCTCTTCCAGGCCGTGTGATCCCAGGCTCATTGATTTTCACCTCTCTGGCCCCAGTGCCTCCCTTGTAAAAAGGAGATGGTGTCAGGGCACCCTGGTGGGGTTGAGGCCAGGCTCTGTGAAATCACTCCTGTGTGCACTATATCCAGTGCCAGGGAGTGTGCCCAGGAGGTGCTCGCTGCTGCTCTTGAATTTTCCTGATTCCTCCCCATTCTGAGAGAGAGGTGTGCTCATCCCTGTTTAACAGATGAGGAAACAGTTCCAGAGAGGTGAAGTGAGTTGCCCAAGGTTGCATAGCAAGCAAGTGACTGAGCCAGGATTTGAACTCAAATGTGGGCCCTGGGTTCCCCTCCTTCTCCAGGCCTTTGAGGACCTCTGGGGGGCTGCCAGGTGGTGCCAACCCTGGTTGAGCCCCCTACCACGCCCTCCTCTTGCAGGTCATCCTTTTTCAGTACTGACATTGCCGGCACTTCCGCATCTCTCCATGGGCGACCTGCAGCTGCCCCTCAGCCGCTGAAACCCGGAGTCCCGAGCTGCTGCCAGGGATCACCCGCTCCGCGTCCACCCCTCGTCTGCCATCCTGCCCACCGCCAGCTGGGCCCCTGGGCCTGGCCTCCCCATCTCCTGCTGAGAACCAGAACCCACCAGGAGCACTGCGGAGCCCTCCTCCAGGAAAGCAGAGCTCCCTGATACTTGGAGGCAGGGTGAAAACAATAGCCACATTTCCATTTAGACAGGAGTCGTCCTCTTCAACTTAAGCTGATCACAATAGCAAAAGGCCAAACTGAATTGCTTGATGCCAACAGCCTTCCAATTTACAGGTTTTTCTTTCCTCCCGAGTTGGCCTTTACTTCCTTGGAACCACCTCCAAATTCTGAATAGTCAACAACCCCCAGCGTTATCCGCTCTGTTGCTTTTGTCTGGAAAACTCTACAGTGTTTGTGGGATGTCCCCAAAGGAAAGCTATGTTCTAATTTTATCATTTCCATCTGTCTGGTTATGTCAAGTTAATTCAGAGAGAGAAGAGACACTGACCAACCCTGAGAGGCCCAATAGGGCAAAGATGGAGGCCTGCCCAGACCAAGAGGCAGGGGGATAGGGAGGGGGTGGGGGAACAAAGATCCCCATTAGTTTGGAGGCCCAGGAGAAGGAGTTGGCATATTGGGCTGGGAGGGGCACGAGCCGTTTTAAGGAGAGGAAGGAGGAAGCTTGGGGTGTGTGTGTTGGGGGCCTCACTTTCCCCCAGTTATCCAGTGTATGTGCGGGAGACATAGTAGAGGTGGTTTTTGATCTATGTGGTGACATTTCTGAATGTCTGGACAGGTTACACTTGGGGACGCTTCTTGGCTACTTGTTGACTCCCGATGGGTGGGGGTGCTTGGGCCACATCTTTTTTTGGGGGGAGGGGCATCTCCTGAAGGGACTGTAGAATAGACCCCAGGGAAAGAGCATTCATAGCATTCATTCTGGACCCATCACTGCACAGAAAGAGGGTCCCAATGCTGAGTGAGTGTGCCAAGCCCAGGGTTCTAGCTGGCACTTCTGGGCTTCTCCATCAACCCTGCCCAGAGCCAACCCCGCCCACTCCTGAGAATGCAGACCAGACACAGCTGTGCTCACACCCACCCCGTCCTGCCACAACACTTTCCCCCCAAAACAAAAGGGCTCATGCTACACAAGACCATGATTTATGTTTTCAGGGGACGCCCATTTGTCCCAAGCTTATCCTGTAATTTTAGAATTACTTTGTATCCTGATGCATTTCCCACTAGAGGCTGCTAGTAAGCATGTTTCAGCCCAAGTCATCCTCCTTTGGTTCATCTGGTATGTTGCTTGGGGAAGGAGACTCTAGGACAGGGAAGGCAAGTTCATGGTACACAGCTATCTGCTGTCCCTGGTTTCACCCGTGGCAGACATCGACAATCGATTGCAGCACTATCTCGCTGAGTCTGGAGAAGGGTTCAGAATCCAAATGCTTGGAGCTGGCGCTTAAGATGAAAACTTATATGCCATTCTCGCTCTGGGATCTGGAGGGGGGCTGGGCCCGGGTGCAGCCCCTGAAGGGAAGCTGCTGCTTTTCGCTTTCAAAGACAGTTTCAGCTGACTCAGGGCCAAGAGAAGGCACCCCTCTGAATGCGGTTGGTGCAGCTCAGTTCGGAACTCACCTAGTGAATAACGCGTGCTCATCCGTGTGCTTGGAGCTGATGTTAACGGGAGCAGCTGGTTCCGATCCCTGGTGATTGGGGAGCTCTACTCTTTCCTTTGACTTCTGCTCCCAGTGATCAGTCCCAAGCACCATCATGTGGTGAGTGGCCAGCCGAGTCCTGCCCAGGGTCACCTAGTACCCACTCTTGCCTTGAGCCTCCCCGCCAGGGTCTGTTCCTTGCGTGGATCCTGTGGTTGTAGCATGTTGAGTTTCAGACATGTCTCCACTAGCCTGATAGAGCAGCCTGAGAACCTACAGGCCATCAGGACTATTTATTTAAATACAAAGCAAAAGGGGGAAACACACACACACACACACACACACACACACACACACACACACACACACACACACGGAAAAAAAAATTGTAAGCACTTTTTTGTAAAACCAATGTCTGTTTTGTTACATACCTTTCATGTTGTGCTTTGTAAATGTCTTATTTGTGTAATAAAGTTAATGCAAGTAGAAGTGCTGGCACTGACCTCCGGAGCACAACAGGATTCCATTTCTTTCCTGTTCTCTGGTGAAGGGCTCAGGCTCAGGCCTGGCCCCCAGAGTAGCAGGGCTGCTGGACAGTGAAACCCCTTTCCAGAAGGTTGGTTCTGTTTCCCAGCTAGGTGGCTGAGCAGGGTAAAGTCATCGTGGTGGGTTTCTTCTCTAGTCTGTGCTGTGCCGGGAAGCAGACTGGCTGGTGTCCCACCTCACTCCTGACCACACTCTGCTGGGCCCCGTGCTGACCTTGCAGGCTCAGAAAAGGGCCCGGGAGAAGCTCTCAGTCAGGCCAATGCTGTAGACAGACGGATCCCTCCCCATGTGCTGTCTGGACTTGGGGAGGTGGGTACTTGAGCTGTATCCTCAGATGAGAAGTTCACGGAGTAAGTTCACAAGAGGAGACACTGGAAGGCCAGAGACGGAAGCATAGAGGAGCCTGACTGGGAAATGGGGTGAAGTGAAGGGAATATGGACAGGAGACAGGGGTGACAACTGGCCTGGTCGGGTTCCAGAGCCACCAAGTAATCTGGGGAGCAAGCAGGCAGAACCCTTTGTGGAAGCCCAAGCTCACCAGGAAGGGAGTGGACTGGCTCTGCCTGGTGTGGAGGCTTCCCCAGCAGGCCCGCCCCGCCCTTGCCCCACCCCCACCTCGTGGCCTGGAGCTGAGCTCAGGGTGGCCGTGGTCCTCGCCCCCTACAGGGCCCTAGTTGCTGCATGCTCCATCCCTTACCCCACCCCTTCCCTCCCTCTCCACTCCTCCAATCCATTTATCAAATGTTGATGTAGATATATGTGTATCTTTGAAATTAGTTTAAGTTTGTGTGTCTTTCTTTACATGAATATACTTTCTATTTTTAAGACACACTTTGGAATCCCCCAGTGGCCATCCAGCCTATCTCCTGAGGTGACTGTTGCCTTGGAGGGTAAAGGTGATCATCCCCACCCCCATCCCTCCATGGCTTAGCTGAAAATGCCTAGACCTCCCTTGACCCCTGGCTCTGCACCAACATGCCACTCATGGGTCCCCAATTCAAACAGCTAGTTTCTTGTCCCTGTAGACCTTGGCAGAGCCCTCCTAGGCCTGACTCCCCTCTCCTGGGCAGCCCCTGGTGAGCCAGGGGACAAGGCGCAGGGAGTTGCAGGAGCCAGCAGCCTCTAAGGGGGGAAAGCTAGGCAAAGATCCAGGATGCCTGTGGCCCAAGTATAGCCCTGGAACATGTTACCACTTCCTCTGCTGGTTTTCGGCTGACACATAAGATCCCTGTGGGTGATTCTGAAGAATAATTATTCCATATGCACAGCTAACAAATTAGTTTTTAAAGCAAGCACATACTGAATTCCTGCTAAGTGCTAGCTCCTTGTATTGTTTATTCAATCCACACAGCTACCCTCTGGGTTTAAGCATTATCATACCCATTTTACAGATGAGGAATCTGAAACTCAGAGATGTGAAGTGACTTGCCCAAGGTTGTTTGATACCTGTGATTGAGCTGGGATCCGAACCCAGGTGTGTATGATGCCAACACTGGATTCTTTCTGCGGCACGGTACTGATTCTGTGCTTAGGGTAGGAGACCAGCTAGGGAAGCTTCAGAGAGGGAGCAGCTGTTGTAGGCAACCATTTCTGCACTTACAAGATACCAGCTGTGAACCTGGGCACAGTCATCCTGTCCTACTGCTCTGTGAAATCAAGATTGATCAGGCAGGCTGCTTGTGATCAAACAAAAAAGTAATAAAGCTGGGCTTTATCTTCAGAGGGACTCAGATTCAAATGCTGTATGACCAAGGGCAGGTCAAATCTCCCTGAACCTCAGACTCCCCCTCTCTAAAGGTGATGTTAAGTTCTCTTGTACAAATAAGGCTATTATGAGGAGCCAAGGTAACATACCCACACTGCCTGCACCTATGAATTGCTCATTCAATTACATGTATCTATCATTATAAGGTGATGGCTCTCAAACTTCCATATATGTAAGAAATAGCTGAGGATGTAAATTGCTGGGCTCCAGTCTCGGGGATTCTGATTAGCAGGTACTCGGGTGGGGCCGAGCATAGCTAATTCACAATTTTGCCGAGGTGATTCTGATGCAAGTGGAATGAGGGTCCCGTCCCAAGGAATAGTCTAAGGAAATCAGGGCCACTGACTGCAGAAATCCTTTATTCCTAGAGTCCAAAGTCAAGTCCTAGAACTATAGCCTGCCCACCCCTGGGCTAGCCAGGGCCGGGCACACAGAAGGAGCCTGTGATGCAGAGGCGACAGCACTCACGACTTGGGCTTGGGGCCCATGGTCTCGTCCCAGCCCTTCCGACACGTCCGGATGATCCATTCGTGCTCATCGTCATCTGTAAGGGAGGGGGGGGAGCCAGTCACGCCCCGCCCTGGGAGTCCCCCAGGCAGGGTTTCAGGACTGGGGTGGTATCAGAGGTGGACACTGCTGACCGGACAAAGGCAGGCACAATATCGTCGGGCTGTTCTGAGCTGGGCCCCTGCCCAGTGTGACATCCACTTAGGGTACCCTGGGACAGCTGGTCCAGGCCTCGGTTTCTTCTCTGGGCTTTCCATTCCGGACCCTTCAGAGAAAACCCATGGTTCCTCCAGAGGGCTGACGCTCTCTCTTTGCTCGGGTCCTTTCGGTGGGGAGTGGAGAGGAGAAGCTGGAGGCCCTGCAGGCCCACACGTGTTTATCTCCCTCAGCTTAATCCTCAGGACCATGCCTTTCTATGGACAAACCAACAGGCTCGGAGGACAAGTTGTCTGTCCACAGTCATGGGGTAAGCACGTGGGAAAGCCTAGAACTTGAGCCCCGGGAACTTGTCTGCATACAAGGCCTGTGCTGTTTTGAAACCTCAGAGAGGGAGAGAGAAAGTGAAGGACGGACCATAACACATCTCTCTGTGCCAGGCCCCTCTGCAGACTGACTCTATTTTCATTTTCCCCCTTTATCCTCTAAACCCACACGCAGCCCCTCCCCTCCCCACGACTAGAGACCCACTCCAATGGTGGGATGTGTACCCCTAAAAATGCATGTAACTCTGTAAAATATATCCTGCTGTTTTGTGTGCGAATGTGGTTTTAATTTACACAAATGGCACTGTGCTGTTTCATTGTGTCTCACTTTTTTTTTTCCCCTACTCAACACAACATTTTCAAGATCTGTTCTCGTTGCGATATGGACATCTCGTTCTTTGCTCCTGACCACTGCCTAATATTCCATGGTGGGCTTCTGGCTACTCATCCTCCCTGGGTGGGCATGAAGGATGCCTCCACCTCCCATACCAGGAATGATGCTGGGACAGATGCTGTGTTCTTGGGCGCATCCCTTGGTGGGTCCGTGGAGACTTTCTCTGGGGCTATATTCCAGGAGGAGGGTCACAGAATTGTGCGCATCATAACTCCATTCACCAGGACTCTCAGCAAAGCCCATGGTTTTTTTCCCCTCTTCAGCACTGGATTGCCTGCCAGTGGTCCCTCCCTTGTTCCTGCCCGCTTCCTGGGGACAAAGAGGACCAGCCCCAATCCCTGTCTTGCCTCCTGTCCTCACCCTGTGTCTAGCTCAGTGATTCCTACCCAAGAGATGGGAGGATGGAATTACTCATCTTCCTTGGGTAAGAATCTCATGGACAGAGGAGCCTGGTGGACTATATACAGTCCATGGGGTCGCAAAGAGTAGGACACGATTGAGCGATTGAGCGACTAACACTTTCACTTCAACACTTGGTTGACAAAAGGCAGAAGCTGGAGATAAAAGACACTCTTTGAGCGCTAAAATATGGAGGGCCCCGCATGTTTCTGGCAGCCCCCTGCCAGAAACCCCTTCCTCTTCCAGTCCAGGACCCAGGGAGACAAGACTTTTTGTCAGCTTACTGTGTGCTCTGAGCTTTACAAACGCCGGATCTCATTGAGTCTTTTGTGAGACCCCAGTAGGGTAGGGGGCTTCCCAGGTGGCGCTAGTGGTAAAAAACCAGCCTGCCAATGCAGGAGACCTAAGAGACACAGGTTAGATCCCTGGGTAGGGAAGAATCCCTGGAAGAAAGCATGGCAACCCACTCCAGTATTGTGTGGAAAATCTTAGGACAGAATGGCTGTATTCTGATGGGCTACAGTCTATAGACTTGCAAAGAGTCGGACACGACTAAAGCAACTTAGCTAGGGGAGCTTGCCCCATTTTATAAAGAGGACAAGCCTTGCCTCGTATCCACGGCCAGTGGAATTTAAGCCAAGACTCATCAGACCCTGAAACCTGACTTTCCACCCCAGGGCAGCCCTGAGTCTGCCCCCATGGAGCAAGCCTCCTCTGTCCCCCACCTCCACTAGATAGATCTCTCTCTCTCTGTGACCTCAGGACAAAGCCTTGCCGTCTGCAAGCTCTGGCATGGGAGGACTGCCCTCAGCAGCTGGTGAGCCTCAGTTTCCCCTGGGGAGGCTACCGGGGAATCCGCGCGTGGCTGCCAACCCCCCGGGGTGGGGCGTGGGGAGAGCGCGGCACACAAGGAGTTAAGCACTGGTGAAGCCCACTTTTGCCACACCGCGAGCAGCCTGGTTGATAATTACAGTTCTGAAGTCTCCAGGCTATTCGAATCAGCGCAGCTGCAACCTCTTCAGCGGTAACCCTGAAACCAGACCAACGGGGTTTATTGTACTGAACCAGTCCTCCGGCCCCTCCCTGATCGTTCCAAATTGACAGCAATGGACTTAACAGCCCTCTTCACTACCCCTTTCACTCCCTACCTGGCCGCACAGCCACCAATTTGAATCACAGAAGCCTCTCCTCCCAGCAGCTGCTCCCCAACCCTCCCTCCACCTCCCTGACGCCTTGAGGCGGCTCCCCTGGCCCTGCCACGTCAGGGTGAGGCTGCCGAAGCACATTTCATCAATATTTAAAATGGAGTTAAACCTGCAGCTTTGATTAATACCTCCCCGATCCCGGGAGTTGTGATTACTATTTTGCAAATTGCGATTGTTGGAATATGTTAATATGATTGTCTGAGAACATCTTCACCTTCTCGGATAATTCCCTCACCTTTTTTTTTTTGGTAGGAGGAGAGGAGGAGAGGAAGGGAAAGAAAGATGGGGGAAAAAACACCCCACAAACTCTTTAATCAATTGTAAATTATTACCCTCGGCACAATTGCTGGTGGTTCAGAGGAAGGGGAGGGAGATTTCTGGTTTGGTGCATTTATCTTGAAGTTTTGGCCCCCACTGGCCTAGTAATTCCACTCTGGGATGTTATCCTTAGGGAATAATCTATTTGTCCCAGTACTATTTAGAATCAAGAAAACTGAAATAACCTACGCTTCTAAAACAAGAGGATGATTACTTTGTTGTACATTCATTCATTTAACAAGTAATTTCTAAACACTGACTACATGCCAGGCATACAGCTACAGTTTGGTGGTGGTGAGGGACACCATGAGCCACATGAGGGGATATTTAGCAGCTACTGAAAAAAATATGATTATGAAGTCTATATAGCAATGTAGGAGAAACATTTTTGATATGATAAGAAGCAAAAAAAAAAGGTGGAAGGAGGTAAGAAAGAAAATTACATAGTATAATCTGTATACAAATTATGCACAGAAGAAAAATTAAAAAAAAATAAATTGAATGGGAATAATGGTCAGCTCCTAGCAGTAGGGCTAGAGAGGTTCTTCTGTTTTGGGTATTTCCCAAGTCTTTTGTTAATATGTATCCACAATAGAAAAAATAAAAATAATCATTGGCTTTTTTCCTACCCTCTAATTTAATGCTTTGGTAATTCCATACATCTTAGTAATTGAAGTAAGATATTCCTAGGTTCCCAGAAACACCAATAGGGTTCTTGAATTTGTAAAAAGTAAAAACACCCAGCATAAAGATATTGGTAAAAATGCATAGCATTTGGCAAATAGGCAAATCTTTTGTGCAGAAGACTTCCAAAGAATTTAGGTGGATACTCTGCCCTTGAGGAGACTGGGCATGACTCCTTGTTCCCTAGGTGTGGGCTGCCTCCTAAGAAGGACTTCCTAAACAGTGACTTCCTCCTAAAAAGGACAGTATAGGAAGGGGGTGGGAGAAAAAAAGGAGTAACTTTTCAGTGAAGAAACCTGACAAACACACCTCATCCAGTTGATCAAGGTCAGTGTCAGCAGGGATAAGTTGTGTGGATAATGTGTAGCCTTGATTTGATGACAACTACATTTACCACCTCTCCTAAACCCATAACCCCCCTCGAATCACGTGAAACCCATCCAGTCACGGGGCATTTTAAAAACACTCCTCAAAAATGTCATTGAAAACAAAGGAAGTCTGAGAGACGTTCACTGTCAAGAGGAACCTAAGGTGATGTGACAACTAAATGTAACATGGTGTCATGAGTGGGATCCTGGAACAGAATAGATGCATCACGGAAAGATGGAGGAAATAAGAAGGAAACATGTTATACTAATATATCAGTGTGTGCTCAGTCACTCAATTGTGTCCTACTCTTTACAACTGCATGGACTGAAGCCTGCCAGGCTCCTCTGTCATGGGATTCTCCAGGCAAGAATGCTCCAATGGATTGCCATTTCCTCCTCCAAATATGTCAATGTTAGTTCATTAATTGTGATATATGCACGGTAAAATGTAAGATGTTAGTAATAGGGAAACTGGATGTGGGGTATAGTGGGAACACTCTGTACTATCACTTCAGTAAATTCTGTATATCTGAAATTGTTCTAAAATAAAACGCTTATTTACAAAAAATGCCTGAAAATCCAGAGTACTCTGTAAAAGGTAAGATTATCGCATTCTCCAAGAGGAGTGGAAGTCTTTTCACCCATCCAACCATCTAGAATAAAGTCCTTCACACCCTTTTCTCTTTCCTGGGCCCTGCACATCACAATTTATGAGCCTACACAAATATGAACAACAAACTAGTGGTTACCAGTGGGGACAGGGAAGGGGGGAGGGGCAACACAGGGGTTGGGGCGGGGAAGGGTTAGTATGGGATTATATGAAATCGTGTATGAAACTTGAAAATTGTAAAGAATTTAAAGAATCTTTCATTCAATTAAAAAATTTTATGAGTCTATGCTTATTGGCATATTCCCTTATACATTTTTCCCTCCCATTAGGCATAAACCCAATGCAGGTATATGTCTTGTTGACTACGGCACACAGTATACAGTAGGCAACCAATATATGCTTTGCCAGGTGAAATCTCGAGTCAGTCTGTCACCTTCTGATTTGTCCTTGATTGCTATCAACAAACATTCCTGACACCTATTTCGTGGCGTCCAGGTCTCAGCTCAGTTGTTGCTTCTCAGTGATCCCTTATCCAGCCACCTTCACTCCCAGTAACTCTATCAAGAGGCTTTCGTTCTATCTCCTTCATGGTGTACAGCTCTTGCTGCAATTTTCTTGTTTATTTATGCGTTATCTGTCTCCCCATCCACACTGGGAGTGCCAGTGAGACCAGGGCCTTAATCACTGTGGTGTCATCAGACCGGTATGCACAAGAGTGCTCAGCCCACATCTGTTGGATGAATGAATGAATGAATCAAAAAGCCCAATCCTGTGGCCTGCTGTGTGCCTAGTGCTGGGGACAAGGGGTCTGAGACTCAAAGGCTTGACCTAGGCACTCCACCGGTTTAATCTGTCTGCTCTGGGGGCACAAAGATATCTTTCCTTCTCTCTCTCTTTTTTTTTTTATTTGGAGTATAGTTGCCTTACAATGTTGGGTTAGTTTCTGCTGCACAGCAAAGTGAATCAACTAGACATATCCATGTATCTCTTCTTTTCTGAATTTCCTTCCCTTTTAGGTCACCACTGGACACTGAGTCGAGGTCCTGTGCTGTGTAGTAGTTCTCATCGGTTATCTATTGTATACGTGTGTGTCTGTGTCTGTTGGTGTCTCAGTCGTGTCCGATTCTTTGAGACCCCATGGACTGTAGCCTGCCAGGCTCCTCTGTCCCTGGAATTCTCCAGGCAAGAATGCTGTAGTGGGTTGCCATTCCCTTCTCCAGGGGATCTTCCCAACCCAGGGATAGAAGCCGTGTCTCCTGCACTGCAGGCAAATTCTTGACCACCTGAACCACCAGGGAGGCCCATTAAATACATAGTTGAGTATATACATATGTCAATCCCACTCTCCCAATGCATTCCACCTCTTGAGCCACCAGAGGTGGCCAAAGATTTCTTTATTCTGGTTCTCAAGCTTTAGAAGTGACCCCGCTGCTCCCCACATCCCCTCCCCTGCCTGACCCAATGAGTCTCACCCATCACCAGGAGAAAGAGGCATTCTTGTGGAGACAAAAAGGGACTGGGAAGAGAGTCTCTCCACATCTGACTGCAGGGTCCCCTGCTGAAAAGTCTTTCCCTGCAAAGGCTCCCCACTCCTTCGCCTGGACTTCGAGACCTTTCCAGCTGGCCTCCCCAGCCCACCTCACACTGTGAAAAGCAGCCACCCTGCTGTTTGCAGTGGACCACAGGCACGTGCTCAGTGCCCCGTGCCTTTGTACATGCCATTCGGGGGGGGGGGGGGCACTCGCCCTTTTAGGAGAGAGAGGCCCAGGGCATGTCCCATTTCTGGACCTTTCTGGATGTCAAAGTGAAGGAAGACCTCAACATGAGTAATAACAATTGCAATATATTTTAAACACAATTTAACAAATTAATGCTTTTAACACAAAGAACCAAGTGTAACATAAATGTGCTATTCTAGAATTCCCATCAAAGAGGTAGAAATCCACAGTGCATTAAGGATGGTATGGTCAGGAAATGGGGCTGCCTGTGTAAACATGGTTTTCTTTCAGGCCTCACACGGTCCTGACTTCAGGCCCCTGAAGAATGTGTGTCCTCCAAGCCCTCTCCCCCTGCCTCCCCAGGCCCTGCCTGGAGATCACTTTCTCTGATCCAGGTCAAGGTCAGGGTGTTGGTCACGGTCAGCCATGCCAGCCAAAGGGAGCCACAATCCATTCACTTCCAGTCTTTTGAGCCCAGTGCAGATGGAGCACTGATGATCCAGAGGGAGGGAGGTGGGAGGGGGGTTCTGGAAGGGGAACACATGTATATCCATGGCGGATTCATGTCAGTGTATGGCAAAACCAACATGATAATGTAAAGGAAAAAGAAAAAAGAAAAAAAAAGAAGTATTTAATAAATACAGGGTGAATGAATGAATAAAGAAATGTAAATTTGGGGACATAAAAGTAAGAATCACCCTGTGGGACTGAGACAAAGGGAAAAGAATTTCTTCCCACCCTCAGCAAACGGAGCTGAGAGGGCAAATCAGAATGCCAAGTAGCAGGGCCCAGGCCGCTGGCTCCTTTACCTTTTCTGTCTGGAGGCCATGGACGGGGCAGCCTCACCGCACGGGGAGGGTGGGTTGTCTGGGCTCATACCTGGCAGCCAGCCACGCTCAGGAAGCTCAAAGCCCTGACTGGCCTGGGCCCGACCTCACAGTGATGGCAGGCCTGCACAGGCCACTGAGTGTGGCCCAGGTCACAGAGGGTGGCATCGTGCGGCCTGCAGGTCGGTGCAGGGCTGGGGGGAGAAGAGTCTTGAAAATTGAACAGCAAACGCAAGGCAATCTTGGCTCCCCTGACGGCTGGCAGGGAGACGCTGTGGCACAGTGGGTTAGGGGCATGAGCTTTGGAGTGCGGCAGCTGCTAGCTTGGAGATCTTAGGCAAGTGGCCTCACACCTCTCTGGGTGTCATTTCCTCATCTGCAGAGGTGCCTGCCTGGAACGGTCAATGGAGATCATTTCCCAAAAAGTGTTTAGTATGTTGCCTGCAGCAAATGCCCCCAAACCAAAGAAGGCCAGAAATGTCACCTCAAGGTGGGACTTCAGGCACCTGTAGGCACAGCATAGGCTGGGAGGAGTGCTTGGTCCTATGTGAGCCCAGCTGCCAGCCTGCTGGGTGATCTTAGACGGGTCACTGCCCCTCTCTGAGTGGGCCTGTCCATACAGGGGGTTTCAAAAGGCAGAGTGGGGACTGGCAGGGCTGAACAGCCCTAGGTGGGCACCCAGGAGGTGTGAGCTAGGATCATCATTTTGATGGGTCCTTAATTCCTAAACTGGGTACCTTCAAGGGAGCGTCCTTAAGGAACTCAGCACCCCTGGTACTTCTGGCTCCCTACAGCGGGGTGTAGGCAGGAGCCGGGGAGGAGGAGGAGGTCTTTACACGAGGATCAGCATCATAAGGATCAAGAACTGCAACTCAGCTAATGATTTTGTTCAAAGCAAGTGGCAGGCCGGGGCAGGCGGGCCCAGAGAAAGCAAAGGGGCAGACTCAGGTCAGCAGGTACCCACAGGCCAGATGTCACCAGCTCTCGGCCCGCCTTTGGGCCACGCGCACCTGCGGTCACCATGACTCTGCAGGGCCCACCTGTGTGCAGGGGCCTCGGGTGGGGGTTGGGAAAGGGAGGAGACCAGGGTGATTCGACGTGTCCAGCCTCGGGAAAGGGGATGGGGGTCACAGCGGCCGAGCACCCGGGAGATGCAGGGCTCTGTGGGAAGAGGGTCACGCCTGTCCCCTCCTTAGTGAGCACACGGGGTTGTCCCCAGTTAGGACGAGGACATGGAAGCTTAGGTGGTGGTGAAGGCATTTCCCCACTTCACTCCACCAGCGTGGAGGGGAAAGGCTCAGTGTGCTGGTGTGAGCGTCACTCTCACTGACGCTGGCACAAGTGGTGTGCTTCCCTCCAAGTGTGAGCATCTACCCCAGTGTGAGCGTAAATGTGTTCAAGCATGCATCAGCATGTGCTGAGTGTGTAGCTGGCTCTGTCTGAGGTGCCCAGTGAAGAGAAGAGAGTGTGCCCCTTCGGGGATCTTCAGCCTGCGTGTGACACGCGTTATGTGCAAGACACGTGCGTGGCAGGCAGTGTCTGAGTACCTGAGTCTGCAGTGTGTGGTCAGACGTTGAGGGAGGGGGTGCATCCCACCTGCAGTGACAGCCCAGAACGCATCTAGAACACCAGGCCACGCCAGGCTCTAGGGCAGGAGCTGGGTCGTGAGAATTGCCCTCTTTCCCCGGGGTCAAGGCTAGTGCACGCTCAGACGTGCTTAGTGAACCATGGCTTCGGGCTGGGGTGGGACCTTCATGGCAGACCTGGCGCCCCAGCCGGAGGAGGGGTGCAGGAGCCGAACCCGAAGCCCCAAAGTCCAGCCACACCCTCTGTGCAAATGCAGGGCTTTGGGAGCTGGAGGGCAGGGCTAGGCCCCCAGTGAGCCAGTGCCCGCAGTGAGGGCGGTCACAAATGCCTGGGAAGCCCCATCCCAATGCCCGACAAGAAAGAGGCTTTGAACTTGGCTAGAAGTGGTGTGGCCTGAGGCCAAGGCCATGGTGTGGCCAATATTGACTGAGGGATCGCTGCCCAGGCAGAGCCTGCTACTGGGCAGGAAGGGAGGCCTAGGCCACTCTTGCTTCCCCGAAAAGGAGCATCTTCTGGACTGGGTGGGTGGAGTTCTTGGGGGTGGGGTTGAGAGGCGCGCGGGTGAGGCCAGGCTGCTTCACCCACAGGGAATAGAGGGGCAGAGCCTGGCACCCAAGGGCTTGTCAAGGCCTATTCAAGTATAAGAGACATGGGGAAAATGACTGACTTGGGAAATTGAAAAGGGAAACTGTGACACTGAAATTAATAAATGTGATAATTAACGCATTAAGCCTGAATTAATGATTAAATTTAGAAACCCAAACAATGTTATTACACTTGAAATCAATTTGTGGGCTTGGTTTCCTCAGTTTTCAAGAATTCTCCAGTGTGCACACAAGCTTTTAAGAAATCACAGCCAATTGTTAAATTCTTGCAGTCAACCAATCCACCAAGCAAAGTTTTCAAAATCCTTTTGGGGTTTTAACAGCAAAAAATGATATTTAATGTGGGAGTGTGGATATGTTCTGTTTATGTTGAAATGAATTGGGGTGAGACCTCCAAGGTCAGACCTAGGGCTGGATTGGGCTGTAACTGGGGGGAGAGTGAATCTGGCCAATGGATATGGTGGCCTGGTATCAGGAAGCACATCTGTGCTCCGGGGCACATGCATACACTTTGTGTGCCTGAGTTCATGTGATCCTCATACCAGCTTTGTTTTGTGTATAGTTGGTGGTGGCTCAGGTGGTGTTTCCGCTGCTCCAGTCGGTGGGTAAGGTGGCACCAGTGATAAAGAACCGGCCTGCCAATGCAGGAGACATAAGAGATGTGGGTTCAATCCGTGGGTCAGGAAGATCCCCTGGAGAAGGGAATGGCAACCCATTCCAGTATTCTTGACTGGAGAATCCCTTGGACAGAGAAGCCTCATGGGCTACAGTCCATGGGGTCACAAAGAGTCAGACACGACTGAAGCGACTCAGCACACACAGCACACTCACAGCACAGTCAGTGGGTAAAGGGGAAAAGTGCCCACAGTCATCATGACGCTTGAGAATCTCCAAGGAAGGCCCCAGGCTGGAGAAGGACATCTCACATGGGGTTGTCACATGGGGTTCTGACACTGTTGGGACACAATTATTCCTGCTGTTGCAGTCCTGATAGGTAGCTGGCCAGAGTTTATGGGCCATATTGGTAAAAACAAAAATACACATCCTTAAATACTAGCATCAAAAAAAAAAAAACCAAAACAATAGTAGCATCAGCCCATGTGCGGCAGGTACGCCCAGAACAGACCACTAACTCACATCTTCCTGCTTACTCCAGGGCACATGCATGCTAAGTGGAGGGTGCTAAGTCACGACATCATTTATATTGCCATTCTTCTTGTTTCCCTGAGCCCCACTTTTATTTTTCAAGCACTCATAATGGCATCTGCCTTTGCTAAACATGTTAGTGATGTCCGGCCGCTGTGCATAGGCAGCGCTGGGAAGCCAAAGGTGGGGCCCAAGGTCACCAGTAGGCCCTGGCTCTGACCCTCTGCTCCCTTTCACCCCTGCTCTCCAGCTGCGTGTGGACAATGGACTGATGGGGAAAGGACTGTCAGTTGGGTCTGTCCTCCAAGTGTGAGAGGCTGAGGGCAGAATTAAGGCTGAGACAGAGGGGATGGCCAGGGGGATGTTAGGATGTTAAGGACCTACGGAACTTGGCGACAGATGTGAACTCAGTCCTCATGGCAATCTTGCAGTCAGTGACTTTATCCTGATTCACAGCGGGAAGGTTTGAGGCTCAGAGACGTGGGGTTATATGTCCAAGCTGACTCTGCTAATGCGGGGCACAGACTCACAAGTCTATCACTTGAGCTGCAGCCTTCAGCCACTACACGCTCTCCTGGAAAATCCTTGTGCAACGGCCACATCTTTACTCCTCACTGTCTGTAAGGGTTGAAGCTCAGCTACCTGACCTGGCATTCAAGGCTCTCTCCCACCCTGGGTCCCTCTGCTTTGAACGCCCAGCTCAGACTCACTCCTACACACCCGTCAAAGCCCACTCTGTTCATCACTGCCTAAGGGAGGTCTCCCTCTACTACTCCTCTGTCCTATACAGTATTGGGTCTCAGGTACTCCATCTTGAATACCTGGGCCCCTGCATCTCTCCGTGCCTTTGCTCAAGCTTTTCCTTCCCTTCTGTTTAGCAAAACCCACCTCTCAAGCTTCAAAGCCTAGCCAAACACCACCTTTTCTAGAACATCAACTCAGCTACACTTGGGACACACCTGCCCTTTGCTCTCTGCTCCCACAGCACACTGTGCTTCCAGCTCCTGGCACCAGCAAAGCTGGGGCACTTCCAGTTTTTTGCAAAAAGAATCTCATATCTGATATTCCACATTAAACATGAATATAAACATAGAATACAGAATTATGTTGGATTTCCATACACTTATTTTTATAGTTTCTGTTATTTTAATTTCTGACCTATATCTTGAGGGGTGGAAGGTTCACTACAGCCTTTTAAACACTTAGGCTCTAGGCTTCAGTCCAGAAATTGCCCATCCTGGGTCCTGGGATTGACTACTTATGCATCTATTCCCCACCCTCCTCCCCTGCCTTGGCATGGGGACTTAGGGGAGGCGGTAGACACTTAGCTGGCCCCCAGGTGGGACCCTGGTCTCTGTAGGGGATCAGTTAAGGCCCGTGTCTGGGGGGATCTTAGACGGTCTGCGGCTTCAGATGAATCAGAAATGATGAGGGTGATGGGAACACATCCAGAACATTACCAAAAACAAGCTAGAGAGATTAGGGACTTCAGGCCTCCAGCCCAGTTTTGAAATTGGCATCAAACGCAGGTGGGAGGAGGCCAGAGGGCACCTTGCCAAGGTCACTCTGGCTCCTCCCTTTGGGGCATGGGGTTAAGGAGACCCTGCTTCTCAACCAGCACGAGCTCCTGGGATATAAACCCCAACTGCAATCGCCAACAGACATGAAGCTCCTCACGGGCCCCCACATCATCTCAATAAATACCACAACCCTGGAAGGAAGGTCCTAGTTCTACCCTCATCTTTCCTATGAGGCAACCAGAGCTCAGAGAAGCGAAGTGACTAGATCGAGGTTGCACAGCTGGCCAACGGCAGAGTCGGGGTCTAAGGCCAGATCTGGCAGGCTCCCAGACCGGCCCGCAGCCCTGCAACGCCTCTCCTGGACCTGAGGTCGAGCAAGGCTTGCAGCCAACTGTCCAGAGTTCCAGCGCGTGGGCTGAGGAAGTGAGATGAGGCTCCTGTCCTCTGGGCTCTGGCCTCGTAGCCACTTCTATTAAAGGAGACAAAACAAACCACGCTGGTGCTGGCCCCGGCGGACTCCGGCCACGGAAGGGGAAGCTGTGTCCTTTGGATGCTTCCAGGACGCTGCTGCGGGTGGGGCGGCAGGGGATGTATTGTTGTCAAGAGTCTTGTAGGCACAATGGCTGGAAGGGGAATTTCCAGGGCCTTTGGAATCCTGGTGGGGAGAGAGGAGGGCAGGGAGCGATTCCCGCAGGTCGGGGAGGGGCAGGGGGTTGTCATTCCCGGAGCAAGGACCCTCACAAGGGGCCTATCCCACCCTCTGGTGGGGGTGGGGATGGGGATGGGGAAGTTCTAGAGTTTTTCTCCAGGGGAGAAGGCCCACAGCTTTGCCAGACTCTTGGAGAAGCTCATATTGACTCAGAGCGTGGCCTCTGGTATCAGACACACCTGGTTCAAATTCAACCCCTCCCTTTCCTCACTGCAGCCATCAGCAAGTTACTTATTCCCCGAGCCTCAGTTTCCCCCTCTGCCGAATGGGGATATTGACGCATTCCTCAAAGGATCGGCGTGCGGTGAGTCCCTGGCACAGTGAAGGCATCTGTTAACTCAGAATTCCCTTCCTACCCCTTCAGTTGAAAGCTGATGCCGAGATCTGGGGCCCGCGTGGGCATTTTATTTGGCAGTTACGAGGGTGATATTATCCCTCCACAAAGCCTTCATTATGGTGCCGCTAACAATACCGCAGATAAGGCAGGCACGGCCCTGCGTGCCAGCCTGCAGGTGATTATAACATTTGGGTAAATTGCCTTTTGTCTCGCAGAGAGATGACAGCGGGAGGGGGTGGGGCAGGAGACTTGCTCAACCATTTTGCAGAAACCACGGGGGGTGGGAAGCAGGGTGTGGGGTGGGGGGGCAGCCTGGGTTTGCAGGAGGAGCCCTGGCTGGCAGTGGGAAGGCGGGTGCGGCCGAAGACAGGCTATGTGGGGTCGAGTACCTCATCTCCTCTTGCTGGGTCTCGGCTCTCTCACCTGCCTGATGGAGGCAGAGCCTTCAAGATGAGAAGAGTCTTGGTTTATTGGTGGCACTGAAAGACTCTTGTTCTTTGGGCAGGTTTTGAGCAATGAAGTGGGCAGAGAACTATCTAGGGAAAAAGAGCCACTACTGCCACCTCACACTCCTTGGATATTTTAAAATCTCTGGGCCACCAGGAAGGCCCTCGGTTCTTTCTTTCTTTCACCAGTAAACTCCAGCTCCTCATTCAGAACCAGATCAAATGTCATCCTTAGCTCTGATGATATTAGCTAGACCTGGGTTCAAATTCTAGCCCTGCCACCTGTTACCTGAGTAACAAAGCATTTCACCTCACCTCAGTTTCATCATCTGTAAAATGGAAATAATAAAGACAACTACTTTACAGCGTTACTGTGCAGGTTAGGTAAAAGAAAATCAATTATTGAAAGTGCTCAAACCAGTGCCTGGAACATCATAAGCACTACTTAGTCATTGCTGGTTATTATTATCACCTTGCTTTTTCACCTGGACTATGGATACCTTTTTATATCAATACATCCATTCTTTCACTGCCATTTTGATGGTTGCATTCTATTTTAAGGATATATTGTCTTTTATTTCATGAATTCCCTCCTGTTGGACATCTGGGATGTTTCTGGTTTTCAACTGTTTAAATAATAACTGGAGAAACTTTAGAAGACCAAGTGGTCTTTTACTTCCAGGTGCTCACTATACAGCTTTTTAAAAGTTAGGGTGAAAGTGAAAGTGAAAGTGGCTCAGTTGTCCGACTCTTTGAACCCCATGGACTATACACTCCATGTAATTTTCCAGGCCAGAATACTGGAGTGGGTAGCTTTTCCCTTCTCCAGGGGATCTTCCCAACCCAGGGATTAAACCCAGGTCTCCCGCATTGCAGGCAGATTCTTTGCCAGCTGAGCCACAAGGGAAGCCCAAGAATGCTGGAGTGGGTAGCTTATCCCTTCTCCAGCAGCTGTTCCCAACCCAGGAATTGAACTGGGATCTCCTGCATTGCTGGCGGATTCTTTACCAACTGAGCTATCAGGGAAGCCCAAAAGTTAGGTTAGAAGCAGAAAAACACCAGTCCCTGGGAGCTCCATGCCCAGGTTTCCGTGGACAGAGAGTTTTGGAGTTGGTCAGGCAAAGTGGAAAGAGGCAAAGCTCTGAAGACAGATGAGCCCAAGTATCGATCCCAAGTCCTGCCAAATTCCCTGGGGAAATTCTTTAGCCACATGGAGCCTCACTTTCCTCATTTGTCAAACAGGGTTCAGGCGAATACGTCCCTGTCTGGTGCAGGGTCAATGCTCAGTCAAGGCCAGCTGAGTCTCTCCCCCGGCCCCATCCTCTTTATCCTCTCCATCTTAAATCTGGTAGAGCCAGCCGTCACCTCCCAAAGTCTCCAAATCACCCATGTGAGGTCACTCTCTGGACCACCACTCACACCCCTTCTTCCCACTGTCCGTTTCACCCAGCGTACATTCCAACGAGGCTTGTGATCTTGATTTTAAATTCTGTCTGGAACCCACAGGTTCAAACGCAAAGGGGCCCTCTCCGCAAATAATCGCTGGTATATGATATTTTTAAGAAGCCCAAGCCATTGTTTCTGATTGAAGGAAAGTTGGTGCTATTTTGAAGAGCAGCACGATTAAGCAGTGGCGTTCTCTCTTTAACTGTTGGGAATTATACGCTGTTTGAAAGATTTGTGAGCTCTAGGACATTTGCCAGATGTGCTTGATTCGACATTTCAGACAACAAAGGGGATAATGTTGGCGGGAATCTTGACGGCATTTCTGATGATCAGGATATTCTCTGAAGATGCTACTGAGACCTTTCGGGGGAAGAATTTCAGCTTTCACATAAACTAATTTGGGATGCTCACTCTCTGTCTTCCACAAAGCAAATTTAGTTCATTGTTAGTTGTATATGTTAAAATGGTTACGAGGGTTTTTTTCCTTTGAATATTAATAATGTGCCTTTCATCTGAGACACGCGTATGGGGTGTCATTAATTGGGGGGAGGGAGGAAGGCTTAGTGGTGCAGTTATTTTGCAAATGATTCCTGCTAGTAATGTCGAGGCAGGCAACGGCTCCATGAAGAGACACATGTACACAGCACCAGCATGACTTGGGCGCATCCTTCCTGAGAGGAATGCCAGGGTAGGGGGGTGCAGTGGGGGGGTCTGCCGACAGTCTGCAAAGGATCAGCCCCTGCAAAGGATCTGCAAAGGATCCTTCATAAAAAAGGTAGCATCTCCTTTGAGGACTGTGGCGGTTTTGTCTCCAGATTATCACATGGAACTTTTCATTCACTGAGAGCATTGCTGAGCTCCCGCTGGTGTCAGGAACTGTGCTTTGTGCAGGAGCACCTGTGAATGAGACACGGTCCAGTCTTGGAGCAGAGGTGTTGAATAAAGAATCAGATAGGATGGGGAATGGGGACTTCCCTGGTGGTCCAGTGGTTAAGACTTCATGCTCCCAGTGCAAGGGGCCGGGGTTCGATGCCTGATCAGGAAAGTAGGTACCACATGCCACAGCTAAAGATCCTGCATGCCACAACAAGGATCGAAGATCCCAAGTGCTGCAGCCAAATAAATTAATATTAAAGAAAAGGATGAGCTAGGACACAAAGCTGACAAGCAGAGGAAAAGGATAGGGTTTAGGTAGAGTCAGGTTTGACTCTTGACTCTGTCACCAGCTATGTAACTGGGAACAAGTTATTAACCTATTTGAGAGCAGATCGTCTCATTGCAAACTGTGGCTCTGGAAAAATTTCTCCCTTGGGATGGTGTGAAAAGCAGAGTAGACAGACAGGGAAGGTGCCAAGCAAGGGCCTGGCGAGGCGCCTTCATGTCCCGTGTTCCTGTCCAGCTTTGTGGCCCTGAGCTGCGTGCCATTCTTCCAGGGCTGCGGGCAAAGGCTTCATGACCTTCTGTGTGTGCTGAGTATGCAGAGACGAGGACTGGGGAGGGAAGGGGGAAAGGCATTTTTGGCTGGGGGAACAGACGAGGTAAGAATAGAGCCATGTTGATCAATGGAGGGCAGCTAGTCTGCTTGGCTGGAACACGGAGAGGGGAGAGACAGGAGGGCAGAAGGTGAACTGGGGCACTGAACAACATAACCAAGAGTCTGCAGACCCCAGAGTTTCAGCAGGATTTCATTTCCTTTGCAAAACCCGCCGAGGAGGCAAAAAGACCTAGAGTATCCAATTGCATGTTTCCCCAGTGCCTTGTCTACTCTCAGACACCTGGAGGAATCTTAGCATCCCCCTGGGCACATTCTCTGCTCTCTTCCGCAGCCTGGGCCAGTAATCAGCAGAATCATATAGTCAAAACTACCGATCGCTGGACATGCGTCTTAAACTGGGTGCTAAGTACTTTTCATACTTAACCCCATCTTTTCTAACCTCAATTCCAGATTAAGTATACCACTATAATGCCCATTTTACAGATGAGGAAACTGAAGCTCCAAGAGGAGACAAGAAGTAAGCTACCCATGGTCACCCAGCTGGCCAGTGGTGGATCTGGGACCAGAGGACAATCAGAGACGTGGATCCAGATCCTGCGCGTTTCTCCACCATCTCCCTGACCTCTTCCTGCTCTCAAGCCTCCTGCAGTAGGGAGCTCCTATCTCAGTCTCTGTTTTATGTCTGCTGTGTTGATTGGAATACTGCCTACACCTGAGTTGCTACCTTTTACGCTTTTATGGTTCCAACAGAAGCACCATCAGGGTGGAGTGAAAAGACCACAGGACTTGTAGGAAGAGAGGAGAGGGTTAGAGTTTCAGCTTCACCATCACTGGTCTATCATTCGTCACTCCCTGACCTTGATTCCTAACCTCAGGACACACCCATTCCCAGCTCACTGGATGCTTGGGAAGTTCCCATGAGACACAGGGCTCAAAAGCTCATGGGCTTTACTGCAGGTACCTTAAATGACAGATTCTGGGAATTCCCTGGCAGTCCAGCAGTTTGGACTGGGCGCTTTCACTGCTGTGAGCTTGGGTTCAATCCCTGGTCAGGGAACTAATATTCCTGCAATTGTGTGCAAACCCATACAATTTCAAGCATGGGGCCAGCCAAACAAAAACTCATGCCTGAGAGCCACTGATTTGAGATCTCTAACGCTTAAGCTTTTAAGCTTTTCAAACTTGGTGGTGCAGAAAAATATAATGGCCTGCTTTTGAAAATATTTGTTTATGTATTTGTCTACTCCAGATCTTAGTTGTGGCATGTGGGATCTAGCTACCTGACCTGGGATCGAACCTGGCCCCCTGCATTGGGAGTGAGGAGCCTTAGCCACTGGTCCACCAGGGAAATCCCTATAATGACTTACTTTTATTGTTCAAAATAGGAAATTGTCTATACGTGCCAGGGATTGAATTGTGTATGCTCTTTTGAAGAATCAAAGTGACTTGTAGGCAGGTCCTCGGCCCGCATGTCTGCTTTTCTTTCACAAACATTGAATCACCTCCAACTAGTGGGACCTGTGTGAGGTGTAGGGGACATGGCGCTGAATCAGACACGACACACCGTCCCCACCCTCACGAAGCTCCCAGTTTAGTGGGGGAGCCAGGCAAACAGGGATACTTCTGCTGTTGTGGGCTGAGTGCTGCGAGGCTTGTGGGGGCCTGAGGAGGGACCTCTTACACAGACAGGGTGGAGGGAGGGGTTGGTCAGGGAAGGCTGCCTGGAACAATGGTCCTGACCCTTAAGGAGGTTGTGAAATCAATTTAGTACATAGCAACCAGCATTTTAAAAAAACTGAACAGAAAAATATCATTGCACATCTCACGTACAAAGAATACATATGTGAGTGTGAGTTTGTATGCATTCTGGGTCATGATGCAAATCACTCCAGAAGCGCGCCAGGGTTCAAAGGTTTGAGAGCCACAGTTGGAGAGAATTCTTGCCTGCCGTGCTCCCCAAAGCCTGGTGCACTGCAGCGCTCAAAGACTTTTAGATGAGTGGGAGGAGGGATTTAAACTCTAACCTCAATCCAGCAGTTGGGACTGTCCTTTCCAGTTAAGAAAGACACACTCATGGGACTTTCCTTGGTGGTCCGGTGCTTAAAGATTCCAACGCAGGGGGTGCAGGTTCGATCCCTGGTCAGGGAACTAGGGTCCCGCAGGCCATGCGGCATGGTCAAAAATTAAAAAAGAAAGGCACACTGAGAAACCCAAGTCTAGCAAACCTGGAGCTGTCAAGTGTGCTCACAGCCTAGCAGTTGGCAGCTTAGCTGACCAGGGTTTTCTCTCTGCCTGCATGGTAGTGGTGGGGAAGTCAGCCCAAGATGGGGGAGGAGTAAGGCAGTTCAGAGCTGTCTGAAGGAGAGCGGAAGGCGACCCTTCTGCTGGTCCCCCAGCCTGTGACCGCCTAGGAAACAGTGCCCTCGGGTCTGACCCACCCAGGTGGCATGTGCCTCATAACAGCAGTGGCTCAGGCCGCTGTTTACTCTGAGATGGCCTCAGTCATCCATTGCAGGCCAGTAGTCCTGTGCCTCCAGGATGCCAACAGGAAGCACCATTTAAGGGGCAGTTTGGACTCAAGGGAGAAAGTGCCCTGGGGGAAGCAGAAGATGGGCAGGAGGTCACTGCCATCCCCGGCATGGTGAGGTGAGTCAAGGGTAATGACCAGGTCGCCACCAACAGAGACTCCCTCTTAGTGGTTTCCAGGATACTCCAAACTTGATCCATCCTATAATATCAGGACCAAAATACCCCTTGGCTACCTTTCTCCTCCATCATAGACGATTAAGGTTGGAAGGACCCTAGAAATTATCTAGCCCAACCGTCTCATTTTACAGATGAAGAAAAAGGGGCTCAGAGAGGGAAGGTACTGGCCCAGAGTCAGCCAGCAGGTGACCCAGGGAGTTGGGGCCAGAACTCAGAAGCCAAATCTCCACCCCACCACCCTGGAGACGTGGCCCTGGAAATGCCCCTCTCTGCCATCTTGCTGGAAGGATCTCCTGTCTCCTCTCCTTTGGCCCCTTTTCTGTATGTAACCAGAGAACTCTTTCTGATGGATATACCAGTGACTGTTTCGCTGGACCCTAAACTTCCCTGCTCCCCAAAAGCCCCCAGGGGAAAAGACCCCTGTGATTTTTCCTCCTGCCCTCTTGGCCTCCTCTCCTGCTCGTCTTCCCCTGACGCACTGGTATCTCACGCTCCTGAAGGACCTGCAGCCTCTTCGGTGTGCCTCAGCCTCCCCATCTCTCACCCTTCGCACATGCTGTTCTCTGTCTTTGACACTCTCCCCAACTCCACTACACCTGTCTGCTCTTCCTTAGGTTGCCCACGGGTGGTGGTGGTTTAGTTGCCAAGTCGTGCCTGACTCTTGCGACCCTATGGCTCCTCTGTCCATGGGGTTTTTCCAGGCAAGAATAGTGGAGTGGGTTGCCATTTCCTTCTGCAGCGGAATCTTCCCAACTCGGGGATCAAACCCGAGCCTCCTACGTTGGCAGGCGGACTCTACACCAGGATAAAGGACTCTGGGAACCACGATTTCTGGTTCCCAGTCACATCACACATTTTCATGCTCCTGTATCTTTGCCCATGCTGTTCCCTCAGCCTGGAATGCCCTTCCCCAACAGTCCTGTTTATGACACCCCCTACTCATTCTTTAGGACCCATCACTTCTGGGACCTTTTCCCTGACACCCTCCATCTGGGCCAGGTGATCAATTCCTCCCTCCCATCCCCCACCATCATCCCCTCCACCAGGGCACATGTCACACACTACTGTGATTAGATGTTTCTGCGTCTGTCTCCTCCACTAGTCTGTGTACCAGCTGCATTTACTGTACCACAACTGAAGAAAGATTATGCTAACACGGAATTCCCCAGAACCCTGGTTCTATAGAATTTCTCCCTGCTGCCCCATCTCCTAATTTTATAATTAGTCAAACAATTTTGGTAAATGATATACATATATCTCCCTGGCAGAGATTCACAGGACACATTCATTCCTTATCTGTTTCATACACAGTTAATGAGCACCTACTACGTGCCTGGGTCTGTGTGTGGTGCCGGGGCTGTAGCAGTATGCCAGGTTTTAAGGAAAATTTTTTGCTTCCTTTTCCCTGTAACTTGGAACCTTATTGATTCAAAGGTCTTCGTTCTCAAGGAGAAATGGCCTCACCTAGTGATACAGCGATGGTTCAGCTGAATCTGAAGTGGGAACAGCCACCTGGCCGCTCTGGCCGCAAAGACTGGGAATACATTTCTGGCTGGAGTGATGGATCTTGATTGCAGAGGAGAACTGGGTTGCTGCTATACAGTTGGGGAAAGGGGATGCTGTATGGAACCCCAAGGGGGTTCTCTAGGGCAATTCTTAGTACTTCCACTGCCTATAGTAAAAATGAATGAAAACTAAACCAACCAACTAAACAAGCAAAAAAGGCAGGACCAGTAGGGATTCAGAACCCTCAAGAATGAAGGTTTGGGTTGCCCTACCAATTAGAACACCAGACTGACTGAAATGTGGGCAGAAAGCAAATGGAATGTGGAATTTATAATGGAAGAAGGAATTTATAAATATTAACTACAGCCTCATGACCAGTTGAGCTTCCCAGGTGACACTAGTGGTAAAGAACCCACCCGCCTGCCAGTGTCTGAGACGTAAGAGATGTGGGTTTTATCCCTGGGTTGGGAAGATCCCTTGGAGGCAGGCATGCCAACCCACTCCAGTATTCTTGCCTGGAGAATCTTATAGACAGAGGTGCCCAGCAGGCTACAGTCCACAGGGTCACAAAGAATCGGACACGACTGAATCGACTTAGTACGCACGCATGACCAGTTATAGAAAGAGGACTGTATCAACATTACAGCTTTTCTCCCTTGCTTGTATGTTTATGTGTATCTGTATCACTTATTCATCTATGTATTTGCTTTTATTAACTAATTTCTTTCTTTCCTCTTTTTTCCTTAATATTTTATACAAAGATTCTTGGCAGTGATGTGTAGGCTGCAGATTAGGCAGGATTGTCAAAAGGATAATATCAGTCAAAGACAGACACGATGTCTACCGGGTTTCAGGTCTCTTTCAGAGGATAAGGTGGGAGTTTCTTTGTATGATAGGAAGGGTAGTTGGAACTTCTCACCCAAAACAGCACAAACGTGTTATCTTTGCAGCAGAGTAGAGTGTGTCTGGATGCTGAGCAACAAAAAGCAGTGGGTGGTGTCAGTTATGAAGCTACTGACTCTCAGCTCCAAACCTACCTTTCCACACCCTGCTTGGCGATGCTGGGACTGGGACCCCCATGGAGATCATTTCTCCTTTGCCAGCTGATCCCCAGTCAAGTGCAGCGAGGCAGACAGAGGGGAAGGGAACATGCTCTTTCCTGTTTTGCTTGCTGTTCTGGTCAGTGTCTCAGCAATAGCCTTTCACATCGAATTTCCAGCTCTCCCCACTCTCCTAGAATCGGCATCATCACTTTCTTTCCAGAGACCCCGCTGGGCAGTGCCCCCTCCTCAGAGGTCTGAATTATAGCTCATGGTGGGGGCGTCTCCAGCAACCTATATTCTAATAACCCAATCTCTTCCCCTGACCCCCAGTGTTGAGGTGGTAACTGCTTCTTGCAAATACTTTCTCATACCCCAATGTCTTCCTTTTGCTTTTTTGGTTCTCCAATACTTATTTAATCAATTTTTTTATGTTAAATTCTTTGTTTTCTGACTGGACTCTAACTAGTACAAGTGGAGACAAGAAGACAGAGTTCCTACTCTCAGGGATCTTAGCATCTAGCTGGAGAGACAGTCAGCAATTCATTATGTAAGTGAGAGTATTTCATTACAATTGGAATAAGGGTCTGGAAGGACAACTACAAAGTATACCAGCATATTACAGGCCCCTAGAAGCCCTTTGGTAAGTAGAACTGTTGAGTTCTACCTAACTCAGTATCTCCTTATTTTATTTGATCAAGAAACTTCAGGGGAGCCTAGTAACATCCAGCAGAATTAGTGTTCTACACAGTATACTCATCCCCTGAAGGAAGAAATGGCAACCCACTCTGGTATTCTTGCTAGAAAATCCCACGAACAGCGGAGACTGGTGGGCTACAGTTTATGGGGTCGCAAAGAGTCGGGCATGACTGAGCATGCATGCATGCATACACGTAATACACTCCGTTCATGGAAGATGGAAGTCATTAGAGAAAAGCGCCAGGGTCTTGGAGTGCGAGCATTTGCCAAGTTCCCCAAGAGCACCCAGTGCGTGAGGGGTATCTCAGCTCCAGGATTCATATACAACACCAGCTGACAATTCCCTTTGTACTTATTTCATCACTGCAAAGCAGATTTCTGATCGTCATTGAATTGCTGTTTTTCAGTTGCTAAGTCGTGTCCGACTCTTTGCAATCCCATGGACTGCAGCCTTCCAGGCTTTCCTGTCCTTCACTATCTCCCAGAGTTTTCTCAAACCCATGTCCATGGAGTTTGTGATGTCACCCAACCATTTCATTGAATTACTGAATAAATTTCCCCACAGGAAGTGGAGACCCTCATCAGCCAACCCAAGTCTTCTGGTCTACCTGGTAGTTTCTTTCACATTATACAGTAGGGTTTCTTGACCAGGGTATTTAGAGGAACCATCAACCCCTTAAGACCATGTGCAAAATGATGTGTTTGTGTGTGTGTGTGTGTACACATGTATATCTGTGTGTGTGCATATGTGGGCACTTTTCCAGGGGGAAGGTTCATAGATTTTGTTATTTCTAGTGGAACTGTGACTCTAGAAAAGAGAAAGGTTAGGAATCATGGTGTTAAAGGAAAATATTCTCATTCTTATTTGTACACTGATCTCTTGCAAGTTCAATCACTGTAAGTCAGCCATTCTCAGTCTCATCAGCTTGTGTTCACTCACCAAACTGAGGGTCTGGATCCTCCAAAGTACTCCTCTGCTTGAGGAATGGCATCTTGGACCACATGGCATCACTCACTTTCCGGGCCTTTACCTGTGCTGTTCCTCTGGCTGGAAACCCTCTCCCCACCCTCAATTCCTCACCGTTTTTTTGGATCTCAAGTTGACTGTTTCCTTCTTGAATCCTTCCCAGGATGTCTGGTTCTGGATTAGGTACCACTTCTTTGTGCCCCCACAGCATCACTTCCATCTCTCTAGCACCCCACGCCTTTCTCTTCGACCCTGACCTTTCATCTAGGGCCACTTTTTCCCATTCATTGTGCTTATTCCATGATGCAATTAACTGTTTATAGTACTTGTCTGCTATTTTCCAAACAAAGAATTGGACACGACTGGGCAACTGAACAACAAGAAGCTCCGTGAGGAAGGGGTCTGTGACAAGCTTGCCCTGCTTTGGTGCCCAGACTAAGCCGAGTGTCTGGCACTCATTAGCTGCAGGGAAACAGGTAAAGATGGGTACTTGAATCCTTTCAGTGCTACACTTATGTGCTGTCACAGTTGGACCTCTAACGTCCTCTGCCCCATTCTATGACCAGGTATAGGCTTGTCAGCCATGAGAATTCCAAAGAGTGAAACACTCACACGATCAAGTTTTGTCTTTCATCGGCAAAAGCTCCTTTCCCACTAAATGCATGTATGTGTGTGCACACGTGTGCACAAACCTATGTGTGATGAGAGAGGAGAAAACATATGCTGCAGGGTTTGGAATAAACATACCTGCATTTCTCAGAAAGCGATAATTATAGTCCTTGACTATCCTCGTGTTCGGGTTATAGAAGCCGTCTCCACAGTCATAATAGCCTGGAGGGATCTTTCTAGGTGGGTCCTTATTGGTGAGTTGAGAGATACCTTGAAAGGATATCAGGGAGTGGGGTTAATTAGGAGACTGGGATTGATGTGTGTGTGTGTGTGTGTGTGTGTATCACTATATATACACACTACTATATATAAAACTCTAGCCCTATAAATTAAGCTGCTAACATCAGGGGAGAAGAGGACCCAGGCACTCTCTCCCAGGACTGGGGACATTGGAACTACCAGGAGGAAAAGTCAGAGCACCTTTAAAGTCATGATTCCTGTGTGTCATCTCTCTTGGAAGCTGAAGCCTGAGAAAAGGGGATAAGGTTGGAAGAAGGAACTTCCTGGTTTCCTCTTATTTGTGGTCTCTGTAATTCCCTGTCCTCTGGACTGAAGGGGCTGCTCCGAGCACAGCACCATGCTCACGGCTCAGGGTCCCACCCAGAGCTGTGCTCTGAGGTTGGTTAGCCATGATGAGCCCGGACACTATGGGTTGAGGGTTACACTCCACGCTGAGCACTTAACAGCCATTCTCTCCCTGAAGGCTCCTGCCAAAGCCCATCTCACAGACGCCCAGAGAGGAGAAGGGTAGCCTTAACCCTCCCCACCTCCAAAAAAGCCTGTCCCCGAGGCTTAGAGGGGGCCTTAGGAGAGGTGTGCAGAGTGACTTAGGAAGGAAGTGGGTACTTAGACAAAGCTGCTTTGCTGGGGCCCCTGAAGGAGAAGGCGAGGCTGCGGGAAATCTGCGCACTGCCTTGAGACAGAGGCCCGGTTTAGCAAAACCTGTGCTGTGTGAGTGCTGAGGGCCCAAGGCTGGGAGCTCTTGGCACAGGTCTCAGCTGGGGTGAAGAGCCTGTGACCAAGTCATTGCTATCCCACGAGGACTCATTTACAAGGCTCTTCAGTGGCATCAGACTGGCAGCTCTCTGAAGGCACAGGCTGTGTCCTCACAACTCTCGTTCCCCCAGGATCCAGCCGGTGGCTGCCACAGCGCATGTGCTTGGGAATCGTCTGCGAAGGTCATTGTTGTACCTACCCTAAGTGCACCCCATCACCTCCTACTGCGATGTCAGTACTGTTGCTCCTGTCTGATAATAACTCTTCATTGAATACCGACTATGCCCCAGACAATGTGCTCGGACACTGGGTACACAGAGCCTTTGCCCTCCAGGAGCTCACAGCCAGCTCGGGAAGACAGACACTTGTGACACAGCTCAGGGAGGGGATCGTGGTTGCTCTGTGATTTGTCATGGGGAGGCCTTACCTGGTCTGGGAATTCAAGGAAGAGCACCAGGATGGGAAGGAGCTATCCAGGTGAAGCGAGAGGGTTAGAGCATTCCAGGCAAGAGGGGGACTGGCAGGGAAGAGCATGGTCTCTTTGAGGAACAGACAGCAAGCATGGTGAGGAAGCAGAGAACACATTCGAGAAGGGCAGGGAGTGAGGGGTGAGGCTGGAGACCTCACGGGACCTGGAAAACGCTGGTTGTTTTATAAGAGCATGGAGCCTCATCTTCAGGGTAGTGAGGAGGCACTAGAGGCTGTGTAGGGGAGGGGAACCGGTGGCCATCAGATCCACGGTTTTCAGAGAGGGAAGTGAGCACGGAGGGGAGAATGGCCCGGGGGGGTCCAGTGCTGATCTCATAAGTTCAGGTTAAGAAGGGGAGTGGGTGAAGGTCTGGAATAGTGCAGAAGAGATAGGATGGCCACCTGATCTGAATAGCTGACTCACTGGAAAAGACCCTGATGCTGGGGAAGATTGCGGGCAGGAGGAGAAGGGGGCAACAGAGGATGAGATGGTTGGGTGGCATCACCAGCTCAATGGACATGAGTGTGAGCAAACTCTGAGAGTTGGTGATGGACAGGGAAGCCTGATGTGCTGCAGTCCATGGGGTCGCAAAGAGTCACACATGACTTAGCAACTGAACAATAACAACAAGAGAGGATGAAGAAGCTCAGCTTGGCCCATGGAGGCGCTCAGTAAATATCTGTTTAATGAACAAATGAATGGATATATTTTCGAGGCAGAATCCATAGGACCAGGTGATGGATTCCACACTTATGAAGGGAGGAGGAGTCAGGATTAGGCTTATGTGGGGGTGGGGGGTGGGAGTGATGGTCTCCAGGGCGGCAGTCCTGCGGGTCAGCGGGCTGGTGGGCAGGGTAATGAGCTCAGTGCAGACAAGCTGAGTGATGACCCAATGGAGGTGTTGGGGAAACAGGATGCAGGAATCTGAGATTCATGGATTTTGATTTCAGTTAAATGAAGGCAAAAGGAGAAAAGGACAGCAGAGGATGGGATGGTTGGATGGCGTCACCAACTCAATGGACATGAGTCTGAGCAAACTCAGGGAGATAGTGAAGGACACGGGGTCCTGCCATGCTGTGGTCCATGGGGTCACGAAGAGTCGGACATGACTGAGCGACTGAACAACAACAAATGAAGGCTTAGACGTGAATCAATTTGTAGGGAGAAGATACAGAGCAATAACAGAAGAGGGCCTAAGCCAGAGAGCCATGGTAAACCCCAGAATGAATAACTGGGGGGGTGGGGAGCTGGCAAAGGAGACGAGATAGAAAGAAAGTGGGAGGGTGAGGTGTCAGGAAAGCCAAGAGAGAGGAGGTGGCTCACCTGGTCACAAAGCCAGGGTCTGCACTCAGGGCATCTGGACTCCAACCCCAAGTGCTTTCTGGAGGATTCTGTCCTCAGGGAGGTTGAGCTCCCCAGGCTCATCCAGCTATTGAGGGGGGTGGGGGGACTCCAACCCCGACCTTCCAGCTCTCTGCTCTATCAATGCCACCATATTACCTCTCAGTCAGGATTTTTTTTTTTTTTTACAGTTTACAGGTCACTTCCCAGTATTTGGCTACATTGTCTGGGCTGTGCCTCTTGAGGTTCAGCTGACCTTACACAAGTCTCAGAAACACAGAGGAGCCCCTGAAGCTGCTACTCTCTGGACACAGACTCTAGGCCCCAGTGTCTCCCTCTGTGATGGAACTCGATTTTTCCAGGGAGGCAATGTGATGTAGGGACCTCAGAGAGGAAGACATAGGTAGCCTTGGGAGCTCTGCCACTCAAAACATGCTTGACCTCCATGGCCTCAGCTTCTTCCTCTGTGACATGGGACAAGGAAGCTGACACGGCAGGGTCATCTGGAGATTCAGCATGACAGAGATGACAGAAAGCCTCACCCAGTCCCCGATACACAGAGCACACGATCCATCGGTGCTGCCCCATGTCACTGTCGCAGCTGATCTGATGAATAACGGCAGATGAGGTGTACCACGCACCTACTGTGCGTGTAAGACGCCACTATAAGCATTTTACACATGTGATCTTTTTTCTAAGACTTGTAAGGTAAATGAACCTATTGTCCCATTTTGCAGGGGGAGAAACTGAGGCTCAGAGAGGTGAGTGCCCTGCCCTTGGTCCCTGGCTGGTCCAGGGAATCTGAGATTTGAGGAGTGGTCTTTCTGGCTCTAGAACTTGGTTGCATCCTGCGGTCTTGCTCCTCTCTCCTCTCCTTTGGGTGGGTTACTTCAAAGGGACCCAACCCACTTCTTTAGATCCATCTTTCATCTCCTTCCTCATCTGAGTGTGAAGGGAAGTGAGGATGCCTGGGTACCTGCAGGCTTCAAGCCGTAGCAGATCTCGGTGTAAAACCTCCGATCATAGCTATCACAGTAATGCCAGTTCTCAGCGTCATACTGCAGGCCGTCTGAGAAGGTGTACGTGCCCTGGAAGATGAGGTACACACACGTGGGTCTGAGGAAGCCACAGAGCACTTGCCAAGAAGGACAGAAGTCAAGGGAAGGGGTGGTGTTTTCATTGAAGGGATCACTATCACAGCCGTGGTGATTGGGAGGCGTGATTTTAAGTCCTGAGTTGTGTGTCTGGCTCACTGTGTGACCTTGATCAGATGACCTACCCCGGTAGCCCTCAGTTTCCGCCTCCATCCAGTTGGAAAATCATGCTGTATGTTTAATAGAACTGATTCAATGAGATTCAGTGAGATAGTGCATGAAAAGCATTTAGTGTAGGGCTGGCATATAGTAAACACTCAATAAATGTTACTATTATTCTTTTATTATTATCAAGGCTAGAAAGGTCAGGGCCCTCATTCACGGCTCTCTGTCCAAACATGTACATTCATCTTTTGCTGCCTTAGTGCTAAAGGAAGCCTCAGGATGTACACATTGCATTGGCCTGGGCATCAGGAAACATGGGTGGAAATTCCAATACTATTAATTCACAGGGTGACCTTGGGTAAGTCACATCCCTTTCCTGGGGCTTAGATTCTCCAAGCTGAAAAGCTAGGAGTGTTTCTTAACCTTTTTTCAGGTTATGAGCCAGCCCCTGTACCCATCCATAATGAAACCCATGAAAGTTATAGATCCTTTCTCTGGGGAAACTTGAGTCCCATCTGCACAGAGGCTTTTGTATATAACTCAGGAGATTTCACTGACACCCTGAATTCTATCTGTGGCCCACAAATCCCAGGCTAAGAACTCTTTGATTTAGATGACTGATGAGCCACCTGATTGTAAATGGTGGAGTTAGCACTTACTGAGTGCCTACTGTGTGCTAGGTACTGAGTAGAGTACTCACATACACTGCCTCATTTATTCTCATAACATCCTAAGGAGATGCCTTGTACTCCTGTGGCCTGCAGACTTGCAGTCCCCCAGAGATGTCCACCTCTAATCATTGAGCCTATGAGTACATTAACCTTACATGGCAAAAGAGACTCTGCAGGTGGGATTAAGTTAAGGATCTTGAAGTAGCGAGACTGTCCTGGGTTATCTAGGTGGGTCCAGTGTAATCATAGGGGTTCTCATAAGAGGGAGGCAAGAGGGTCAGAGTGATAGAAGATGAGACAATGGCAAAAGCAGAGGGAGAGGAGATGTGATGACGGAAGTGAAGGTCAGAGGGATGCATGGCCATGAGCCAAGGGATGCAGAATGCACGCAGCTTCCATGAGCTGGAAAAGTCAAGGAAGTGGATCCTCCCACATTGCCTCCAGAAGGAATGGAGCACTGCTGGCCTGATTTAGACTTCTGATGTCCAGAACTAAAAGATAACAAGTTTCTGTCATTTGAAGACACTGAGTTGACAGTAATTTTTTACAGCAGCAATATGATGCTAATACAACTATTGTCCCCAGCGTACAGATAAGAAACATGAGTCTCAGAAAGGGTAGGTCATGGGCCCAAGGTCACACAGTTGGTGGCATAAGAGGATTCAGACTCATTATGGCTTCTCCATGGGCCTTCTGGATAGAGAGGGAGGAGATTCCAGAACCCTGGAGATCAAGAGGCGGGAGAGGAGGGCAGCAGAGGGGAGGGCAGGGTGCCTGTCGGGGGCTCTTCCCATCTGAGGCTTTCCCCTCCCCACCTGATTACCTTTACAACCAACCCTTTCTCCCAAACAGCATCAAATCGGCTCCCATTGGGGAAGTACAAGGTTCCTTGGCCATGAAACATGCCGTCCTTCATTTCCCCAATGTATTTTGTTTCAGTTGGGAGGATATATTCGGCATCACCCTCCATCCTGTAAGGACAAAAAGAAGTCACTGAACCCTCATGGCAATTGGAGGATCAGAGGTAGAGAGCAGGAGAGCCAGCATCTGGGGGTCCCCAGATGTAATTGTCCCTACACTATTCTGTTCAAAAACAAAAAATGTTCCCCTTGGAGCTCAAAAGTAAGAAGGGCTGTATGTTGAAGGGAATGCAAAATTTGGTCTATTTGTTCATTATTCCCCCAGAGAGGGGAACAATGTGCTCAAAGCCACACAGCAAGCACTGTGAAGCAGAGACAGGGATCAGGTTTTCTGGGAGCTGATTCCGGGTCTTATCCATCCCCCACAACCAGCCCATCCCTGCCCACTGCACCCTAAGTAGGAAACTGGGAAAAGTATGCACCTGAGGAAACAAGAACTTGAGTCTTCCTTCATCATATCCTAGATGTACCATATTGGAGACTTTCCTAAACCTCTGTTTTCCTTCCTTCCTTTATTCCAACAAATATTTATAGAACATCTGCTATATTCCAGGCACATTGCTGAGTCTACTTTTTGGATACAATACTATAGACACAACAGTGATCAGGGTAGATGCAGTCCTTGTCCTCGAGGGACAAGTGAGGGACAGTCTAGTGAGGGACATAGCTAAACAATTACACAATGCATGATCAGTGCCCTGCAAGGTAAGGTAGGCCCCTATGGGAGCAAGGGGCAGGGTACTGCCTGGACCAGGTGACCACTTGCTTCACAGGGGAAATGCCCAAGATGAACCCAGATACCAATAACAGTTTTCCTAATAAAGGGCTTGATACATATTGAGAGCTTAAGAAACAAGCTTTCATTCATTGATTGGTGCCTTCTGTTTTTCCCCACTGGCTGGAATTCATCTCTCCTAACCCTAAACTTAATTTTGGTTTTGTTTGTACCTCTGTTGGATGCCTAGCACTTTTTGTCTTGTATCATAATTGTATATTTCATCTCTCCTATGTAATCAAGCTTCTTGAGAGGAAGACCTTGGCATTCTCAGCTTCTAGAAACATGTTTCTTCTTAAATAGGTGCTACTAAGTAAAGAATGAAGGAAACAGAAGAACTAGTGAACTTACTGAGTGGATGACAGAGCGTGCCACCATACACAGGCCCCAAATAGGAGAGCACTGTGGTTAAGCACGGCTTCTGAGCCAGGCAGACCTGGAGTCCAGGCCTGGCTCCACCTCTCTATGCCTTGCATGGCCTCTACCTCTCTAAGCCTGAGTTTCTCATCTGTAAAACAGGGTTAATGACACTTCTGCAAAATTACTGCATTAATGGCTATGAAACTATAGCAGAAGAGCTTAAAAACTAATTTGCTTTTATTTTGCTGTAAGACATAGAAGAGAGAGAACTTGTCTTCATCCCTCTATCTCTTTGCTTGAGATTAAATCTGTTATTTCTAAACACAGTCTTCATCTAAACCCATCTCTGAAATGTGGCATCTCCCCTTCTTTTTTTAAAAAAATGTAACTTAGATGTATTGTTCAGACCATCGACAGACATTTCCAGCCCATTCCAAACAGAACTCATCCTCTCCTCCCCCAGAGCAGCGCCTCCTCAGTGTTCTCAATATCCAGGCTCAAAGCCTGGAGCTGGGCTCTGAGCTGGACTGAAAGCAGTCTCTGAGTGGGACCAGGAGCCAATGGGTTGCCAGATCCTGGCAATGAAATCCCCAAACTTCTACACTTTTTTTCTCTCTTGCAGCCCTACTGCTTCTGCCTTGGCCTAGGGTCCTGCTGCCTTTTACTGGGACAATGGTAATGGGCTCTGATTTGCTCTCTCTACCTCCACTCTCCCTCACTCCCTCCCTCTTTCCATCCTTCCATTTCTCCTCCCTCCCTTCCCCCTCCCCTTCCATTTTTCTTTTATCATTCAAGGCAAAAAGTCTTGGAGTTCCCCAGCAGTCCAGTGGTTAGGACTCTGCACTCTCAGTGCTGAGGGCCCAGGTTCAACCTCTGGTTGGGGAACTAAGATCCCACAAGCCATGCAGTGTAGCCAAAAAAAAAAATAAGCCATCATTTTAAATTCAGAGTAAATTAAAAAGAACAAAAAGAGCTCCTTTAGAATAAAGATGTCAATCCTTAACAAGGGTATGATGACTATATTTCAAATTTTATTCACTCACTCATTCATTCTCTTATTCATTCATGTGGCTAACATTTATTGAGTGCCTACCAGACATATGCACTATGAGGAGGGATACAGAGATGAAATAAATTAGATTTCCTAATGTCCAGCACTACCAAGCATCTATACATGGCTCTTCCCACCCACAGAACTGTACAGAGTATTCCAATCTCTCTGCACCAGAGCACAGACTCCACCCTGTTCAGCTTGGGTTCCCACTCTCCCCTAGGCACATCCTACACTCCAGCCAAACTGAACTGCTTGCTCTCTCCTTCATATATAAGCCCTCTGAGCTATTGCTCATGCTGTTCCCTCTGCCTGAAAACATTCTTCACCTTGCATCTCCACCCACCTAGATCCTACCCAACCTTCAGGGCCCATTTCAAATATTATCTCCTCCATGAAGCCTTCTAGGATTGTTCCAACTAGATGCATCCTCTGCAGGGGCTCAGCAGCAAGACTCTGTAATAGAAAGATCATGGGCTCCGGAGGCAGACCTAGTTTTCATCTCTGCTCTGTCAAATGCCAACTAGATGACTTCGGGCATGTTATGGAACTACTTTGTACCTCACATTTTCAATCTGTATAATGGGAGTATCTGTCTCATAGGGTTGCTGTGAGGAGGGAAGATTCAAGCAAAGCCACCATCTGAAATAATAATCTCTGTTTGTTGGCAATATGCTAACTAGGCGATAAGCTGCATGAGAGCAAGGATCTTGACAGTTTTAATATTCTTATCCCTGTACCTAATACTGGCAGATAGAAGACACACAGATATACATGGAATGGATGTATCTCAGCTCTGCTGTTAATTAGAATATACGTTCTTGAACAAGTTACTTCACTTCTCTGGATCTCATTTACCTGAACTGTAAAAGGGGAATAAACATTCCTACCTAAAAGAATTTTCCTGAAGTTTAAAAGGGAAAAAATTTGAGAAAGTGTCTGATACAAA
Organism: Antilocapra americana; assembly: GCA_007570785.1. Lineage (NCBI taxonomy): Eukaryota > Metazoa > Chordata > Mammalia > Artiodactyla > Antilocapridae > Antilocapra > Antilocapra americana. Next base: position 13,929,773 of record ML660778.1, on the reverse strand, counting down.
ATCCTTTGCAGGGACAAAAAGACCGCCGTCTTTTTCCAGTCACGGATGCTCAAGGACGCAGTGAATCAAACGAACTCCTTACCTGCCATCTACAAATTCCCCAATATATTGGCTCCCCGTGTACTGCATGGCGCCTGCCTCTAGCTTCCTGTCTTTGGGACACCGGAGTCTCAGTGCATCCTGCCTCACCATGACAACCAGGAGGGATGGGCGGGGCCGAGAAGAAGCCCCGCCCCCAGGGTCCGGGAACGTCCCTGCTTTGCGCAGGCTCCGTGGCTCGCGGTTGGGCAGAGCAGTGCGCTTGCGTGCCGCCGCCGCCGCGCATGCGCAGATGTTAGGTGGCCCTCGGCCGTCGGAAGGGGAGTTCAAGGAGACGGGGGAGACGCGGCAGCGGGCACCTCCTCGGGGTCGCGGCTACAGCCATCATGCCGGGGATAGTGGAGCTGCCCACTCTGGAGGATCTGAAAGTGCAGGAGGTGAGGCTCGTCTGGAGGAAGGCAAGCGGGGCACAGGGCTGCAGCTTCCCGGGCCTAGGCCCAGCCGGGCTTGCCCTCAGCGGACCCTGGGCCCCGGACCCCCCCATCCCAACCCCACGCCCTCAACATGTACACAGGTTGACCCTCGGACGTCCCCTCGTCAGCTCGGGGAGACCCATCCTTCAGTAGCTCGAGAACTCCGCTTCTCGGCAGCAAACTGCTTCTCCTTTACGTGAATAATAGTGGCATTTCTTATTAAGCACCAACCAGGGGCCTTTTACTTCTTATCACTTAATGCTCAACCGTCTCTGCGAAGTGAGTGTACACCCTCGGGTGCTCACAGTCGAGGGAGAGAGACAGTCACCTTAAAGTAGCATTGTCGCTGCAGAATGCATTGGTGTGGAGCTCGAAAGCCGCAGAAAAAGGAGATGGTATTGGAGAGCGAATTTGCTAACAGCCTGGGAAAGTGTTTGGTAAAAGAACATTTAAAGCATCCATTTACTCAAGAGCTGTCATTTGAATAATTACCATATGCACATACACTGGAAAATGAGATAGACCCTGACCTCATAGAGCTTATAATCTAATAGGGAAACAGACAGTACAGTTACAGTACAGTGTAGTTAGAGCTCTGAGAAGTGAAAATCGATAATACTGATTATAGCAAACACTAGAGTCAGGCAGGATGCTAACAGACATTAATTCATAGACTCCTCCCAGCCACACGGTGAGGCTACAATATGAACCCAGGTCTGAATTTTAAAGCCATACTTTTAAATGACCGCGTTAGGGGCAAGCTCAAGAAGGCTTAGCAGAATTTTGTGTTTTGCTGTTTGATGTGACTCTTGGTGGAAAGCAACAATGGCTGAGCCTGGAGAGGTACCTGGGGCTGAGGTAGGGCTGGGTAGCGACTTTCACAGGGCCAGACTGAGCAATTTGGACTTTGGATCCTGTAGGTGAGGTGATGGGGAGATGTGGAAGATTTTAAGGCAAGGAAGTGTCAGAGCAGGACTGGATAATCAGGCTACAGTGGAGGAGAAAGAGGAAGATGAAAAATTGCATGCCAAAAATTATATCACAGGTCCAGTATTAAGTATTTTGCCTAGATTACTTTATTTCATCCTATATGCCTGTGAGAATGGCAGCTATTATTTTCCTTGGATGAAAGGATTTTTAGCTGTGTTTAGAGACTTTTTAATAAAGTGACATTTACTGAAAGGTGGGGAGTGGGTACTACCAGCAGTCCGTTTGTTTCTTACCCTACTGTGAAGCTGGGTTAAGACTTTGAGTTGCTGTTTTCTTTAATTGACGCTCTAATTTGGTTCAACAGTCATCTGAGGTTCTGCTTCTTGGACGTATTCTATTTCTGGAATAAATCTGCCATTAGAGTTCATACAGTTGAATGGAGAAACAGATAATTGCATAAATAACTAAAATACAGGACAAAATATGATTAAATGCTATGGATGAGGGCAAATATGATTTAAGAAAAGAGTAGGGGACTTCCTGGTGGTCCAGTGGTTAGGACTCCGCACTTCCACTACAAGGGTCATGGGTTCCATCCTTGGTTGGGGAACTGAGATCCCACCTGCTAGAAGGCAGGGTCAAAAAATAAATAAATAAAAAAGAGGATTTGAAGTTGTATTTAAATTCTAGGCCTAGCTATTCGGTTACCTTGATTAGTCAGTTTTCCCGTTTGCAGACATAGTTGTTTTATTTGTAAAATGAAGGGCTTCCAGCTGTCTAATCCTCTGAGGCAATGAAGGGAACAGAAAGCACTTCTTGGGCATAATGTGAAACTTGGCTAAATGGCATTTGCAGGATGGTATTTCTAGGCAGAGATGGAGAGAAGAGCTTTCTAAATGAGACAGTATCTGAAAGGTAAGCAGATGGGACCAAAAGACAGGTCTGGGAACAGTGAGTTCTGGGTGTTAGAAAACAGCCTGTACTTTTTTGAAGTCTGGTGCATTGAGAAGGCAGAAGGATAGTTGGGATCCAGAAGGCTTTGAATACCTTGTAAGAAACTTAGGCTTTAGTCTGCTGTTAAGCATGAATCCTTCAAGGGTTTTGCTGCAGATTTAATAGCAGAGTAACGTAAGAATTGTCTTTTAGGACAGCAGTTCTGTAAAGAATGATTGAAAGAGAGGAATAAGAAGAGCAAGGGGGCCAGTCTTGGTGGCTGTTGAAATAACTGAGGAAGATATTATTGACCCCAATATGATTGGTGACTGTGCTTACAGAGAGGAAAGAACACGTTTATCTAGGATTGATCAGATTTAGCAACGACTTAGATAGCAGAGGCAGGACAGGTTGAGGAATTGATGTCAGATTTGCACCCTGACAATAGGATTGTGGGAGCCAGAAGGAGTGGGTTTGAGAAGCAAGTTAAACCTGTTTTGGACCTCATTGACCTTGGAGTTAATGACACATGCCTTTGGAAGACTAGTCAGAAGCTTTGGGCAGGATACTCTTTGGACACATTGACCATTTTGAATAAAAATAATGGCCAGTATTTATGATGTCTCCTGAGAAGTCTGTGCAGGTCAAGAAGCAACAGTTAGAACTGGACATAGAACAGCAGACTGGTTCCAAATTGGGAAAGAAGTATGTCAAGGTTGTATATTGTCATCCTGCTTATTTAACTTATCTGCAGAGTGCATCATGCGAAATGCCAGGCTGGATAAAACACAAGATGGAATTAGGATTTTCAGGAGAAATATCAATAACCTCAGATACATAGCTGACACCATCCTTATGGCAGAAAGTGAAGAACTAAAGGGCCTCTTGATGAGAGTGAAAAAGTTGGTTCAAAACGCAACATTCAGAAAACTAAGATCATGGCGTCTGGTCCCATCACTTCATGGCAAATAGGTGGGGACACAATGGAAACAATGAGAGACTTTATTTTGGGGGGCTCCAAAATTGACTGCATATGGTGACTGCAGCCATGAAATTAAAAGAGGTTTGCTCCTTGGAAGAAAAGCTATGGCCAACCTAGACAGCATATTAAAAAGCAGAGACATTACTTTGCCTTCAAAGGTCCATCTAGTCAAAGCTATGGTTTTTCCAGTAGTCATCTATGGAAGTGAGAGTTGGACCGTAAGGAAAGCTGAGCGCTGAACAATTGATGCTTTTGAACTGTGGTGCTAGAGAAAACTCTTGAGAGTCTCTTGGACTTCAGGGAGATCCAGCCAGTCAATCCTAAAGGAAATAAGTCCTGAGCATTCATTGGAAGGACTGATGTTGAAGCTGAAACTCCAGTACTTTGGCCACCTGATATGAAGAACTGACTCATTGGAAGAGACCTTGATGCTGGGCAAGATTAAAGGTGGGAGGAGAAGGGGACAGCAGAGGATGAAATGGTTGCATGGCGTCACCAACTCGATGGACATGAGTTTGATCAAGCTCTGGGAGTTGGTGAAGGACAAGGAAGGGTGGCGTGCTGCACTCCATGGGGTCGCAAAGAGTTGGACTAAGCAACTGAACCTTTGTATGATGTACTGCTATGTACTAGGCACTTCATAATATTTTTATGTGTATTAACTCACTTAAGCCTCACAACAGTTCCATCAGCTGAGTACTATCATCCTCCTTTTTATGTAAACTAAGCAAAATACAAAGCCTAGTATAAATTAGGTACTCCAAAAAAAAAAGGAGTGGGGTGCAGGTAGGGTGTAAGGAAGAGAGAATAGGACTAGAAGGTTGCTTTTAGATTATGGAACTTTTCTGCCCCCCTTTCCGCACCTGCAGACTGTATAAACCTGGTGTGCAGTGAGGCTGTTACGAGGACAGATAAGGAAGGGTGTTGAAATTCTGTGTTCTTTTGAGACAAAGGGAGCTGAATGGATCTGAGAGGGTATTCATAAGCAGCTGTGCAGGGATGTGGTTTCTGCTGGAACTCAAATCAGTCTTAGTGAAAATGCAGGTGAGGGCTGTTGATGACATCCATGGTCGTGATGCAGTGGCAAACGGCCTGATGGGAGGTCACAGTCTCTCTCGCCAGTTCTGTGCTTGCCACTGCCATGCCGTGCCATCTTGAGCACATGGCTCCTCTTCCTCAGGAAGTAACTTCAATGTGTTCTCAGCCTTGATTTCCCAGCAACAGGTTATCTATTATGTGCTCAACAGCATGGGCATACCTAGATTGGGATAAGACATTTGTAGAGAAGTAAAGCAGATGGTGACTGCAGCCATGAAATTAAAAGACGCTTACTCCTTGGGAGGAAAGTTATGACCAACCTAGACAGCGTGTTAAAAACCAGAGACATTACTTTGTCAACAAAGGTCCGTCTAGTCAAGGCTATGGTTTTTCCAGTAGTCATGTATGGATGTGAGAGTTGGATTATAAAGAAAGCTGAGCACAGAAGAATTGATGCGTAGAAGAATAGATGCTTTTGAACTGTGGTGTTGGAGAAGGCTCTTGAGAGTCCCTTGGACTACAAGGAGATCCAACCAGTCCATCTTAAAGGAAATCAGTCCTGGGTGTTCATTGGAAGGACTGATGTTGAAGCTGAAACTCCAATATTTTGGCCACCTGATGTGAAGAGCTGACTTATTTGAAAAGACCTTGATGTTGGGAAAAATTGAGGGCAGGAGGAGAAGGGGACGACAGAGGATGAGATGGTTAGATGGCATCACCGACTCAATGGACATGAGTTTGGGTAAACTCCGGGAGTTGGTGATGGACATGGGGTTGCAAAGAGTCGGACACGACTGAGCGACTGAACTGAACTGAAAGCAAAGAAAGCCATGGACTTTTGGTGGCATAATAGCTGTGGAAGCATCGGAGTAATTAAATCAGCCATTTGAAGATGTTCTAGGGCTTTCCTCCTTCAGCCACACAAACCCAGTCTCTCCACCCCATCCTCTCCAGGCCTCTGTATCAGGGATTTCCTTCCCACGGCCAGAGAAACCTGACTCCGCCCCCCCTGCCCAATTTCTCTTTCTGCTCTCGTTCTCCAGCTGTCATCACAAGCCAGGTATTTAATGCCTCGTTTTATCCTGTCTTGTTCTCATTTGTGACAGCTCCTAGTGCTCAGCACTGTTTTGGATGCTTGGTGGACCATGGTAAATATCACTCTAATTAGAATTTAGGGAGAATGGACATCTTTACAGTGGTAGACCTCTGTTGAAAACAAAACCCCTGCCCTCGTGGAGCTTACGTTCCAGTGGTCACAGATCGAGTGACCACTGGGGCTAACTTATCTAAGATGATCAGGGAGAGACTCTCTGGGGAGATAAAATGTGAGCAGAGACCCAGTATTGTAAAAGTGCCCTTTCCGTTCTAATTTGATATATAGCTAGACTTAGCACAATTGCAGTGCAAACCACTGGGGGAGGGGTGTTCATCTGTAAAAACAGCTGGACCAGTTTTGAAAAGGAGGGCTGGTGAGGAGGATGGTCTTCCCAGACAACAAACAGTAATTAAAACTGCCGTGGTACTGGTACCGGAAGAGGTGGTACAGAAAAGAGGCCAGTGGGACCTCTGCTGCAGCAGCTTCTAGACAGGCTCTGGGCTGTATGGTGAGCCAGCTGAGGCTGCTCTGTGCTTCTCAAGAAACTGCTGGGCTGCTAGTGAGTGAGACTGGCGTAGCTGTAGGGATGGTTGCCTTGAATACTCTGAACTTCACAAAGTTCACAAATGCAGTACTTTATTCTTAATAATAACTTGCTGGACTATAGGCTCTTGTTGGTCCCTTCTGTTCTCTAATCTTCTGTGATTCTGTCAGCTTCTGGAAATTTTACATGTCCTTCCACTGTGACTTTTATTCCTGGAAAGGAGACTCATCCATGCTTCTCAGGGTTGGTTCCTCCCCGTACATCCCCGAAGCCTCCATCTCCCTTCAGAGCTCCACTTTCTGTCTCAGAAAGATCTAAGGATTCTCTTGGGGCTGCCGTTCCCTTATGTCTAAAGTGGGAGTTAGTGATATCACCTTGATGATATTATTACAAAGGTGTGAAAGTCACACGCATGAAAGAGCTCTGTGGTCTTGGAAGCACCCATGGATCCTAAGGAATGATTATGGGAGTCCCTGTCTAGTTTTCTGGGCAAAGTCAGAACAAAGCTACCTTCCTGTTCCCTCTGTCTCGGTGATCACGAGGTGAAGTTGAGGACCTGGTGTTCTGGTCACGAATCTCTGGGCCTTCTCTCCTGTCCCTCTCCCAGGTGAAAGTCAGTTCGTCTGTGCTGAAAGCTGCGGCCCATCACTACGGAGCTCAGTGCGACAAGCCCAACAAGGAGTTCATGCTGTGCCGGTGGGAGGAGAAGGACCCCCGGCGGTGTTTAGAGGAAGGCAAGCTTGTCAACCAGTGTGCCCTGGAGTTCTTCAGGTAGGATCTTTCCACCGAAGTGCCGGTGGGTTGAAACATCAAGGTGTGTGTTATCTTGGTGAACAACCACCTAAATTAAGTGGAAGGATAGTTTTACTGACTAATTCCTGGAGGCAGCAGAAGGCTTTGCAATCAGATAGACCACTGTAAAGCTGACAATAAATGATACTTATTTTTGTTGTTTGTTTTTATTATTCTTTTTTTTTTTAATTTTTTTGAAGTTGAGTTGATTTACACTGTTAGTGTGGCATTATACAGTGTTACTGATTTCTGCTGTACAGCACAGTGATTCAGTTATACATATATGTGTTCTTTTTTTTAATATTCCATTGTAGTTTATCACAGAATATTGACTATAGTTCCCTGTGCTATACAGTAGTACCTTGTTTTTTATCCATCTCATATATAATAATTTGCGTTTCTATATCTGTGAGTCTATTTCATAGATGTGTTCATTTGTGCTGTATTTTAGATCCTGCATGTAAGTGTTATCATACTGTATTTGTCTCTGTCTGTCTGACGTCACTTAGTTTAGTCTCTAGGTCTGTCTGTGTTATTGCAAATGGCATTATTTCATTCTCTTTTATGACTGAGTAGGATTCCATTGTATGGGCTTACCAGGTGGCACCAGTGGTAAAGAACCCACCTGTCAATACAGGAGACATAAGGGATGTGGGTTCAATCCCTGGGTGAGGAAGATACCCTGGAAGAGGGCATGGCAACGCACTCCAATATTCTTGCTTGGAGAATCCCATGGACAGAGGAGCCTGACGGGCTGCAGTTCATCGGATCGCAAAGAGTAGGACACAACTGAAGCAGCTTAGAATGTAGTGTTCCATTGTGTATATACACACGCAAACTCACACACCCAACATCATCTTTATCTGTTCATCTATTGATGGACATTTAGGTTGTTTTCCATGTAGTGTCTATTATGAATATTAGCACATTCTTTAATCTCTGAATCACAATTTTGAAACTAGAGTAATACCTGTCATATAAGATGGTTGTGAGAAATTTGAAAAGGCACATAAAAGCAACTTAGCACAGTGCTTGCTAGCTAGCAGGCATTCACTAGTTGTTATTACTGCAGAACACAGTTACGATGGAAAGGGAGGCGTGTTTAGAGTCAAATGTTTAGATACGCCACTATACTTAGTACTATAAGTAGAAAATATACAAATTGTAATTGTAGAAAAATCTTTTAACAACCGTATTAGTCAAAACTCAAAAGGGAAAGAAACTGAATTCATAGGGAATTGACTTGTGTAAGTGTAAAGTCCAGAAATAGGATTGGCATCAGGCAGGGCTGGATCCAAGGGCTTGAATAATTTCATAACTACTTAGTGTCTTTTTGCTTCATTTCTTCTCCCCTCAGTTTCTTAGTTCTGCTTTTCTCTATCACTCATTTTCAAAGAGACTTTCCTTGCTGTAGCAGAAGGGGCCTCCAGCCACTCCAAGCTTCTAGCCTCCTTACTTAGCGACCCAGACGGAATGCCACCCAGTAGCATGAGCCAAGGTCCCTGGAACTGAGTCTCATAATTGTCCTGGCTGATCGACTTCAAGTACGTGTTTCTGAATCAGGCAGGTTTTGAGAAATAAAATACTGTGACTTAGACTCTATCTGAATCACTTTGCCAAGCCATAGTGAGGGGTTGTTCCCCAAAGGAGAATTTGAAGGATATTCCAGAAGAATGGGGAATGACTGCTGGCTAGACAGACGAACAGATGTCTCCTACAGTGATGTAAGAGCTATTCACACAATAGCTGTTTTCCTTCTTTCTTGCTTTTGCTGTTTTTGTCCACATGCAAAGATATATTTGTACTTACAAGTCATAGTGTGTATATTCATTCCAAATACTCATTTTCCTCTTGAAACTATTGGAATCATTCTTTCAAGTTGCTCACTCTTTGTGATCATCATTTTTAATGGCTGTCTGATATGCCACTGGTAGATAAACCAGCCATAATGTACCTCGTGATTCTTGTTGCTAAACATCATTGTTGATTTCCGTTTTTGAGCGTTTTGGATAAATCTGCAGTGGTTACATTTGTGTAGAGATCATTTTCATTTTTTAATTAATTCATTGGCATACATTTCCCAGCAATGAGATTATTCTTTAAAAGGCTTTGAACATGATTTATGGCTCTTGAGTTACAGTTGCCCTGTCTTTTGGAACAGTTTGTGCTGTACTCAGCACTGTATCCTGGCATCCTTCACCAGCATTCCATTTGATTTAAATATTTGATAGGTAGAAAATGGTATTTTATTCCTGTTTGAATTTGTATTCATTTGATTGCTAATAAGGTAGAATGTGTATTCATTTGAAAGCTTTTTATTTTCTAAGAACTTTGGCAAAGCATTTTTCCTTTGCTTCAAAGAAAGTATATATAAGTGAGAAATGTTTGGATTTCACGAGCTTCCAGGATGCTGAAGTTGCCTGCTGTAAGAACTAGTAGATAATTATTTGTTCATGTAGGTGCCAGGGTAGCAGAGTCCAGATCACAGCCCTCAGTACCGGAGTGATGGTTTTCACTCTTCTTCTGCCACAGCATATTGAAAGAGTCCAAAGTTTCAACTGGTCATGCTAGCTCACTACCAAGCGTGATTCTCAAGTCAAAGTTTTATTCAGTTGCTCAGTTGTGTCCGACTGTTTGCAATCCTATGGACTGCATGCAGCACTCCAGGTTTCCCTGTCCATCACCATCTCCCAGAGCCTGCTCAAACTCATGTCCAGTATTTAGTGATGCCATCCAACCATTTCATCCTCTGTCATTCCCTTCTCCTGCCTTAGTCTTTCCCAGCATCAGGGTCTTTTCCAGTGAGTCGGCTCTTCGCATCGAGCGGCCAAAGTATTGGGGCTTCAGTTTCAGCATCAGTCCTTCCAACGAATATTCGGGATTGATTTTCTTTAGGATTGACTGGTTTGATCTTGCTGTCCAAGGGACTCTCAAGAGTCTTCTCCAGCACCATAGCTCGAAGGCATCAGTTCTTCGGCGCTCAGCCTTTTTTATTGTCCAGCTCTCACATCCATACATGACTACTGGAAAAACCATGGCTTTGACTCTGTGGACCTTTGTCGGCAAAGTAACGTCTCTGCTTTTTAATATGCTGTCTAGGTTTGTTTCCAAGGAGCAAGCAGCTCCTTTAATTTCCTGGCTGCAGTCACTGTCCACGGTGATTTTGGAGCCCAAGTAAATAGTCTGTCACTGTTTCCATTGATTCCCTCTCTGTTTGCCATGAAGTGATGGGATTAGATGCCATGATCTTTGTGTTTTGAATGTTGAGTTTTAAGCCAGCTTTTTCATTCTCCTCTGTCACCTTCATCAAGAGGCTCTCTATTTCCTAGTTCCTTTAGTCAAGGTTAGTGGTATACAATTTTGTGTACTGTAGAAGTCTAGGTTAGTGAGACTAGAGATAACTCCGAAAAGCTCCCTAGACTTTGATGTTCCTTCTTCCTTCCTGTTATACCTCCTGTCACCCTTCCAAAGTTTATTCTCAAAACACCTGGAAGGGTGTAAGAAACTGATATCCATTGGTTGCCTCACAGGAGCAGGACTGAGCAGGACTGGAAAGCCAATTTTTCTCATATTTCCTTTAGTCACTTCTGAAGTTCTTATGTTAAATATGATTCCTGCATTCACTGTGGCTAGGTTCTTGGAAAAGGACAAGTAAGTTCTTCATTATTATTCCAACAGGGGAAGGAGGCGCTCTATGCTTCTTCCACTGCCTCAGATAGCCTTTTACATAAAATAACAGTATTTTATTCTTGCCTGAATTTGCATTTATTTGATTACTAGCAACATTGAATGGTGAGAGAAAGGGAATTTTGCAAAATAATGAAGGCTTATTTCTCGCATACACAAGTTACGTTTTCTTCAACCACTTTTGGTGACCACAAAATGAATTATATTCCATGTTGCTTCTTAAGAGAGCAAATATAGTTTAACTTTCTCACTAGCGGCAAGAATTAATCTCTGTTTTTGTTCAGTGCACAAGTAGAATGAAGTCCCTGAGCTTTGGAGGTGTGGAGAGCAGTCTGCCTCTACACTGATTGACCCCCAGGATCAGAAGATCCTTGTCAGTTTGTGGATTTGCTTTTTATAATTCTGTCTCTCCTTTGTCATTGCCTGTCCCCTCTGACGTCGGTCAGCACCACATCTCTGAGTATGCCTCCCTCTCTTCTAAATTTTCAAGCCTGGTAAACTTTAGAATTGGATCTAAGAGGAATAAATAGGTCCCAAGTGAGGAGTTATCTGAGGAAAATATATACACCTCAGACCTCTTTTGTTTTAAAAATACTTGTGTATTTAGCAGTTCAGTTCAGTTCAGTTGCTCAGTCATGTTCAACTCTGCGACCCCATGAACCGCAGCATGCCAGGCCTCCCTGTCCATCAGCAACTCCCGGAGTCCATCCAAACCCATGTCCATTGAGTCAGTAATGCCATCCAACCATCTCATCCTCTGTCATCCTCTTCTCCTGCTTTCAGTCTTTCCCAGCATCAGGGTCTTTTTAAATGAGTCAGCTCTTTGCATCAGGTAGCCAAAGTATTGGAGTTTCAGCTTCAGCATCAGTCCTACCAATGAATATTCAGGACTGATCTCCTTTAGGATGGACTGATTGGACCTCCTTGCAGTCCAAGGGACTCTCAAGAGTCTTCTCCGACACCACAGTTCAAAAACATCAATTCTTCTGCGCTCAGCTTTCTTTATAGTCCAACTCTCACATCCATACATGACCACCCGAAAAACCATAGCCTTGACTAGACGGACTTTTGTTGACAAAGTAATGTCTCTGCTTTTCAATATGCTGTCTAGGTTGGTCATAACTTTCCTTCCAAGGAGTAAGCGTCTTTTAATTTCATGGCTGCAGTCACCATCTGCAGTGATTTTGGAGCCCAGAAAAATAAAGTCAGCCACTGTTTCCCCATCTATTTGCCATGAGGGGATGGGACCAGATGCCATGATCTTAGTTTTCTGAATGTTGAGCTTTAAGTATTTAGCTGTGTCGGGTCTTAGTTGCAGCACATTGGATCTAGTTCTGAACCCAGGACCCAGGCCCCTGCATTGGGAGCATGGACTCTTAGCCACTGGATAGCCTGGGAAGGGAAGTCCCCGCTGACAGTCTTTCGGCATTTCCTTTCATTTGTTTTTGCTGTACAAAGAAATAAGGTCATATTCCTCAGATCTTTTTTTATGTATTGGTTCTCAACCTGAGGATCTCCAGGTTGCCTTGCAAGTGAGGTAGGAGTACTCTCATATCTTTCAGAAAGCAAAGCTGTGTGTTTGAGGTCTGTATCAGATTTTTCCCCACTTTTTTGTTTTTTATGGTTCTGCAAAGAGCTGCCCCTAACCAATGGTTTCCCAGCTGGCGCAGTGGAAAAGAAAATGCCTGCCAGTGCAGGAGACCCAGGAGATGCAGGTTCAATCCCTGGATCAGGAGTAGGAAATGGCAACCCTCTCCAGTATTCTTGCCTGGAAAATTCCAGTGGACAGAGGAGCCTGGCGGGCTGCAGTCCTTGAGGTCGCAAAGAATCAGATGTGACTGAGCGTGCGCATGCGCGCACACAGGCACACTCCTAACCTAGCCCTGTTTTCCAGGCAGATAAAGCGGCACTGCGCAGAGCCTTTTACGGAATACTGGACCTGCATCGATTACTCCGGCCTGCAGCTGTTCCGTCGCTGTCGCAAGCAGCAGGCGCAGTTTGACGAGTGTGTGCTGGACAAACTCGGCTGGGTGCGACCGGACCTGGGGGAGCTGTCAAAGGTAGCGTGGTTTCCTGCTGATCGCTCTCCCCCTTACGGTGGGGAAAGGCAGGAGGAGGTCCAGAAAGGGTCTTTTGTGAGTTCAGGTCTGATGTGACGAATCCAAGCTGACCAGTCAGCTCTAGGGAGTGATTATCCACAGCCCAGAGTTTACTTAATAGAAATGCTCCTTTACGTAGATCTTCCAGCATGTGTAGGTTTCTTGTTAGTTAATTGTTAATAGCTAACTGAAGAACAGAAGGGAGTAAATGAGGATAAAATGTTTAAGGGGCTCGGTCAGTTGAAAACACTGAAGTTATTATGGGGAAATGGGTTTGAAGTTATGCCTGATTTTTCAGGAACATACCTGAGATTTTTTTTTTTTTTTTTAAATAACGCCTGTAGTTTTAAAAGTGTGTTTTCCTACTTTCTCCTTTATTTCCTGCCTCAGCTGTGACACCACCATCTGTTGAAACCTCAGAGCTAAAAGAAACCTGAACATCTCTTTTCTTCACTTTGCCCTCTGTCTTCCTTTATCCAGTCCTCAATTCTTTAGATCAGCATCTCCTGGAATATTATTTTGAATCCTCACACTGTCTTCACTTCTTAGATAGGAGTTCTTAACTGGGCTACATGAGCTTCTGGGAGGGGAGGGTAGATGACTAGGCATGTCTGTGTGGAAAATAAATATGACTTTCCATTTAAAAAAAAACTTTTCAAAGGGGCTTCCTATTTGCTCGTTAAACTGAGCATCCCCTCTGTATCCTGAGACTCATGGCCTGTTTGTGATCTGAAGCGTCTCTGCTTCTTAAGCATTGTCTCGTCTATTCCTTCTGGGAAGCATAGGTAGCAGGGCATGGCGGGAAAGATTGGTTTGAAAGGAGACTGAAAGTAGGTTTGAATTTTTTTTTTTTTTTTAGAAAACTGCCTTTATTCTATTAGTAGTTGGAAAAATTAACTGGTACAGAAAAAAAGTTTAGTCAGCTGGAGAGGAGAGAGAAACCAAGGGCCGTCCAAGAGAACTGGCGGCTCCTCTGGGAGGGAACCTGGATACAGTGAGAAGAAAGAGCACTGTGAACTAGAGACAGACCCTGCAGTCCAGGTGAGGCAGGTTATGCCACCTTCTGAGTGTCTAAGTGCCTCAGGCAGAAGACTGAATTCCTACTTACTTAGCCCAGCTCTGGGGAAGGGGGTACTGGAATATGTGGGGCCGAAATGGGGGGACATGACCATCTTTTATCCGAGAAACTGACAAAATGGGAATTTAAAAAATGAATTTTCCATCTGACTTTATTTCCAAATACACTTTCTTTAAAAAAAAAACAAAAAACAATACACTTTCTGTGAAGATGACAAATATCAGTATTAGGAAATCCAATTATACAAAAAATGCTACATCTAGTCTGGGGTAGATATATTTATTTTTGGTAACATACATTAAGTGGCACTAATTACACAGTAACTATAAGGTAACTAACATGAAACCACAGAACTGTAACTTTACCACAGCTGCGTGGACTTGGGCCTTTCTGGCTGAGCACATTTTCAAAAAACTGGATAGCCACCCAGAGCTGTGCCAGTGAAATCTGTTAAAAGGAGTAAAGCTCTGAAGTGGTGACTCACCAGAGTACCTTGCAGCTGATAGATGACAGACAGGACATGTTAGTTATAAAGTAGTGACAGCCTAATTCACAAAAGTTACCAACGGTTTCTCTTTCTAGAAGAAGCAAGAAGTTAAGAAGTTCCTTGAATTAGCGCCTGGTGGGTCAGGTGGGAGTGCAGAGGAGGGCTGTTAGAGTAGTGTCAGAGGGCCCTGGCGGGTCAGCTGGGTTGGACGTCAGGAATAATCACGGTTGGCTTCTAAACACTGGTAGCAAGATGACTTCTGATTTGCAATCTTAGGTAAATTATAGATAAACGAAAAAGGCCAGTAATCACACCCTAAGATTAATAAACAGCACTTCAAAGTTAACCGCGTGAGGGCTGTGCTTGCAGCAGGGGTTTCACAAGACAAGGCACCCAGATTTTTTCTTCCCACGTCTGGCTTGCAGAGCAGCTCTCGTGGCCATTTCAAAAACCTCCCTCACTCCATCTTTGGTCTTTGCTGAACACTCCATGTATCCAAAAGCACCAATCCTGTTTGCCATATCTCTGCCTTCTTCGGGTTTTACTGGCTCCTGCTTCATCTTGGCTAGCTCCCGCCTTGTGTGCTCATCGTTGCGAAGATCCTTCTTGTTCCCAACCAGGATGATGGGCACATTGGGACAGAAATGCTTGACTTCCGGAGTCCATTTTTCTGGGATGTTTTCTAAACTATCAGGGCTGTCAATGGAGAAACACATCAGTATGACATCGGTATCCGGGTAGGAGAGAGGCCTCAAGCGATCATAATCTTCCTGCCCAGCTGTGTCCCACAAAGCCAACTCTACCTGCTTTCCATCCACTTCAATATCTGCCACGTAGTTCTCAAACACTGTAGGGACATACACCTCTGGGAACTGGTCCTTGTTAAAAACAATGAGCAAGCAAGTCTTGCCACAGGCTCCATCTCCAACAATCACCAGTTTCTTCCGGATGGCAGCCATTGCTTACAAATGTGCTGCAAGATCCACGGCCTGTATGGCAGAAGTTCTACAAAGTGCCCTGAACTTCTCAGATGAAAGGCACTCAGGCGACCGCTCCGAGTCCGGCCTCTCCGCGCCGAGGACGCCTGTCCGCGAGTCGCAAGCTCGAAGACTACGGCGGTGGCTGAGGAGGCGGCGGCTGACTAACGAGACAACCGACCTGAATTTTAGTTTCACGATTTCATTGCTTTGGGATCCTGAGCAAATTGCTAATCCTCTCCTCTCCTACCACACTTATAAGATGGGACCAGTATTAGTCCCTGTTTTTTTGTGAGGATTAAGCTAAGGAGGCTGTGTGAAGCCCCAGGATGGTGTCAGCACACAGGCCCATAATTATTAGTGTTCGTTCCCTTCCCTTTGTGTGTGGCATCTGTGGATGATAGTTGGGTCTTAAGCTTGTTGCCAGAAGTAGAGGAATGGTTTTGCAATTTTATTTTTTTGGTATCTTCACCTTCTTTTGCTGCAGTGAACAACGTATTTATTTTTACTTTGGAAACATTTTTATTGAACTATAGTTGATTTACAGTGCTGTGTTAGTTTCAGGTATATGGTAAAGTGATTCAGTTATACTTGTATATTAATATATATATATTCATTTTTTAGAAAACATTCTCATCATTATATGCTTTTATAGTATACTGAGTATAATTCCCTGTGCTATACAACAGGCCCTTGTTGGTTGTCTATTTTATATATAGTAGTGTATATATTCTAATCCAAAATGAGCAAATTATTTTTATTTATTTTTTACAAAAATATTTATTTTTATTTATTATTTATTTATTTTGGTTGCGCCAGGTCTTAGTAAGGTGGCACACAGGATTTTCCATCTTCATTGCACTATACAAGATCTTTTAGTTACGGTATTCAGAATCTAGTTCCCTGACCAGGGATTGGACCTGGGCCCCCTGCATTGGGAGCTGAGTCTTATACACTGGACCACCAGGGAAGTCTCCACAAGTTATTTTGACTAGTTGATAATTATCAGTTGGAAAGTGGTAGAACTTTTACATCTAATAAGGAAAACTGCCTTTTCTCATTTCCGTCTCACAAAAGGAGAATTTACAAATCATGCTGTTAAGAAAGTGTATTTATTCCTGAATCTTTGTATCAACATTTAAAAAAAAAACGTTGAAAAGCAAAAGGTATTGTTATCTGAACTCTTTCCAAAAGTGTGTTTCATTAAGAGGATTACCAGTTTTAGTTATACTTCAGTTCAGTCTCTTAAGAAGGGTCATAACTAGCTGGACAGAGTCTGTACTTGAGCATTGCTCACTCACACATCCTGGTCCCTGCCCTCCCACGTGTACCCAGTGAATTCCTCATCCAGTCTCAGCTCAGGTGTCATGTCTGTCTTTGAAGTTTCTGGCTTTCCTAGGTAGGATTGTGCCCGCTCACTCATAATTCCCTCGCCCTGATAATGTTAATTTTGAGAATAACTAATGGAGTATCTGCTCCATACATCAGGCACTTCTCGTGTGTTATTCTAATAATCCAGGGAGCTACTGTTGGCCCCATTTACAGATGGGAAATTGAAAGTTCAGTCAGATCCCCAAGGTCGTTTACCTAGTAATTAGTTTGACTGCATGCTTCTGCTCCTTCTGTTTTGAATCTGGTGGAGAAGAGGAAGTTGTTTCATTGTCCTTTCCACAGTAATTTTTCCTTTAAAGGGGCCCTTTTATTTTCTCTAGATTTATTTCACAGACATCTTGAATTCCTTAAAGGAGCTTCAAATGCCAGCTGGAGGCATTTGGAATACTCTGTCAAGCAACAAGGAACCATTAGTGATCTCTAATTATAGCAGAGAGATGAGAAAACTGTTTTAAAAGCAAATGAAAAACTATTCTGGACTTGTAGTCAGAAGACTGGAGGTCTAGCTCCAGCTCTGACATTTGCAGTGTCCTGATCTTAGACAAGCCAGTATCTCTGCTCCTCTTCTGTGGACTGGAGATAATTATACCTCAGAGCGTGATTATAATAAGAATTGTGAGACTGTGTCCATGAAAGCTCTGTTCACGATAAATGGTGTTTGAATTTGTACATTTGGGAAGATTGATCTGGTCGTATCACATGGGGTGGCTTGGGAGACCACTAGATAACAAGACCGTTAATAACCGTGGCCTTCCGTCTTCCTGCTTGTCTGGGCCCGTTTCCTTGTCTTTACAGCGAGAGCAGTTTCTCCTGGGTTTCTGATGGAGACTTCTGTGGGCTAATGTGGGTATAACGTTCCATCCTCCTCTCCCCTTGGACTCCAGTTCTGTCTCTACCCTCACCCAGCCCATTGGCTCAGTGCCCCCGGGTTAGCTTTGGCACACTCTGTCCTGGCCTGCAGGCATGATTAAGTTCTTCCTTGCTCCAGTAGCATCTGTTGCCACTGGATTAAAATTCAAACATCTTTGCATATTGTTCATTGCCCTCCATCATCTGGCCCCTGCCTCCCAGCGTCTTGAAACATGTAAGAAGCACAGGCTCTGGAGCAGGCAGATCTGGCTTCAAATCCTGCTGCTTCCACTGCTGGCTGGGTGGCCCCAGTGAACCTGCAGGTCGACTCTGAGGCGTGTCAGCGTGAACTGGAATAATGTCGTCTTTAAGAACAGGACCAAGGCGGGGAGGGAGGAGGGAGGGGATTCCGGAGGGGAAGCATATGTAAACCCATGGTGATATCATGACATTGTATGGCAAAAACAAGTAAAAAACATAAATTAATTAATTAAAAAAAAATTAAAAAAAAAAAAAGAACAGGACCAGGCGCACAGCCTGTCCTTCGGCCGTTCTAAGGATGTGCCTCCCTCTCCCTCTATGTGCTCTTGGTTTACTTGGAAGGGCTTTTCCTCTCTGCCTTCCTGATTGGTTCCTACTCATCATTCAAGATGGAGCTAAATACTCCCTTTTCAGAAATAGTTGGGGCCCCTGGAGGACAGCAGGTGGGTGGAGGTCCTGCTCCTCCCGCCCCCCCCACTCCCCTCCCTCGTGGCTTGCCTGGAAGGCCTTGGGGATGGCCTCCCTCTGGCTTCTGCAGCGAGGACTGTGTGAACCTTGTTCCCTTCTGTATCCTGACTTCTTCCACACAGATTGGCACAAAGTAGGCATTCTTAAGTGTGTATCCAGGGTGAAGTGTGACACTCCTCGCAGACGAGGAGTGGCTGGGGCTGCTGGGGCAGAGAGGAGCCCCGGGAGGTGTGTTTGTGGTCACAGCTGCGGCACCTGACTCTCAGCTTCCCTTTTCCTCTTCCTCCCTCCGCAGGTCACCAAAGTGAAAACAGACCGGCCTTTACCAGAGAATCCCTATCACTCAAGAGCAAGGCCAGAGCCCAACCCCGAGGTGGAAGGCGATCTGAAGCCCGCCAGGCATGGCAGCCGCCTCTTTTTCTGGACCATGTGAAGATGGGCCCGTGGCCCACACCCAGGCACGCGCCCAGGCAGCGGGCAGTGAACACTCTCCCGCCGTTTGCATCAACCGATAGAGGGCTTTTTCCGGGATCACAAACATTAACCAAAACATTAATTTATGTGACTTGGCAGTTATTCTATACCATTTCCTGCCCATTAAATATTTTAAAGGAAACAGTTGTATTTTATTATATTTTCTGTAACCTTCTGGCCTTTAAAGATGACTTCCCCTTGCTCTTTCTCCTGGTGGTCCTGCCTGTTCCCCTCTCTCTCTCTGTCTCTGTTTTAAGCAGGCATCTGCCAGTGTGGTAGGGGAGCCTAGTGGGATCACGGGCAGGTGAACGTGTAAAGGAAAGGCTTTGTTACCCGTGATGGCGCCTCAGGACTGGTCTGTGTTCACACATTTCGAAGTCTCCGCTTTTCTCCCCATCCAACATCTCAGACAAATAGAGTTCCCTGAAGGTCATACAAGGGAAGCGTCCAGGATAGAAGAGGCACAGAAACATTTGCGCTTGTGACTCAGGCCATGGGCGGGGCGCCTGGCTGGGTCTTCTGCAGTCTCGCTCAAAGTTCCTTAAAGAACCAAACTTCCACCACTTCCCCTCGATATCCCATCCTCAAGCGTTATAACCCAGATGTTTTTCCTGATAGACAAGGGAGTTGGAGGCTGAACTCCCAGCTCCAAAGCCAGGAAGTCGGGAGGTCTGAGTGTCAGTTCCAGCCTTGGGTGTGTTTCTTAACCTCTTACAAGAGGTTGAATTTGAGGACAAACTAAAGGGAACATGCTTATCTACCTCCTGGGCAGGTTAGAGCCACAAGTATTTTGAAAGCGCTTTGGTTCAAAGCCGTATTAATGTCTTTATTTTCCCTTTCGTTCAATTCCTTTTTCACGACTAGGCTATTTCCTCTCCATCTGACCAGGGGTCACTTTACATCTTCTGCTCATGGCCTTAAATTGCACGTGACTGTAAGTCTCAGCTTCCCAGGCCTTGCTTTCCCGTTTGCAGAGCTCTGGGAACCAGAATACCAAGCACTGCATGATCTGCCTTGCCCCTGCCCCCACTGTTAGGAGCATTTTATGTAAACCTCACTCTCACCCATTCTGTAAAAGCTCCTTGCCAGCCACTTTTGCCTCATTCTCCAATATAAGAAGAAAAACAATAGGTTCTTATGTTTTTACAACAGCAAAGGCAACACCCATTAACCTCTTGGAGGCCAAGTTGTTGGAAGTCAGCCTTGGTGGGGAAAGCACCACCATCATGACCACAGACTGGCGTTTATGTGATAACTGCAACCATGTGTTGTTTCCTAGGTTCTTTTCTGCAAAGGAAGCTGGGACTTGCATAAATAATAACAAATACTCAGTGATCACTGTGCATTGTGGCCATGTGTCAACTCCTTCAATGCCCAGAGCCGTTTGAAAGTTTCTAACATGTCATGCCATTTCATGGATGGAGGAGCTCAAGCTTAGAGAAACTTGAGTCCTCGCATGTGAAATAGTAGAAATGGAATACATTATGAAGCTTGGTTCCCGTGGCCACACCCTTGTCCTTCAAAGTCATCAGTGGCTGTTCACCTTGGTTGCACATTGAAATCCCCTGGAGGCCTTCAAATTCTGATGTCAGGATCCTACCTGGGAGAGATGCTGACTTAGTTGGTCTGCAGTATGCCCAGGCCATGGTGGTTTTGGAAAGCTCTCCAGTTCTAAGGTGAAACCAAAGCCTAGGGCCACTGATTGGCTTTACACATGAAGTAGGTTCAAGAGATTTGGTAGTTAAATGGATAAGCTGAGATTTAAAGCCAGATATATCTAATTCCAAATCCTGTACTCTTCTCTCTTTATTTTGTCTTCTCTGGGCTTTATAGTGCGGGCTCAGTAGTTGCCTCAAAGGCTTAGTTGGCCTGCAGCATGTGGGATCTTGGTCCTTCAACTGGGGACCGCATTCTCTGCATTGGGAGGTGGATTTTTAACCACTGAACCCCCAGGGAAGTCCCCAAAACCTATATTCTTAATCTGTATGACTGCATGTACATCACCCAAGGTCTTATTAAATGAAGATTCTAATTCCATGGGCCTAGAGTGGCACCTGAGATTTCTAGTAAGTTTCTTGATGCTAACGCTGCTGGTCCAGGGACCGCACTTTGGGTAACCAGAGAAGAAACCACGCTGTGGATAGCATCTATGATTAATCTATCTAGCCACAGGGTCTAGCACCAGGCCCTCCCTGAAAGTTAATCACCTCTTTATAGAGTCCAGAGCAACAAGTCTTGAACTGTTAATGGCTTCAAATTCAATTCAAGGATGTTTTAACTTTTGCCCAAGTTGGACAGAAGCTCCCCCCCCCCCCCCCACCCCGCAACTTGCTTTGAATTCCTTAAACAAAGAAACTCACTTCTGGTTTTCCTGTATTCTTGATGGAATTACACCACATCACAGCCTTCTAGGATCGAAGAGTCACAATTAAGTAAAGGCATAATTCCTAAAATCTCTTGCCACAGATGGATTCACAATTTCAGTAGGTAAAAAGGTCACGGAACAATTTGAAAGCAGCTGGTGCGAAGAATATCCAAGCGGGGCTTCAAATAATAGTCAGAAAATCTTCCTGCTGGCTTGGCTTAAGAATAATGAGATGGACTCCTTATACTTCCAAAGGAAATTTATCTGCCTCCTTTGCTCCGCCAGGCCTGTTCCTGTCTTCCCTATCGGAGGGAATGGTGTCTCCATCCTTCCAGTGTCAAAACATGGGCCGCTCCTGTGGCTCCTTCCGCTCAGTGCTCTCCATATTCCAGTCCCATACCAAGTCCTTCTATAACCTCTCACATCTGTTACTTCCTCTTATCTCCCTGTCACTGTTCCTAGCCTGTTTTTGTTCGCTGGGCTTGGATTATTAATACTGCTGCCAAATTGGTCTCCTGCCACCCTCTCACCCTCCCGACCATGCTCCAACTCGTGCCATGCCCCTGCCATTTGAAAACCTTCAATGGTGGGACTTCCCTGGTGGTCCAGTGGCTAAGACTGTATGCTCCCAGTACAGGGGCCCTGGTTCAATCTCTGCTCAGGGAACTAGATCTCATATGCTACAGCTAAGACCCAGTGTGGCAAAATTAACTAATTAAGAAGAAAGAAAACCTTTGGTGACTCCTAAATGGCTATTAACCAAAACGCAGATCCTTACTGGCATCCTGACATAATCTGGCCTTCGCCTGGCCCATGTCCCTCACTACTATCTTATTTCTCCTTATCAGGGACCCTACAGACTCCCAAATGCCATTGCTCAAGAGTGTTTTCCAACTTCCAAATATCCACTAATGCCACCGCCTTACACTTGCTGGGAAACAGTCCTGCCCCCGTCTCTGCCTCTTGAAAGTCGACCCATCTCTCAAGGCAAACACTCACACTGTCTTCCCCAGGAAGTGTCCCTTCCTACAGCCACGAGTGCTCTTTCCTGCCCCTTTGTTCTCATGACATAATATGGCCTGAGGTTTGAGCACAAGGTCTCTGAAGCTGGGCTGTCTGGATCTGCATCCAGGCTCTGTCGTCTGATGGTTGTGTGATCCTAGGCAAGTTCCTTAACCTTTCTGTACTTTCTTTTCCTCATCTGTAAAATGGGAGAGACCAGGATAGTACCCACATCCTGAGATGACTATGAGCATTTAACAAGGTTTACATGCGAAATGCTTTGTGTTACAGTGTTGGCCAATGCTAGCAATTGTTGGGGCTTCCCTGGCAGCCCAGTGGGTAAGACTTTGCCTTCAGAGCAGGGGGTGCAGTTTCAGTGCCTGATTGGGGAGCTAAGATGTCTCATGCCAAAAAACTTAAGACAGAAACAATATTGTAACAAATTCAATACAGCTTTTATAAATGGAAAAAATTTAAGGATCCTTCAAGATTAAAAAGTCCTTCTCAAGTAATTGAAAGTCATTGTCACAGCACTCTGAGTAACACCTGTCATGGCAGAGTGTACCTTGTTTCTCCTGTCTTACTACTATAAGATCTGGACTTTTATTTATATTTCCCTATTCTAGTGCCCAGCACATGAAAGACATGTGCAGGGATGACATGAAAGACATCCCTGGTGGCTCAGCTGGTAAAGAATCTGCCTGCAGTGTAGAAGACCTGGCTTTGATCCCTGGGTTGGGAAGATCCCCTGGAGAAGGGAACAGGTACCCACTCCAGTATTCTGGCTTGGAGAATTCCATGGACTGTATAGCCCATGGTGTCACAAAGAGTCGGACACAACTGAGTGACTTTCACTTTCGAGTTTATTTTTCCAAAGAACTTCTAAACTCCCTCCATGGTATAGAACAATAAATACATGAACTGTGTACTGTGTCACGTGTGCTCAGTTTTGTCAGCTCTTTGTGACCCCATGGACTGTAGCCCACCAGGCACCTTTGTCCCTGAAATTTTCCAGGCAAGAATACTGGGGAGCCATTCCTTCTCCAGGGGATCTTCCCGCGACCCAGGGATTGAACCTGAGTCTTGCATCTCCTGCATTGGCAGGCAGGTTCTTTAACACTACACCACCTGGGAAGCCCCTCAACTTTGTAGAGATAGCAGTAAATATTTGAGATTAAATTGCCATCTTTGTAGGTATCAAATTCCTAACTGATGAGTTGGGTATAATCAAAGATGTATTCTTAGGTTCTGAAATGGATTATGACATATTTGGGCTTTAAATATACCAGTTGTTGGGAATTTCCTGGTAGTCCTGTCCCTGGTAGTTCTGTGGTATGGCCTGGGCATACAGATTTTGTAACAAATAATATCATTCTTGCTCATTTACACTCAAATATACATCCCTGGGTTGGGAAGATCCCCTGGAGGAGTGGCAGCCCACTCCAGTATTCTTGCGTGGAGAATCCCATGGACAGAGGAGCCTGGTGGACTACAGTCCATGGGGTCACAAAGAGTGGGACATGACTGAAGTGACTTAGCACACACACGCATACTTTCTTCAATGGGAGGGAAGGGGTGTAGTAGCAGGTAGAACCCTGGAAATGCATTCATTCATTCAACAAATATTTTGCATCTTGTTTTGTGCTAGTTACCATTCTAGGCACGAATGATGAGCTGTGTACACAAGGGCCCTGCTTCCATGCGGCTTCCATCCCAGTGTGGGAGATAATAAACAGGTAAACACAGAACAAGGTGACTACAGATTGTGATGAGTCCTGTAAGGGTCAACGTGATGAGGAATAGCTCGGGAGTGAGGATTGTTCGAGAAGAGAGGCCGTGGAGGGTCTCTCAAAGGAAGTGGTGTTTGAGCTTCCTCCTCCAGGAGCAGTCAGTTAGAGGGCTGATGGAAGTGTGTCCCAGCCTCGGGGGACCGCAGGTCGGGGCTCCGTGTACTTTAGGAACAGTCTGCCTGGAGTGTGGTTTTGTGGAAATGAGCCCAGTACAATCGCAACTCCCCACCTCTGCCTTTAATGTGATGGGGACTCTTCTTGTCCTTGGTGTCTCCACAACCTGCAAGAGAAAACCCGTACTCCTCAAAGTGACAGCGGGTCTGGGGTCTGACTCAGAGCTCACCAGCTTTGTCTCCCACAACTGTCCCCCCAAGCTGGATCCACGCCACCTCAGACTTATGCATCTTTCAATGTGCTGCATCCTCTGCCCCAAAGTTCTCCTCCACCTCTTCTCGGTGAACCTTTCCCTCAAAACGCAGCTCAAACCTGTCTCCTTGGTGAAGCATCCTTCAAGAGCAAATCTCACCTTTCTCAGTGTTCAGATGCATCTTCTGTACATCAGCCGCTGTGCATTTTGGGAGTGAGCCATCGCTCTTGTTTTCCATGTGGCTACCCCTTCAGGTAAAGCGCCTGGTGAATGTCAGTGCCCGATTGTTGAATGAATCTTGCACAGCCATTGGCCTCTCCAAAAAGGAGTAGCCATTTAATCCTTAACTGTGTACCTTTCTATGTAAACAGGAGGGTGTTTTCTATTCTAAGAGAGGCTCAGGGTTCTACCATAATGATTAGCACCATTGGAGACAGAAGGCAACACTTGGGTTTTTTGTTTTTGTTTTTATTTTTCAAAAAGAGCCCAGAAATCCCCATCACGGTGGCAGTAAAAAGTGCCGTCTGTGAACTACAGGGAGGGGGATGCATAAAAGGTCAGATTAGGCTATGGTAATAAGAAATATAATTGCATGCCAGTATTCCCTTAATTTGAGGGTTGAATGCAAATTAAGCAGGCATGCCCTTTTCTGGAAGCTTTGTTTTAATCAATTCTGCTGCTCTGGTGGAAGAGTTGAAGCTAAAAAGAAAATGATAATAATGTCTCTTTCACTTGCCATCGAAACTAGGGTATTATGTGATATGACAGTCATTTGATGTACAGGTTTTAGGTATGTGGTTGTTTTATTGTCTGTGGAGCACGCAGTACCTTTATGTTGCTGGGTTCCAATAAGCTGAACTCATACTAAAGAACTTTAAGAACATCCCTTGGCCTCTTTTCTTCCATATCAGTTTGATGGGGAGCAGGCTAGCTGGAGGAGGTGCCTGAGATGCTGTTCCCGTGCTATCTCTGACCTTGCTCTGTAGCCTTGGCAGAGCACTTTCCCCTCTGAGCCAGTTTCTTTAACTAAAAAAATGAAGTCATGGACTAAGATGATATCTGGGCTCTCTTCCATGCCAAGAATTATATGAAACATAGTTTTTCCACTAGCCAATTTGTCGGGAAAGATGGAGGTGTTTTTTTGTTTTTTGAGATGGAAGTATTTTGATGATATTCTTAAGGGGGATCTAATGACCTGCACAATCCATTCTGGATATTTCGTTAAAATTAAAAGGGCATTTTGGGCCTTGGTCTTAGATAAATCACCCACTCTTGCCTTTTGAAGAACATGAGATGGAAGAGATTTGGGGATTTTTGTCATCCACTTCAAAATTGTTTCGTGCAGCTTTCTTGTTAATTGAAGCTGAGTTTGTTCAGAGGATTACTACAAAGGCTTTGATCTTAGAAATTAAAGGAGGAAACCTTGGGGATCATCTTCTACTTGAATTGCCTTCTGATTGGGCTAAGTCTGGTGTGAAACCCTCTGCTGTTGTGGGTTTAGGCTGGCTGACGTGGAGCCTGCCTGCACCATGGAGGGCTGGGCGCGGGGGAAATAGTTCACCTGTGGGAGTGGGCTGCAGCATTCAGAATATGAGAGTGGATCTGAGCACTGGATGCCAGAAAGGTAGAAGTGGGATAAACAGGCAGCACTAAGTCACAGACTGGTTGGGAGACAGACACCTCATAGAAACATTCACAAAAGCAGTGAACAGGTACTTTGTAGAAGAGAATGTCAGAACTGCCAATTAGCGTGTAAAAAGATACTTAACCTCCAAAGTAGTCAGAACAATGTTCATAAAGTCACAGTGAGATGCCATTTTATTAGCAAAAACTAGTTGACAATAATATCAAGTATTGACTCAGATGTGGGGAAATGGGATCCCACAGTAGAACTGATCCATTGATCCATTATGTTTGGAGGACAATTTGCTGCATCTCTCAGAGTGTGTGTACCATTCCACACCTGTCGGCATTCATACTACAGAAGTGCTGACTGAAGTATTTTTAAGATGTGTACAAGAATGTTCAAGAAAGTTCAATGTGTCATTGTTTGTAAAAATGGACAGAGAGGAAAGCCCCCATCAGTAGTAGCAGAGCAGTTGAATGAGATGAATTAGGATCCTACCATGCAGTCCTGGCAGCCAATAAAAAGATGAAGTGATTCTCTATTGACCCTGGAAGATTGCTGCGAGCTGTGACTCCTTGTAGAGCTTCCCTTGCGGCTCAATGGTGAAGAATCCACTTGCCAATGCAGGAGATGCAGGAGACGTGGGTTCAATCCCTGGGTCGGGAAGATCTCCTGGGGAAAGAAATGGCAACCCATGACAGTATTCCTGCCTGGGAAATTCCATGGACAGAGGAGCCTGGCAGGCTACAGTCCATGGGATCACAATGAGTCAGACATGACTTAGCAATGAAAAAACAAACAACAGCAACACGGCTCCTTGTGTGTCAGGTTACACGGTGATTATTTGCCTACTGGTCTACCTTCCTTTTTGGACTTGATCTCAAAAACCAGAAACTAGGTGTATTTTATGTCTGGCAGAAGCAGAATTATCACCTGGGCCTGACTGGCCCCAGAACCTGGATTTCTTTACTCTGCTCCACGCTGAGCTGTGAGTTTGGAGTTGGTGAATCAGATGATGGAGGCCCCAGGAGGGACACGAGAGAAAATGCAGAGGGAAGTGACCTGTCCTGGGCCACAATGCTCTGCGCTCACTTGACAAACAGGATCCCAAAGGCTGCTCTAGAGTCTGCTGATCACCAGATGACTCACTCCCAGTGGGACAGAGAGAAACACGTGACTTCTCTGAGAAATGAGGGTGACGATGGTGTCCCCCTCTGGGCTGGTTTCTTTGATTGGGTAGCAAGATGACTGCATCACCCGGCAGGCACCATGCCGGTGTACGGTGACTGTGACCCTCTCAGGTGGACAGGCAACCGGGCCGGATGTAGGGCAATCTGGAGGGGCAGTGGAGCCAAGGGTTTCCAGAGGAGGAGGAGAAGGGCCCACCGAAGCCGGCCCCCAGTGCGGTGTTCCCTGTGAGTCAGCTTTGGGCTAATTGGTGGACAATGGTGCTAATGAAAAGGCCATGTTGCTGGACAAAGGCACCCACCCAGCTCCCAAGCCTGTGGACAGCCTGAACCAGCTGTGCAGCTCTCATCTCCTGGCCTGCTGGTGAACTGGGGACGTAGGCACCCTCTCATGCTGGGTCTGTGGCAGGTCCAGTGACCAGGGATGTAACTGGGGACTGGATCATCAGACTTGAGGAGAACTTAGAAACCAGCTTCCAGATGGGGAAATGGAGCCCTGCAGGTGGGAAGGGCTCAGGGCAAGTTAGCACTTCCGATGTCCCCACCCTGCATTACCTATGGGGCAGCAACATGCTTAAGATTTGTGCAGAGGTGGAGGCGTGGACAGCAGGGAAGAAGGGCTCGTAGGCTGGGGCAACAATGTGGGCAAACATAGGAAAAGAGGCCCATGGTGGAAAGAGTAGAAAGAGGGGCTAACACCCACTGGGTGTCTACTCTGCCAGGCTTGACATCTCTTGGCCCATTTATTTCTCATTTGAAGCCACAAAATAGGGACTCTTGTTATTCCTATTTATTTTTTCTCATTAAAAAAAAATTATTTATTTGGCTGTGCCGGATCTTTAGTTATGGCATGCAAAAGCTAGTTCCCTGACCACGGATGGAACCCAGGCCCCCTGCATTGGGAACTCGAGAGTCTTAGCCATCGGACTATTTGTTTATTCTTAGTTTTCTTTATTTCAAAAGAAACTGGAGCTCAGAAAGGCCATGACATTGTCCCAAGCCTCACAATTCATAACTGGCAGAAAATGTTAGTTGCTTAGTTGTGTCTGACTCTTTGTAATCCCATGGACTGTAGCTCGCCAGGTTCCTTTGTCCATGGGATTTTCCAGGCAAGAATACTGCAGTGGGTTGCCTTTCCCTTCTCCAGGAGATCTTCACCATCCAGGGATCAAACCCAGATCTCTTACTTTGCAGGCAGATTTCTTGCCATCTGAGTCACCAGGGAGTTTATCCAATTTCGTCTGACTCCAAAACTGTAGGCCTTCACACATGGTACATAGATAAAGCATGTGGAGATGCTTCATGCTTAGTCGACTTGAAAATGTGAGTTGACTGTTTCCAGGATTCAGAGCCAAAGTCACATCTTCAACTGCCTACTAAGTACCAAGCACCTCCTGATGTGATGTCTACGTACAGGGTACTCACCGCTACTGTTGCTACCGCCACCATCTCTCTTACCTCCTCTGATCAGTGGGCAGGGGGAGGGGAGGATGCCTAAGTTTCAGACGGGAAGCTGCGGCCCAGAGAAGTTAGGTGACTGGCCCACAGGAACACAGCTGGCTGGTGACAGAGTGAGGCCTCAGACTCCAAGAGATAAGCAGAAAGGATGGCCCGGCCAGGTCTCAGGAGGTGGGGAGGGATGGGGCAGGGCCAGGCGCAGGGCAGCAGCCCCTTCCTGGCTTCCTGACAGCACTATTGTTTGAAGCCGGTTCTTGGACATCCAGGAAATGGGCGACATCACTCCCAACAAAGGAGAGGAAGCTGCTTGAATGTTTCAGCTCCACCTCGTGTGCTCGCCCTGGGGCTGGAGATGGGAGCCCCGCCAAGGCTGCCTGACCCCTCAGTTCAGCCAGGCCACCCAACCCCCCCACCCTCGTGTCTGGCCAGCTCCCCCTACTCTCTGCTGATCCAAATCCAAACCCTTCAAACCTCCATCAGCAGACCTGCCTGCAAGATGGCATCACCTGAGCTCCGCCAGCGCCCCTGAGTCCTGTTGGATGGGACATCCTCCCCTACATCCCATGCGGGATGATAGAAGTCTATGCCTTTAATCCTGGGTCTAGGCCTGGCCCTCCCTCACAGGGCCCCAGCTTCCATCTCCTATGGAGGCAGAACAGGTCAGGTCTGGCTGGTATGAGTCACCTTAAAGGGCTCCTTCACCCCTGATGCTCTGTAATTCTGAGTCTAAGCATCTTTCCTGTCTGGACAAGGAGAAAGGGGTGTTGTGGGTGGCCCTGGGGCCCCAGGAAGGGGAGGAAGAGCTCCAAGGAGCAGAGCTGTCACTGAGGGTGGGACAAGGCAGCTGGGTAGAGTGGAAATCAAGGATGGTCTTTCTACAGGGCTCTGGGATCAGATGGGCCTGGGTTCTAATGCCAGTTCTACTTCCTGGTGGTGTGACTTTGAGTCAGTCACTCCAACTCTCTGAGCCTTTGTTGTCTTAGCCATGAAGTGCACACAGTAAAACCTACTCTATAGAGTGGCTGCAAGAATTAAATGGGGTCAAAGGCATAAAAGGGGGACCGCAGGGCACCAGGCAAGTGCACAGTACCTTTCCCCTCACTTTGATGACTTTTCTGGCAGGCATTGGAGTGAGGTGGAGGAACAGACACTGCAGCAACCTAACTAAGAAACTCAAGGCTCTGGTGGAGTGGGGGAACAAAGACACTGTTCTGTTGCCCAACTTCACAGAGAGTATGTGAAGCCAGGCCCCTCAGCTGGCAGGGGATGTCCATGCCTGGCATTTGACAAACTCATAGGCTGGTGTTACCCAGGATGGTAATGCCACTTGAACTTGTCCTGCTATAATAGAAACCACAGCCTGTGTGTGAGTGGAGTGCCCGTGGGGTCATCTGGTTTACCTTACAATCTGGAGTCAGGAGATGACAAATGCCTCCCTCTCCCCCAAGATCACAGAGACAGTCAAGACTGGACCCCAGGCCTCCCACCTCAGGGTTCTGTCCCCTGAGGAGGGCTCTGAGACCCCATGGACTGCAGCCGGCCAGGCTCCTCTGTCCATGGGATTCTCCAGGCCAGGATACTGGAGCGAGTTGCCATGCCCTCCTCCCGGGGATCTTCCCGACCCAGGAATTGAACCTGTGTCTCTTACATCTACCTGCATTGGCAGATGGGCCCTGTACCACTGGCAGCATGTGGGAAACCCCTCCCGTGTAGTGGCTTACTGGAGAACAGAATCCCAGTCCCTGCTTTCAGCTCAAGGGAGCCCTCTCTCAAGTACTCTCTGTCCTGTCCTGACAGCCCTGCCACTCTCAGGGCGGGGGAGGGGAGGACAGAAGAAGATGGGGGGCAGTTAGGAGCCCCCCTGCCCAGCCTCCCATTATAGGGAACAAATCTCCAGGAAGCCCAGCGGGTGGCCAGGTCCCAGCGCTGATTGCAGGAGATGGCACAAGGGCTCTCTGGTTGCCATGGCGACTTCCTGAATCGCATGGCCTGTTCCTGCTGAGGCTCTGGGAAGTCGAGACATACCTGGGCAGCTCCTGCGCCCGGCTGGGCCTCTCTGAGGGGGAAGATGCCTGGCCATGTGGCACGCTGGCTCACATAGAATCTGAACAAGATGTTTGTGTTCTTTTCTTGGTACCAAAAAAAAAAAAAGACATGAGTTTGAACAAGACTGGCGTGCTGCAGTCCATGGGGGTCACAAAGAGTCGGATACAACCACCACTTTGAAAACCAGTGTGTATTCCACACTGACAGCACACCTCCGTTTGGACTAGTCACATGTCAAGAGCTCAGTAGCCACACGTGGCCCTTGGACAGCACAGCTCAAGACCCCGGAGCTCACCTACCGGAAGTGAGGTTCTGGGTGGGGGCTGCTGAGCGTGTAGAGGCACTCGGGGACACCAACCCATGGGGGCTGGGGCAGGGAGAAGGGAACTATAAGGGTCAATGCCCAGGCTTCTTCCGTTGCTCTCTTTGGGTTCAGCCCTTCTCATGCACTGGCTCAAGTGACAGAATTTTATTGAGCACTTACTACGTGTGAGGCTCTGGCTAGGTATGAGTGAGACGGGCATGGAGCAGTAAGTGAGGAACCCCTGAGCCTTTTCCCCTGAACCCAAGGCACATGGGTCACCTGGAGGCAAATCATAGATGCAAATAAAGCCCCAGGGATGGAGGAGGTGGAGGTACAGGTAGGATCTACAGATGGTCCTTTGGGCTCTATACAGAGGTGTTTCCTGCCTCTGTTCTTCAACGCCTCTCCCCCTACCACCAATGCTCTGATGCCCTGGGCCTTGGAACCACTCTTTCCTGATGAACCTCCATTTAGGCCTCCTTACTGGGTTCTACTCTCCAGCAACCCTGCCAAAGGGACAGTGACTGGTGTCCACTGCTGACCTGCTGGCTTCAGAGGCTGGGCTGGGGCCAGCCCGACGTCCCTGACCTGAAGGATGGCCCTTCTTTCACCCGGCAGCAGAGAGGTGGGAGCAGCGGCAAGGGAAGCACTATTCTCCGTGGGTTCAAGTCTAGACTCCTGTTGTCCCAGCTGGTGACCTTGGGGAAGAGGCTTTGGCCCTTGAGTCTCTTTGGGTTTTGCCTCCATAAATGAGCAAAGTAGTCTATCCTCCAGCATAAGGCAACATGATGGCTCTGAAAACACATGGTCTCAAAGAAGTGTCACACAGGGACTTCCCTGTTCATGCAGTGGTTAAGACTCCCACTTCCAATACAGGGGTTCGATCCCTTTTTGGGGAACTAAGATCCCACGTGCTATGGTGCAGCCAAAAATAAAAGGGTCACACAGGGCTTGGAAAGGGACCGTTTTTCAAGAAAGATTAACTTGTGTGAGTTTTGCTTAGAAACCCGGACTGAGTTGCTTCCAGCAGCTGGGGACGTGTCTGGAGTAGGGACTCGGGGAGATGAATCTGGCCCAAGGTGAGGATCTCTTCCTTCGCGCTGTCTTCACCCTGTCAATACTGCCCACCAAGGGGCACATGGATGCTCTTCTTTACAGATGAGGAAACCGAGGTCTTCCAGCCAGGAAGCCGCAGGGCTGGACGTTACCCCTTGGCCTCCTCATTCAAAGCCATTCCCTCTGGTCACTCCCAGCACGCTGAGGTGCCCACTGGCTGTCCCGGGAGCCACTCACGGCAGCAGCCTCACGGAGAGCCTGGGTCCCCCAGGGCTGGGGTCAGCCCTGCAACAAGACACGCAGGCGGCAGGGGCAGAGAGGCTGCGAGGGAGGGCGCGGCCGGATCCACAGGTTGAAGCTTGTTCCTCGGGGCTTCCGGACTTCGTGCCTTCTCCGCAGCCCCTTCCCCGGCCGCCTCCCTTCCTGGCCTGGTGCTGGGGGTGACCAGTGGGTGGGGGTGGGTATCCGGGCTGCTGTGAAGAGTGTCTGTGCAGACTGATGGCCTGTCAGTTGGCTGCCGGGACATCCTCAGAGTCTTTGTGTGCAGAGGGTGGGCGTGGGGCACTGCAGAAGAGAAGGGGGCAGGGTGGCGAGCGGTGACGGCGGGGAGTGGGGCATCTCTGTGGCCTGCTGTCCAGTCCTGGGCCTCTGTTTCCCCACCAGTCCAATGGGTCGGTCCAGCTCTGACACGCTGTCATCTATGGAAACCTCTTTGGGGTTGCAAAGAGTAGGACAGGTCTTAGCGACTGAACAACAGTGTAAAGCCGTGAGCTGATGAGAGCATTTGGATCTGAAATTCTGGAGGCCCTGGGGTTTTCCTGATGGACGGCGGCTGAGTCCCAGCGCTGTCTGAAGGAGGCTAGACAGGTGAACCGTCCATGCCACAGGGTGTGTCTGGAGGGCAAAAACTGCCTTCTCTCTGGTCTGTGCAGGGGAAGTGAAGCTGATGAAGGGGCCATCAGGGAGGGCAGAAGTTGTCATCTGTCCTGAAAGAAACAGTGCCTGCCCCATGCTTGAGTCACACACACATACACACACAATCCTTCTGGGTCATGGCTCCAGAGGGCCCACATCCACAAACAGACACACACCCAGAGTCACACAGCCCTACACCTACAGCCTCACCTCAGCCACACAGCCACACTCGGTCCCTGTCCCTTAGCCATCAGCAGGCAGCCACACTCAGCTCCATGATCTCACAGGGAACCAAGCAACCATACACACACACACACACACACACACACACACACACACACACACACACA